>JAMPIV010019131.1:0-585000 GCA_024509875.1 Oreohelix idahoensis
TGTTGAATACTATTCTATATGGACCTTTCCATCAATGAGAAGTCTGTCTCTCTCCCTCAAGTAAGTAAACACATAACGTTTGTCCTCCAAGGACAAAGTTGACGTAGGCATCTCTTCTTATTAGCGAATTGCCTCGCCTTTTCTCTGGCAAATTCGGAGGATGAAGTCGCTAACTTGCATGCTTCGATAATCTTATGCCTGAGAGCAATGACATACTCATATGAAGATTGAGTGTCATTGTCAATATTATCGGCAGTTATCAAATCGTGTGTAGCAGGACATAGGACCGCGCGGTTGCGCGCCAAAAACTAGTTGAAAGGGAGAAAACCCTGTATGCTCGTTGGGGACCTCTCTATAGGCAAAGAGAGCCGCGGGTAAAACCCTGTCCCAATCCTGAGAATGATCCTCAGTAATCTTGCCAAGTAAGTTCTTGAGTGTTCTATTAAGACGTTCAACCAACCCATTAGACATTGGGTGATAAATACTACTGAGAGACCTTTTAATATCTAGGATAGACATCACCTGCGACATAGTGTCTGATATCAATTGAGTACCATGGTCTGACAATATTTCTCTGGGAAAACCCAAACGAGAAAATATTAGCCAAAGAGCATCTGCGATATCGGCAGTAGATATGCTCTTTAGAGGTATAGCCTCTGGCTAACGTGTGCACATGTCGACGCATGTTAGGATGACTTGATGTCCTCTGGCTGACTTAATCTTAAAAGGACCAATAATATCTATTTCCATCTTCTGGAATGGTCGAATGGGAATGTCTGCAGCCTGGATAGGTGCAGCATGTCGTGGACCTCTAGATTTGACTTCTTGACAAATCTTACAAGATCGGCAATAAATTCGTATGTCTTTGTTTACGAATGGCCAAAAGAAAGCCGCCAGAACTCTCGACTTAGTGCGAGAAAAACCCATGTGTCCAGCACACCGAGAATCGTGTGCATGTTGAAGAATTAAGGCTCTCATACTTTTGGGCACAAGAATTTGAGAGTGCATAGATTTGTCTGAGTGTTGTACCATACGTACTAGTATACCATTCTTCATAGTGATATACGATTTGTGAATTGTATTTTGATTCGGATAACCGCTTTTAGCGAGAAGAAAGTATTTATTTAGAGAAGAGTCTTCTTCTTGTAGTTTCACAAACGAGTCATGTGAAATCACCAAGTGATCATCTTGGCTACCAACTTCATTACTATCATTAGATGAAGTTGAAGGAATAAGAGCTTGTGCTCTTGTTACAACCACATTGGCTTGTTCTTCCCAAGCAGCAATTTGCTGCGGGGTACATTCCTTAACCCCGTGAATACGACCGATTGTAAGATCCGTCATAGGATTAGGAAGAAGACACGCGTGGACATCTCCTGTAAAGAAGGGAGTATCCATGTGGATGATAGCAGTAGGATATATCTCCAAAGTTCCACCAAATGTCACACACTTAACCACCTTTCCCGTGGCACAGCAAGGATCTATGAGCGATTGCCTAACCCCAATAGTAGTACATCCAGAATCGAAAAGTAATGAGACGGGATTATTATTCACTAGACCTCTATGTAAAATAAGAGATCCTTTCCCGTCATGCGCAACTGTAGCAGGAAGAGCGGGAAAAGGGTAACCACAAATTAGGGTAGATACTGTAGATGGCTCGAACAATGTTGAGCATTGGGGGCACTTAGCTGCTCTCCCAAAATCGAAAGCAGAGCCAGTGATAGCATTAGAGTTTCTACTATCGTTCACTTGACTACAGGCTTCCTGAGACTCATGTTGTGCAGCGTTTGCCTGACGATAAGATTTTCTTTTGTTATGTCTAGGTCTGCCACGATTATTATTTCCCCTGTAATTATCACTATATTGCTTATCATAACCATTATTCTGGTTTGCATCACAGTTTCCATAACTATCATCGTAATATTCTTGACGGCGAGGATAATTATCTCGAGAAGAAAAACTCGGATAGTTTCTATTGTGATAACCTTTGCGAAAGTGTCTATAATTGTTAGACCCAACATTACGAGGACTATCAGCTCGAATCCAATTCTTTGAAGAAAACCCTGTGTGATGGATTGCTTTGATATTGAGTGTAATTCTGATTACTCTTCTTATTAAAGCTTTGTTTAGCACCTTGAAATTTACGATTATAATTAGAGCCATATGGTGCTGCCGAAGCAACCGGCAACCATTCTTTCACTTTAGAATTGCTAACTGTAGCATGGGGATGCGCAGTTACGTACTGGCAACAATATTCCTCCATGTCTTTTACGTTTTTAGGTTTACGCTCATGAAGAAAAGCAAGGAAAGATTCGTTGACCGATGACATAACTTTGTTTCGAAGTAATAAGTCCATTAGGCCTTCATATGTTTTTTCAGTCTGAGACAACTCAATCCAACGTGTGAATGTACGGCGTATCTTTATAAAAACGTCAGAAAAATCCGCTCCATTTTCTGGCAACATTGTCTTAAGACGAAGACGAAAATCTTCTTCTTTTAGTTGATATCTTTTAAGTAATGCTGCTCTGACAACATCATAGTTGGTCCTATCATGTTCCTCTATTGTCATCAGAGTAGTTACTGGTTCACCTGAAAAAAATTCCATCAGTTGTTCGACATATTTTTCCTTTTTTATTTTATGCGTATCGCATAAAAATTCGAATCTATTAAGATAATTCGTTGTATCGTCCTTTAAAGGAATGAAATGAGGTAATTTGATCTTATTTGACTTCTCCTTTGTCGTATCCGAAGTTGCTTGATGAGCACCCGCATTCATCAATTTCAATTTCTCTATCTCCAAAACTGCGAGTCTTTCATCATGTTACATTTTTGCTTTTCTCTCCCCAGCAGCAGCTTGAAATTTTCTCTCTTCAGCAGCAGCTTCAGCTTGAAGTTTTTTCTCCTCAGCAGCAGCTTGAAATTTTCTCTCGTCAGCAGCAGCTTGAAGTTTTTTCTTCTCAGCAGCAGCTTGAAATTTTCTCTCTTCAGCAGCAGCTTGAAGTTTTTTCTCCTCAGCAGCAGCTTGAGCTTGAAGTTTTCTCTCCTCAGCAGCAGCTTGAGCTTGAAGTTTTTTCTCCTCAGCAGCAGCTTGAAGTTTTTTCTCTTCAGCAGCAGCTTGAAATTTCCTCTCCTCAGCAGCAGCTTGACGTTTTTTCTCTTCAGCAGCAGCTTGAAATTTTCTTTCATCTGCCTGCATCTGTAATCTTAAATTCTCAGATTCTCTTTCTAATCTTTTATTTTCCTCTTTTTGTCTCTTGTCTTCGGACTTCAATGCTTTGTCAAACTGAGCCGTTGCGAATTCTTTTAACTTCTCACCTGTCTTCCCAAGGGCTTTCCCTTGTTCAATAAAGTAGTCTAGTGTAGACATTCTGTCTAACTATGTGAGATCAGACCTGAAAAATTAAATAAATTACCTTATCCCACTTTGATGGGAAACAAGTCTGTAATACTAGACTTGTATACTCACTTCACTTTATTTCACTTTCTTTGAGAGACAAGTCTTAGTCAAAGACCTTATATAGTTACCTTGTTTCTCTATAATATTATCATTATAAATAACCTTTATATGAAAAGTGTATGATATTAGTAATAATAGTCAATGATCAAGTATATCTATAGACTGTATGACAACAATGTATTACAATAATAAATACAAAGACAAGAATACAAAACAACAACCGAAAACGTTCGCAAAAGTCAAATAATAAATAAATCTTAACTGAATCTAATGTTGTAAAATTTTACAATGATAACTGCGAAAAACAAACAAATGACAACACTGTTATAAACAAAAAGGTGTATAGAAATAAATGAAAGGAAAGAGAGACGAACAGATACAAACAAAATAATCAAAAATCAAAGAATGGAAAAAATAACGAAAACAACACTAACACATCTCGTCACAGCTAAGAAAAAAAACTGAAAAGTAGCAACACAGGTTGCTCGCAATTTCCACTGGGGAAATATGCGCAGTCCTACAGAAAACGCTCAAGATAGAACCTCTATCACGTGGTATCTTCTATCGGAGTCTCCTACCCAACCAGCCCGCTGAAATACACACTAAATAAACATGTAAACAAAAACATGTATACACAAAACATGCATAGCATATGTAAATAAACAATATACAGTATGTGTATAGAGGAAGGCTCAGCTTTACACAAAACAAAGGCACAGTTTACACACTAAACAGGCCACTTATCTTTAAGCACAATCCTCAATAGCCGCAAAGATGCAGTATAATGCGGTACTACTGTCAACAACAATGGTAGACGATCCACCGTTGAAGGTCACCGTAACTTCATAACAGGCAGTGGTCTCCAAAGTGTAGCTACAAAAATCGATATGTTTGTAGAATGTAGTGTAAACAACCAGCGGTACTGTTTACGATCTTAGGTTGACAGGTAACGATTTGACTTGATAGCTCAGAATGTAGTGTAAACAACCAGCGGTACTGTTTACAATCTTAGGTTGGCAGGTAACGATGTGACTTGATAGCCCAGATATATTGCCATCATTTGTAGAACTCCAGAAATGTATAATATTGTCACTTCAATTCCGTAGCAGTTGTGGTCTATGTAGCAGTAACACAAAAATGCCAACGCCAGTGTTTATGTGAGTCAGCCCAGGTGTTGACCTATTTACCACTGTCTTGAAAATGTAGAAAACCCACAAATCTGGTCCACCATAAATGTAACGTACTGTTTATGCGTGATGTGAAAGCTGGCAGAGTGAACGTGTCGTTTATCACCTGGACTGTGTAATGTTGCGGTGTTGATGTAGGTCACCAGAAATGTAACGGCCAGAAATGTAATGGCCACCAGCGTGAGGCACTGCCAGGGGTACTATGATCACTCACACAAAACAGCGTACATGTTGTAGATATGTGGTACTGGTATTATGATGTGCTGAGTGTGGGTGTAGAAGAGAACGCGAATGCCTGAAGCTCTTAGTTAAGTCAACAATGCACCCATCCACTCGCATGCAGTAGTCAATGATGAATTAAAGACTGCTGGCACGTTTCAAACATTTATTTACGAAACTGACAGAAGCATCAACAGGACAGTCAAATCGACAAGATCAAGGACTTCACATAAATAATGAATGACTGTTAAATGTCTGGTAATCAAAGGCTTGCATCATACATCAACTAGGACATACCCAAACATCATCTGTCTTAATGTTACAGTTTATCATATAGCTTCCGTACCAATGACTCAGCGCGTCAGGTACTTAATTAGCTCTGTCGTCCAACAAACGAGCTCCCAAATTGCGTAAGAATAATACATAAGGCTGTTATTCAACTGGCATAGTCCGCCAGATATATTTCCTCTTGCTGAAAAATATTGGCCGTAATACAGGACCTCAATATGTAGACAGCTGTGTATCCTTTGTTAGCAAGCACGATCAAACCATGCTAAACATATATACCGCCAACCTGCTGCGTCCACAATAATTTATCATCATCATTAGGCTTCTGTTCAATTGAAAACACATAGTCTCATTTGGCTAGAACAAGAAGCAAAGAAGGAATTTTGTCTCTCAAAATCTGTGAGCTTCACTCGCAGATAGGTAACTTCAAATGTTCTGCAACCAAAGGCATATTAATAAGAATGTCATTTACCTTTTACAGAATCTTCCGGATACACACTTAATAAATGTCGTCACTCTTGACGAACAAAGAATCACTGGGGAAAACATTGACATTTCAGCGATATCGAAAACTTTCCAATCCCCACGATGATATAGAGAAAATCACAACGGACATCATGTCCGACAGCCCAAAAAACACTACCTCCCTGACGGAAGTTTCCTCAGTTCGCACCCAGAACCTGCGCATGCCTAGACAGCATAAAACTGAGCATCGTTAAGACAGATCAACGACAATGATTGAAAGAAAGAGAAGATAACACTCAAACAAC
Organism: Oreohelix idahoensis; assembly: GCA_024509875.1. Classification (NCBI taxonomy): domain Eukaryota; kingdom Metazoa; phylum Mollusca; class Gastropoda; order Stylommatophora; family Oreohelicidae; genus Oreohelix; species Oreohelix idahoensis. The sequence goes on from JAMPIV010019131.1 coordinate 5,922, forward strand.
CTGTCATAGAAGTTAATACTCAACTATCCAACTCTGACCAACAAAGTTTTACAACAAAAGTATTAAATAGATTTACCTATAATGACTCCGTCAAAAACGACAGCAACACCTTGTTAATTTGCTTTACCTGATAAATACCTTTTACTGTATGTCTTGCATTGTCCTTTAAACGGGTTTTCTTAAACTCTGTTATTTCCCCTCCCTTATATCTGCTTAGTAAAGGGAAACACGCTTGAGAACGATCGGATTTTTCCATTGCCATACCTAGTATTGTAACACCTCTCTTTGAAGTAATTTAATTTACGGGTTGGGTTACATTATCTATTCTGATAAACCACCTGTCTTTGGACTGGGGTTGTTTTCTTTGTCTAATTCAAGCGGGAAGGGCATAGTTGACACCATTCTTCAAACCCCCCCCCCCTCCAATCTTGCTATTCGTGTTTTGTTGTAACTATTGATTATTCCTGTAATTTGATAAATGTTGTGATCTGATTTTAATGATAAATGAACACGTAAAATTTCTAGTATTGTGTTGGAAGGCCCAAGCACAAACTTACTCCATACTTGTTATATTCGTAGTTTGTATTCACGTACGTCCGTGTGTTTGAAGCACCAAATTGGTGTGAGCGCATGTGTGTTTGGAAACTGGCAAATAAATGTTTGTCCAGGAGAGTTTAAGGAGTAGAGTGAGAGAAAACGATTGTCGTATAGAGTCTGTCCTTACTCTCCCCAGCACTCTGTGAATTAACTATTTACTTTCTAACCCTTTCTTTCACTGCGCGTTCACCACCATTCTTCCCTCTAAAACGGGACCACTATTTTCTAAGAACTCTCTCAAATAAATTTACGACAGTGCTCTTGAAGCTACTCTGTCAGCTCTCTCATTACCACGTAACCCTGCATGTCCAGGACAGTTGATCCACACCAGCTCCTGCAGACTCGAAGCTTCTATAACTGTTTTCCATTCATACCGTAGCCCAACCATTTTGAACCTTTCGAAGTATGGACTGAAAGTCTGACACAATGACTACCTTTGTAAATGAAGTCTCAGTTAGTCCACCTTAAGGCTGCAGTATCTGCCTCTACCTGCATTCTCATGCTGGAAGTTGTTATCTTGTAAGTCCCACTATGTTCGGCGACGATTCTGCCCTTTATCCTAGCAGAGAATCCCCAATTATTAACACTTGGTAAAATATCATTTCGTTGAAATTTGCAACGCTGTATCGATGGACTTGCAGGAAAGCGGATCGTTCGTCAGAGATAAAAGTAGGGTATATGCTGTATTTACTCCTAATTCCAAATACTCTGAAACCTTCAAACAAAATTCCATTGGAAAAAACCCAGATATGACACATTTTTATAAAAAACAGTTACTGCCCTTATCACATTAAGCATACTCCAAAGAAAATATAGAAAGTAAAATTATATTTGAAAACGCATTCCTGTCCAAGAAAATGGATCGTAAAAAACAGGCCATCCTTCTTTGTGTCATAGCGTTTTAAATTTTAAAAGTTATTGTTCTCGGACTTCAGTTTTGTGACATGTGGGTTTTTTTTTTTCAATGGAGTCTTCATATGTAGGTACGTATATCTGTCGAGAGGATAGCTCAGTGTTTATGAAGTAGAGATCTTCACAGCTCGTGGATTGCTCCACTGCACAGGTCGATACCGAGTCGATCCCGATCTGCAGTTACATCCCAGTGGATGGTTTGGGTGATCTTTAGACGACTGTGGGAAAATAAAGAAAGACATTTTTAAGATAGGGAAATTTTGGACTAGACCTCTCCCGCTGGCATTTAAAATCGTGGTGTCCCCGGGATACTTTTTCCGCATTCACAATAAAAACTCTCGAGCTGGCTACAAAAATATATTCGTGAACTGCACGAGATAAGAACGCGATCTTGTCATTGTATGGTTCATCATCCCATTTCTTCTCCCACTCCCTTCTTAAAATTACACACACACACACACACACACACACACACACACACACACACACACACACACACACACACACACACACACACACACACACACACACACACACACACACACACACACACACACACACACACACACACACACACACACACACACACACACACACACACACACACACACACACACACACACACACACACACACACACACACACACACACACACACACACACACACACACACACACACGCACACACGCACGCACGCACACACGCACGCACGCACGCACGCACGCACGCGCACGCGCCACGCACACGCGCACGCGCCACGCACACGCACAAGCACACGCACACTCACACGCACACACATATATATATATGCCCAATGGGCTGATCACCCGTTGGCTTGTCACACCGATTACGGAAACAACGGCAGACGGATCTATTTGTTGTTGCCCTAAAGACGCCGCTAGGCGTGATGGGAAACTACAACAGAGAAAATCAATCTGCTGTTGCCCTTAAGACGCCACAAGGCGTGATGGCCTCTGACTGCTTGGTCGGTCTTTGGCTAAGGACGGAAGAAGAAGAAGAAGATATATATATATATACACATATAGGGTAGATCTTTAGAAAGCTCAATGTTAATAAAGCAGATCCCAAAAGCTCCTAGGTTGCCGACCCCTGCTTTACTGTGTGTCTGTTCACAAGGTCATTGGTTGTTGCCACTACTCTATAGTTTTTGTGTGTGTTTTTTACCCCTTCCCTACTAACCTGCTTTAAATGTGAATAATGCATGCATGTTCGACTCCGCTAATTTACTGGTTCTCAGAGGCGTACATAAAGTATTTGGCACTCGGGGGCGGATCATGCATTTGGCACCCCTCTCCACCTAAGGAAGGTAAAAAGGTAAAGGTATTCCAAATCAAAAATTGTCGTAAGAGAGTGAAGTACTGTAGACTTCAAAATATATACTAAGTCCAGCATCCAGAGGGGGGGGGGTGTGACCAGTTCCCTTCCTCGCTGCCATTTCCTTCCCTCATTTAAAATTAGGTACCCATTTACAACTGATTAGACGGGAATGTGTCGGTACTGTGGTTCGAACCCGGCACTTTTGCCGCTAGAGACCAGCGCTCTAACCACTCTGTGAATCGGACGCTCTCGCCTAAGGAAACACACTTGTAAAATATATCTTTTTAATGGTAAGCACTATCATAATAGTGTCCGATGGCACTCCCTCCCCCCTTTCCTGGCTGTCACCTGGGGCGGACCGCCCCTCGCACCCACTTAGTACGCCACTACTGGTTCTACTTGAATCTTTATTTGTAAACGTTTCTAAGCATGAAAAAGAAAGGAAATACAGATATAGATGTTTCATTCCTTCAGACAGACAGACAGGCAGGAAGGCAGGCAGGCAGACACAGACAGACATGGTGCCAGGCATGTAGACAGGCAGGGTGCCAGACATACAGATAGGCAGGGTGCCAGAAATATAGACAGGCAGGGTGCCAGACAGACATGTAGACAGACGGACAGACTGACTGACAGCTGAACAGAGAGACAGGCAACATTACAGTTAGACAGGCAGACCGACAAAAAATAGACAGACAGACAGAAAGATAGATAGATAGACAGACATCGAGATATACAGACAGCCACACAAATAGATAGAGAGACAGGCAGACAGACAGACAGGGAAACAGACAGACACATTAACAGACAGGAAAACAGACAGACAGCCAGCCATACAGAGAGACAAACGGACATTTTATAAAATTATCTCGACTGTATATTGAACACTTACAGCTGTTGCGACAGTTGATTTCAGTCTGTGAGCAGTAAATCCGGCAGAAGTAGGCAACCGCAAGTGCCATAGAGTCACATTCGTTGTTGCAGGTATTCGCACATGAGTTAAGGCAGGTTTGATCTGAGGATTGAATCAAATATTATTCTGAAATTTTTGAGCGTTTAAAATTTCTCTTAATTGCGTATCATCATCATCATCATCATCATCGTCATCATTCCATTTCGTTCCCTGTGGAACATAGGGCAGAAACAGTTGCTCTCCATCGATTTCTATTCTGGGATGTCTTTTTCATCTGTGCCAAAGTAATTCTAATTTCCCCAGCCTCCTCTTCAACAGTTTTTCTCCAAGTTCTCTTTGGCATCCCCACTCTTTTTTCCCCGGTGGATTCCAGTCAAGGACACCTCTGGCTATGCTTGATTTTTCTCTTCTGAGTGTATGTCTCATCCATCCGCACTTTCTTATCTTAATTTCTGTCTGTATTGGCTGTTGTCCGCATATTTTCCTTACCTCTATATTTGTTATTACATCTGGCCATCTTATACGGAGGATCCATCGAAGACATCTATTTACACATGTCTGTAGCTTTGCGGTGATACTCTTTGAGACAAGCCATGTCTCTGAGCCATACAGCAATAATGACTTCACATTTGAGTTAAATATTCTAATTTTGTTCCCTCTGGATATCGTTGAGGAGTTCCATATTGGTCGAAGGGCATTAAAAGCACATCTGGCTTTATATATACTGTATATATAAAAAAAGAAACGCATAGCTGTCCGAGGGCGCGTTTTTATGAGTTTGTAAGTAAAACTTGGTGCTAGAGATGATAGGAAACTCTTTACAGAGCGACACAACAGGAAGCAATCTGATCATCAGAATGGTCCCCCCAGCCGACAAGTGTTTCGGCCCAATTACTCCTTTACACTCTAAGGGGGGGGGGGCGGGCCCACTTGGGTCATGACTCCCAAGCGTCTCAGCTTCCTGTTGTCATCTCATCTCATAATCGGAACCTCTTCTACCCCGTGAAACGAGGTGTAGAGGGGACCCAAGTGCACAAGGCCCATGGGTGGGACATGTAATCGAGGTGACTTGGCAAACAGGTGATTAGCCCATTGTGCCCGAACTTGCCCTCATGTGTACTCATATTCGCTATAAAACCTCCGAACCATCGAGACGTCATTCCAGCCAAAATGGGAAAGAGCCTCATATACCCGAAGGTTTCAAGGGATGTCCTTCCTCATCTGCACAAAGGCATTTATAGAGGAACTCTCAGGACCCGTAGGTCTGAGGAAAGGAGCATATCTGAAAACAGGCACAGCAGTCTTTGGTACTGGGAGGTCTCCACACAGAGTGGTGTACCACACTCTGTTGTCTTGTATCGAAAATGAACCCATTTCACTTATGGCAGCAACTTTTAAATCCACAACGCCAGCCGTGGAGGCAATTGTGAAAGTAACAAAGAGAAGACAAATTATTCCGTTCGTTCCGTCGCCCTTCACAACTAAGGACACACACTGAGACATTAGCGCGCAGCCGACGAGCTGCGCGCCGCAAGCCACTGAAATTCTGTACCTGACACTCCCTATAGTATACATCGCGTGTTGCCCCAGAGTCACAGCTCTTTCACTAGTACACCAAAAAAACTCAGCGTTGTGGACTTACAAAAATTTTGGTGTTTTCTGTACCGCAGCGTTTATTGTCACGATGTCCATCGCCCATTGCGGTTGTTCCACAGCCAGCCTGATGCCTTTTCGGCAGTTTCACTAAGCCTCTTCAGTGCCCTTGTTCTAGACTGTCCTTTCAGCCCCAACAGTTTCAATAAATCATACACTGATGCAGCCACAAGCCCTCTTGCGCCCACTTAACCGCCATGACCCTTGCACTGAATCCATCGTGTCTCAGATCCGCGGCCAGATCGCTATACTTGGCCGCTTTGAATGAATGTTGCTCGTCTAATCTGGATTCAAATGGCACGGTCAGTTCAATCAGTATGACCTGAAGCGTTGCTGCAGAATGAAGCACTATATCCGGCCGTCTCCACGATTTTCTGATACACTCTGTATATGCCCCCCGTCCAGGTATGTCTACCGCCATGTCCCAGTCGTTTGCACAGTCAAGAAGAGATGGTAAACTACTACCAGGTTTACTCGGTTTGGGGTGTGCTGATTTTCCTGCCCTCATATATCTATATATATATATATATATATATATATATATATATATTTATATATCTATATATATGTATATATATATATATATATAAATATATATATATATATATAAATATATATATATATATATATATATATATATATATATATACTGAAGCACATCAAAAACGCACAACTATTATATATACTGATGCCGAGAAGCTGGGGAAAAAAGTGTGGGAATGGATTTTCCCCGTGTTTGTCATGAGGTAGAGAGCGAATGGCTGCTGGAATAGAAAGTGCATGATTCAACCCACGGGTTTGTGTACAGACTACATGAAAACAATGAATGTTACACGTGCAACACGATTCCCAACAGCTATGACCCTGAAAATGTGTGCGCATTGTGGCAATATACTCAGTATAAAAAGGCCGTTGAGACAAAACACCCAGTACATGTGCTTGAAATGCCACGACTATTTGAAAACGACCACCAACGAGCCATTGGTATGTTGGAGACCGGAATGAGCTCGCGGGCCATGCCAGAAGGATGAATTGCCACCACAGCATTATTGTGCGCCTCAATGAACGTTACGGAACCACTGGCTGTGCCCGGGATAGACTTCAGAGTTGCCAACCACGAGTTACTACCCCTGCGCCAGATCGTCATATTGTGCTGAGTCCCCTAAGGAATCGTTCTCTCTCGGCAAGTCAAACAGCAAAGCAATAGTGGGTAGACGTGGGCAAGTCTCTCGAATGACAGTCATACGACGACTCAGAGATACATGCCTTACTGCAAGACGACCTTATGTTGGGCCAAACTTGACTCACATATATCATCAGCAGCGCCTGCAATGGGCAGAGCAACATTTCAGATGGACTAGACTGCAGTGGAATGCTGTCCTATTCACAGACGAGAGCAGATTCAACTTATCCTTTGCTGATGGACGTATGCGGATTTGGCGATGGTGTGGAGAGCGCTTTGCAGATTACTGTGTTCGTCAGCACAACCGATTTGGAGGTGGCAGTATTCACATTTGGGGAGGATTCAGTTTCCACCATCGCTTGCCTCTTCACGTCTTCCGTGGAAATGTTAATGCTGTGACATATCGAGATGAGGTTCTGGATGCATTGGTTGCTCCTGCGTTCACAAATTATCCAGAATTGCAGCTTCTCCAGCAAGATAACACACGTGCGCACACCGCATGCATTACGCAGCAATATCTACAGCAGCAGAACATTGTGACGATTGATTGGCCTGCCCTATCACCAGACATGTCCCCTATAGAACATCTGTGGGACGAGCTTGGACGCAGAGTCTACAGGCAGGGTTCTCCAGCTAATCTGCAACAGCTAGAAGCTGCTCTTACACGTGAATGGGACTTGATTCCCCGGAATTTCTTTCAGAGACTTGTGTGTTTTTAATATGCGAACTTTAAATGGCGAACTTCTTTCTTGATCGACTGTGTGTGGTACACCCGCTATCGGGCCCTCCCAGTTTTAAGAGACAAGGCAGATCAATGTGTTCGTTTCAGATTTTGCTCACTTAGTCCGGCACGTTTCTGAGACCTTCGGGTCCTGAGTATTCCTTTATAAATGCCTTCGGGCTGAAGAGGATAAGACATCCCTCGACACCTTCAGGTGTAAGAGGCTTTGTCCATTTGAGCTGGAGTAGACCAGGGAGGATCGATGGTTTTATAGCGATTAAATGCAATCTTGAGGGCAAGTTCCGGCACAATGGGCTAATCACCTGTTTGTCAAACACTTTGATTGCATGTTTTACCCGAGAGCCTTGTACTCTCTGGGTCATCTCTACACTCTGTTTATGGGGTAGAAGAGGCTCCGATAAAGATAAAAAAAAGAAGACGTGTCGTTCCATGCGGAGCCGCTGCCAAGCTTGTTTGCAAGCACACGGTGGACATACCAGATACTGAGGATAGTGTGAATCAATTTTTTTATTGGTTGCATATTTGGTTTTCTCCCTTGCCAGCACAGAATGCAATTAATTTCATAACAATCAAATGTACAAATTAATGACCAGCATGGATTCATAGGAAAATGAATAAAGATTCCAAATATGTAAACTTGTAAACTTGTTCAAAAAAAAAAAAGAAAAAAAAGAAACGCAACATTATTGCAGTGGTAATGGACACCAAATTTCAAACTTGTACCAAAGTTTTTTTTAACGGAATTAATGTTTCAATCTTGGCATGAAGAAACTTTCAGACTTTAACAATGAAATGATGTTCATTAAATTTGGTTTGGACTTTTATTCTTTGCGACTGAGGCCTCCGTTTCAATAAGGTGTATGGCCTCCTCTGGCCTCTATCAGAGAACGACATCTCCTTGACATGGATCCGATTAGCCGTTGGATCTGTTATTGTTGGATGGCTGCCCACTCTTCCCGCAGTGCAAGAGACAACTGTCGGAGATTGGCCGGAGCCACGTCTCGCTGGCGGAGTCGTCTGTCGAGTTCATCCCATAAGTGTTCTATGGGGTTCATGTCTCATGACATGGCTGGCCACGGAATGATCTGGACGTTGTTGTCAGCAAAGAACTGGGTGGTGAGTTGTGCCACATGAGGTCGAGCGTTATCCTGCTGAAAATCGACTCTCGTGCAGCCAGAAGTGGAAGGACGTGAGGACGAAGAATTTCAGCGACGTATTGTTGGGCATTCAGGCGTCCGTCAATTTGCATCAGGTCACTTCTTCCCATGAAGTTGATCGCCCCCCACATCAGTACACCTCCACCACCATGTGGAGGAGCCTCATCAACGCTGTTCTGGGCGTAACGCTCATGGACTCTGCGGTAAACTCTTCTCCGTCTATCGTGTCGCTGGAGCACAAAAAATGATTCATCACTAAACAAAACCCGTCTCCAGTCATTCCCAACGGTCCATTGACGATGCTGGTTCGCCCACTGCAGTCGGTTCTGGCGATGCCGGTCCGTAAGAACAGGACCTCTGTAGGGTCTTCTAGCCCAAAGACCAGAGTCGTGCAGCCGGTTCCTGACCGTTTGATCTGAAATTCGACGAGCTGCTGACATTGACTGGACTGTGGAGGACGCAGATGCAAGTCGATTTCTGAGGTGACGCAGCCGTATGAAGCGGTCTTCGGCAGGAGTTCTGACTCTGGGTCTTCCAATGCGCGGTCGGTCTGCCACTGAGCCAGTTTCTTGAAATCACCTCCAAAGGCGACTAATGGTGCTTCTAACCACATTAAATTGTCTGGCCACTACACTTTGTGACTGTCCAGTCTGTAAACGTCCAATGATGATGAGTCATTGTTCTGTAGTGAAATGAGCCATACTTGCGCATTGAATTTTCAACTGAATTTATTCGAGGAGCGTCAATCTTTTATAGGCATTATATGGTCAGAGAGTTTTGTGTTCACTAAGTTTCACGGGATTCTTATGAACCTGTCATGAGTTATTGTCAAAAATGTTGTTTTGACCGTGACCTCTTTCATGACCTCACGAATCATGAGGTGAGTTCAATTCAGGTAACCACGAGAAGTTAATGACCAGGTGGACACAGTCGATAGGTTGACTGATGTCCAATCAGTGAATATCTTTTATAAAAGTAGCACCAACAAAGTTGCGTTTCTTTTTTTGAACAGTATATTTACATTTCACACTCTGTTCTTGGATTATACAGGTGGTGCGTTTTTAATGTGCTTCAGTATATATATATAAAATTGCGTAAGGTCCGTCTACAATTCATTACATTGCATTGTCAAAACACGTCTTGCCGTTTTCTTATCTTTGGTTTTAAGGATCATATTCATTGCACACGGACGGTGCTCCGATCTCCTCTCTTAGATCACACAAGGAGAATCAGCACAGTGCACGAACTCCGTAGCAACCAGCGAGGATCCCAATGTGTATACATGAATCACACATTCTATGAATATTTTTGTGGCGGGTAGGTTTTCCTAATGTAAATTTTACAGAATAGCGACCATATGGCTTACTCTTTATGATTTCCAACTGCCGAGCAGGGCCGGATTAAGCCAAGAAGGGCCTCTAAGCGTTGGGATAAATTAGAGGATCATGCATGTATACGCGAATGATAGCAGGTGTTCATTCAGGACATTATGGTCAGTACACATAACAAAGCCGGTAGGTGAACAGGTCCACGGGAAAAACATGGTTGACATTTAATACATAAAGTCACTTCACAATAGTCCATCAAACATCAAAAGTACATGGCAATGGATAAGCGTAGTAGATTATCTCTGGTCCGTCAATAAGGTTCAAACGTTAGGCATCTTTAAGTGGCAATAATATAATAATAATACAATCCTCTCATCTCCACTCAATTCTGGCCGTTGTACTAAAGGTTCGGTAATCCACGAAAACCAAAGTAATGCGGCAGAAGCAATCAGTGCAAACCAAATATTAATTGCCTCATATCTCAAAGTTACTCGTAGTAAATTATGGTATGAACTTCTAGATACGTTTATGAACTATCTTGCACATAACGTGGCAGCCTCCGAGAATCAACAATGCCACAATATATATTTATAAATCACGCTCCATTATCCCGGAGCTCGAAAAATTACATCTCTCTCGGACGCAAACACAAAGACGGAAGCCCCGTTAATTAACACACTGAACGCCACGACATGTGACAGAAAACGTCACTAGTTGACCGTCGCTCATCACGGGTGAACGCCTCGTGCAAACCGTAGTTTGCCTACAGGCGAACACAATTCCTCACATAAAAATGGAAATGTGCTAGCGTGTAGTAGCATGCCTTACTATTTTGACTGCACCCCAAATCTATCCTTAACATATCACCCCCTTCGCGGTGTAAAAAAACAAATTTATTTGTTTTTTTTTTCAATTCAAATATTTCCTATGCGGAAATAGCGGCCAAAATTGATTATATCACAAATATTGGGCCACATCGAAAATAATCTAGTCGCAGTCAGTCTGCATAATGTAACTTATCATTAAATAACATGCTAGATGAATTTGTCATCAGTCATAAACAGTCATATGTCAATAAATAACAAATCATATACAGTCGATATTCCAATGATGTGTCAAAAGAATACATAAATGTATGATCAATGTGAGTTTACGATAAACCTATCAAAGAAATGGCATGCATATATGAAAATGGTACGAGATATATAAAATAAAAGAAAACAAAAAAAAATCCAAATCAAGAATTGAAAATGCATGAATAATAAAATATAATAAAAATAGACGGTTATATCTCCAACTAACAATGCTGTCAAAAATCCTAAAATTAAGCTTAAACGCAATTCACACATGACAAATCAAATAAGATATGAAGCAATGCGATATGAAATTAATGTAACTAAAGTACATGAATATCTCACAAAAAGAGAAAGAAGAGAGGAAAAAAAATAGTACAAGAACGCAAGTATAACTAATTAACACAATTATTACATTACTTACTTACTCTACTCTAAGTACCTTTTGTACGTTGGCAAGACAAGTAATGTCCAAATCAAACTTGCAATAATATAAGAATACTCCAAACTATCCGTGTCAGGACTAGATTTGTAGCATAATATAGCAATCTTAATTAATGTGAATGTGCATTACAGAAAATATTATGATATCGTAGTTGGAAATTGTTCGTGTCTGCAAGTAGTATAACGCTGTTCAATGTACCACTAGTTAAAGTGAATAATGATTATCTCAAAGTCATGTAAATCACAAATGTTTATATGAATGGTTTGAAAATCCTCTTAGTGTTCATGTATTCATCGTCCTTTGTCATAATGACTAGTAGTGGATAAACACCATGGCTTCACATATGTATAATATAAAGTCAATTAACTAAATCAATATGAATCTTCAAGTTCGAGCTGTGGGCATCTCGATAAAGCATCTGCGACCACATTTGCAGAACCTGGTATTGCCTCGATTTCATACTGAAAAGGTTGAAGCAGGATGGCGAAACGGGCTAGCTTTGGGTTCTTGTGATTCGCCTTCTTCAATGAGGAAAGGGATTTCTGGTCTGATTGTATGATGAAAGGGGCGCCCAACAAATACCGCTCCAGCTTGACTACCGCCCAGATAACAGCCAGCAACTCTCTTTCTATCACTGGGTACTTTCTTTCTGCATCATTGAGCTTTCTGGATATGTAGAGGGTTGGATGTAATCTTCCCTCGAACTCTTGCATCAGTGATGCGCCGATACCTTTTGAACTAGCATCTGTGCGGAGATAATAAGTCAGATTAGTATCTGGTAACCTCAAAATTGGTGGCACAGAAAAAATATTTTGAACATAATTTAACGCAGCCTGGCACTCTGGTGTCCAGTGCACGTGGTTTGGTAAGCCTTTTTTAAGCAAGGCAGAGAGGTCTGCAGTGATTGAAGACAAGTTTGGTATAAATTTACTATAATACTGAATCAAGCCGAGAAGACTACGTACTTGCTTCTTAGTAGTGGGCACAGATAATTTTAGGATTTTGGAAACATTCTGTGGCACGGTCTGAAGAAAACCGTGACCCACCTTATGTCTCAAGAATGAAATTTCCTCAAAGGCAATAAAGATCTTTGAGGGCTTGGCTGTTAGGTGATGGAGACGTAAAGTGTCCAGAAGAGATTGTAAACCTAAGAAGTGCTCCTCCCAAGTGGAACTGAATAGACAGATGTCGTCTATATATGTGATTATATCGGACCGATGAGAGAGAATTTTTCTCATCATACGGACAAACGTTGCCGGGGCGTTCATAAGTCCGAATGGCATTACGTTCCACTGATAAAGACCCTGCTGTGTAGCAAAGGCAGTGAGTGGTTTAGCTCTGTCAGTCAAGGGAACTTGCCAGTATCCCTTGGTAAGGTCAATTTTAGTAAAGAAACGAGACTTGGCGAGACGAGACAAAAGATTTTCAAGTAGGGGTAAGGGTTCAGCATCGAAGACTGTGATGTTATTCAGCTTCCGGTAATCTACACACAATCTGATATTTTTGTCTTTCTTACGAACGATGACCATAGGTGATGAGTAAGGGGCATTGGAAGGTTCTATAATTCCTAAATTAAGCATTTGTTTTAATTCTTCTTCCACCTGGTGCTGGTAGTGAATAGGGATAGGATAGGGGCGTAGACGAATTGGTCGATCATCTGTAAGGGTGATGTCATGCGAAATGACTGATGTACGCCCTGGGATGTCTGTGAGGACGTCTGGAAAGGATTCTAGAAGATTAGAGACTTGGGAATGTTGTTCAGAAGACAAAGCTGGACAAATAGCAATATCCTTCCATGTCTCAGTCGATTGGAGAGGAAAGACAGGTAAGTTCATGGGAACATCAGGAAAAGCCGATTCTTCCTTTTGAATTACTGATAACGCAGAGTAGTGAGTACCAGGTCTAGGGTGGTCATCAACTGCTTTAAAGATGGCTTGAAGATGTTCCGGTCTAGTGTGGAATTCTTTAAGCATGTTTATGTGAAAGGTCTTCCTTTTCCCTTTTATCTCTAAAATGTAGTCAACATCAGAAATGCGTGACAACACTTTATATGGACCATTCCAAGCAATTAAAAGTCTATTTTCTTTCCTTGGAAGCAATACAAAAGCTTCATCGCCAGGCAATAGTTGACGTAATCGTCTGTTGCGATTTTGGAACTGGCGTGATCTTGCTTTAGCAGCCTCGGAAGAAGCTGTAGCCAGTTGGCATGCATCTATAATGTTACGCCGGAGGTTAACGACGTATTCATACGATGACTGGATGTCCTCAGTCATCTCTGAGTCTATGAGCAGGTCCTTAATAAGTGACATGGGACCTCGAGGTTGAGCTCCAAACACAAGCTCAAAAGGCGAGAAACCGGTCTGTTCATTCGCTACCTCACGGTATGCGAACAGCACGGCGGGTAAAACCCTGTCCCAATCTTGAGGATATTTCACTGTAACTTTGCCCAATAACTGCTTTAACGTCCGGTTAAGACGTTCCACCATGCCATTGCTCATCGCATGGTAAACACTACTGAGAGACCTGTCGATATTGAGGCGTTTCATAACAGCAGTCATAGTGTCAGATACAAATTGGGTACCTCGATCTGAAAGAAGTTTTCGAGGAAAACCAAGTCTAGAAAAAATCAAGAAAAGTGCATCAGCAACGTCATTAGTGGTGATGTTCTTAAGAGGGATGGCCTCGGGCCATCGAGTGCATATGTCGATACATGTGAGCACGTACCTGTGTCCTCTAGCGGACATAACAGGTAAAGGACCGATAATATCTACGGCCATTTTCTCAAAGGGGCGTACAGGTATATCACACGCCTGAATCGGGGCCGTATGATAGGCTCCTCTTGATTTTACCTCTTGACAAATAACGCAAGAGCGACAATATATGGAGGTGTCTCTGGAAATTCCCGGCCAAAAGAAAGAGGACAAAACTCTGGATCGCGTCCTAGAGTAGCCCATATGGCCAGCACAGTGCGAATCGTGTGCATGTTGTAGAATGTACAGACGAAGTTTTTGGGGAACCATCACCTGATGTCTGATTAAAGATGAATCTTTAAAATTTCTAACCAATACATCATTTTTAAGTGTGTACCACTGTTTTGGTGACAAACTATCATCAACGTAATCATTATCTTTGACTAATCTAAAGAATTTCTTCAAAGAGTTGTCTTCTCTTTGAAGTTTGATAAAGGATTGTTTGTCTTTCTCAGAGTGAACGTGAAAATCGTCCTGAGTTCCAGGACCGGTATCATCATTTTCCTTTGGTGCCTTGGCCTGGGCACGCGTAGTAACTGCAGCAGCAGTTGATAAATTTTGACGTTCCCATTGAACAATTTCTTCGGGTGAGCAATCATTGCTGCCGTGTATCCGGCCAAGTGTGACATCCGCTATTGGATTCCTTAACAAACACACTTTAACCTTGCCTGTAAAAAATGGTGATGAATATCCACCACGGCTGTGGGATAAAATTCCACTGTACCGCCGAAAGTTACACATTTAACAAAGTCACCCGTTGCATGAGACGGATGTACTAATGACTGTCTCACTCCGACAGTCGTGCAACCAGAATCACGGAGTACTGTAACTTGAGTGCCATTCAATAAACCTTTATGAAGCTGTAGTACTCCTGTGCCATCATGTGCTGATGAAGCAGTAACTGCTGGGAGCGGATGACCACATTTTAACAAGGAAGTCACATTAGACTGGAATAGAGTTTGGCAATCTAGACACTGTGAAGCAGTATCAAAGTCAAACGAACAACATGAAGCTGAATAATTAACAACATTGTTGTCTTGCGCGTTCTCAGGTGTAGCAGCAGTATTTGCTGAGTTCGCATGGTAGTTCGAATTTGCATTATTTCTAGAGCGTGATCTATGTCTCTGATTGTAACAAGAGTTATTTTGACTCCCGTCATTATTTCTTTGGTTCCTATTGTTGTTTCCTTGATTTCTATAGTCTTGTGACCTATTACGATGTGAATAATTTTGGTTATTGGGTCCCCTGTTATTCCAATTCTTATTATAGTTACCAAAATTATCATTTCTTCTTTCTCCTGAGTTTTGTTGGAAATTACCTCTGTTTTGGGGTGAATAGTTTCTATATGGTTGTCTACCTCTATATGGTTGTGAGTTATTGAATTTGTTTGGTTTGAAATTCCCATCACAACTGTAGGATCTTTGTCTATAATTGTTGTGGTTCCAAGTTGTAGCTGCGGCAACAGGTAAAGCTTCCTTAATATTGTTGTTACTGACACAAACTCCCGGATGTGCATTACAATATTGCCTACATAATTCCTCCATTGAACTCAAACTTGACGGCTTTCTTTCCTGTAGATATTCTCGCAGTGGTCTGCTCACGGAAGACAAGACTTTGTCTCGCAATAACAAGTCCTTAAGGCCCTCATAATTCTCTTCAATGCCGGAAAGTTGTATCCATCTATTAAATGTTAGACGAGTTGCAGCTACAAACTGTGTAAAATCTTTACCCGTTTCAGGAATCATATGTTTGAACTTCATACGATAACCTTCAGCGTCTAACTGATGAAGTTTTAATAATAACGTTTTAGCAGCATCATAATTGCGTCTATTCGGCCCGTCCAATTGGCACAGAGCAGTTAAGGATTCACCACTCATGAAATCCATCAATCTTGTACACCAATGTGATCTATCAAGCTTATTTTCTTCACAAACATTTTCATAGCGTTGTAGGAAGGACGAAATATCGTCTATTTCTGGCTTAAACTCAGGCAAACGAAATTTAACAAAACCTCTATCGTGGTTGCTAGAGGAACCTCTACGTTCAGAGTCGTCATTTTGTCTACTCTGATGTTGGACTTTTTGTTCTTCAATACGTAAAGTCGCCATTTTTTCTTCATGTGCAAGCTTTCTCTCTTCTAATTCTTTTTCATGAGCAAATTTCGTGGCTTCTACAGCTTGTTGAATCTTTTTCTCCTCAAATTGTCTTTCCAACTTTTTTTCTTCTAATTCTTTTTCATGAGCAAGTTTCGTTGCTTCTGCAATCCTTTTGTTCTCTTCTGCAAGTAGCTCTGCTTTTCTGAGCTCTCGCTCTTCATACCGTGCATCTCTTTGTCTCTTATTCTCTAGGGCTTCTTGATTTTCTTTGGCATTGAATTCCGCTTTGGCAAAGTCCATTAATTCCTTCGCCTTGTAACCATATTCTTGGCCCATAGTAATAAATTCTTGATACTCCATTATTTACTTCTTCAGTATCTTACTATCAATATTATAAATTATGTAATAAATGTATCTCAATTAGTCCGTCAATACCAATTCACTAGCTTTGTGCTTTGCAATATTATCAATGCAAATAGATTCTTAATATTACTAAGCAATAATATCAGAATGTATCATGAAAAACCCAAAACACTGGTGAGAGAAAAAAAAATAATGCACAAGAACAGAATTGATGGAACTAAACAAGAAGACAAGTACAAGTGACCAAGGCAATGTAATAACAGCAGCAAGTAAACGAAAAAGAATGCAAATGGGAAACTAAGGAAAAACAACAAATAGAACCGACTTACTGCTAAAAAAAAAACAGGACAGGACCTGTAACTATATATATAAATGTAAACAAGTGATAGAAGGTTAGACTAGCATTACGAACAGAATGGTTGTCAACTAAGGAGAAGAAACAAAACCAGCACACAACAAGAACTGACAACTAGTAGGACGAAGCAACACAGCTAAACAATTTAGGTCACACTAAACAGGCAGTGAACCAAACGTCGGTGTGTAAACTCAGGCCGGAAATTTCACTGCTTGAGAAATGTAAGCAAAAGCTATAGAAATATCTGCTGAGCGGTCATTTTTCAATGACATGTGTCGTTAACAACAGATGTGTACAAAGATATAGAAACGAAGAAAACAAATAACATAGATATCAAAAAGGCTTACGCCACGGCAAAGATACAAGAGTGTATTAACAGGCACTTATCTTATCGTAATCCGATCAGATGTAAGTCCGGAAAAAGGTGTCAACACTGGAAAACGCTGTCCCTCAATACAAGTGAAGCACGGATAAAATGTAAATAGTATACGGTCTCAATCAGATGGGCATCATGAACTGTGTAAGTCTTGAAACGTTGAGTTGACTTGGTACAAAGTAACTTGATATCGCCGTGGCATAGACTTGAAAGAATCTTATAAACGTTGTGATGTAGACTGGAACACGAAGTAAACTTGCAAACCGGTTGGCTTGAAATTGTTATCTTGAACGTTACAGCGAACAATAGGACATTGAAATTGGAACATTGGATATGCGCAGTGGCAAAGTTCGTTATCCAACTGGACCCGTTGATAATGACTGAGTTCACGAAGCGGTGTGTTCACAATAACACGCTGAACAGGAGTGACGATCGAATATACAGATTAAATGTCAGCTGTAGATTTGCAAAGTATGAAGGTATACTTGCTTACGTGAATTTGAAAACCATGCCCTGATGAAAGTATCGATCCAAAACCATACTGGCTCACCAAATTATATGGTGTTACGTTGGGTTAAATTAGAGGATCATGCATGTATACGCGAATGATAGCAGGTGTTCATTCAGGACATTATGGTCAGTACACATAACAAAGCCGGTAGGTGAACAGGTCCACGGGAAAAACATGGTTGACATTTAATACATAAAGTCACTTCACAATAGTCCATCAAACATTAAAAGTACATGGCAATGGATAAGCGTAGTAGATTATCTCTGGTCCGTCAATAAGGTTCAAACGTTAGGCATCTTTAAGTGGCAATAATATAATAATAATACAATCCTCTCATCTCCACTCAATTCTGGCCGTTGTACTAAAGGTTCGGTAATCCACGAAAACCAAAGTAATGCGGCAGAAGCAATCAGTGCAAACCAAATATTAATTGCCTCATATCTCAAAGTTACTCGTAGTAAATTATGGTATGAACTTCTAGATACGTTTATGAACTATCTTGCACATAACGTGGCAGCCTCCGAGAATCAACAATGCCACAATATATATTTATAAATCACGCTCCATTATCCCGGAGCTCGAAAAATTACATCTCTCTCGGACGCAAACACAAAGACGGAAGCCCCGTTAATTAACACACTGAACGCCACGACATGTGACAGAAAACGTCACTAGTTGACCGTCGCTCATCACGGGTGAACGCCTCGTGCAAACCGTAGTTTGCCTACAGGCGAACACAATTCCTCACATAAAAATGGAAATGTGCTAGCGTGTAGTAGCATGCCTTACTATTTTGACTGCACCCCAAATCTATCCTTAACACATATGTATATTCTAAAAGACTGTCTGACTCATCTAGATCTGTTGTAGAGATAGGCTGATCGAGAGAAGCTTCTCGAGTGTCAGGGACATAATCTATTATTTTTTTCACCATCTTACTAGTAAAAATCTATTTCTATTATTATCTCCCACTGAGCTATCACCTGTTCTATTTCTATTCAGAAGGAACCAACCTGAGTCTTAATTTCCCTATCAAAAAATCTACGACAAGGGGGTCCTTAAGTTTCGTGATGTTATATCTTTTCTGTTTGACTGCTCCGAGTTTCACCTTCAGTCTTGCTACTAATAGGTGATAATCACTTCCCACATCTGCGCCTCTTCTTACTTTCACGTCTTGTAGTGCATGTCTCCATCTGCCATTGATCATTATGTGATCTATCTGGTTTTTTGTCTCGTCCGTTTGGTGATTCCCATGTTAACTTGTGCACTTCTTTGTGTTGAAAAAGTGTTCCTCCAATGACCAGGTTGTTAATACTGCAGAAGCTTATTAATTTGTCCCCATTCTCATTTACTGTTCCACTGCCGCATTTCACCATTACTCTTTCGTTATAATTATTGTGTGTTCCAACTTTCGCATTTAGGTCTCCCATTACTATAATAAGATCGTACCTGGGTACAGTTTCCATTTCCTTTAGACCTGTTGATAGAACTCGTCCTTGATCTCTTCATCGCTGTCGTTTGTTGGTGCATAGCATTGTATAATTGTGGTGTTGGTGAATCTCCCTCTCAGTCTTGCTCTTATTAGTCTGTTGTTAATGGGTTTCCATTCCAGTAAAGACCTTTCCATTCCTTTCTTCAGGATAATGGCTACACCTTCGTTGTGCTGACCATCCTCTCTACCAGAATAAAGTACTGTTTCCCCTGTAGCTGTTTTTATTCTCCCCATCCCTGTCCATCTGCTCTCGCTTATTTCCAGGATATGTAGTTTGTAATTTCTCATCTCTGCTGTGATCTGTCTCAGCTTTCCTGCCTCATTTCTCAGAATAGAAGATTCTATGCGCATCAATGCTAAATTGTTCAGTTTATCATCCTTCATGGTGGATCGCAAATAGTTTTAAACCCGTTTGAGTGCAGAAAATGGCCGTCCACCAAAGCAGTTGGTTGTCGAAAGTGATAACACTGGACAACAGCCAAAATGTATCCGAGACAAAAGTAGCTATTTTTAACTAATTTGGACATGCTGATCACGAAAATGAACTTAAAAATCGCGAATTAACTATAGTTTTCAAGATCGGGGTGATTGGGAAGGGGGGGGGGAAGGAAAGGGGGGGGGGGTCAGTAAGCTGGTGGCTTCACCTTCCCGACGTGAATGACCCAATTCTTCTCTATTCTTTAGCCCTGGCGCGTGATTCCCCACGAGACGGATAGGATGGAGCGCCAATTGGATGACGCAATCTGTACCGTAGCAGTCATTGCAACCAACCATATTTCCTCCTTGTCATCATTTGTGTTGTGGATTCTGTGAGTGCAGACGTGTCGTTCAAGATGCCTCGTGAATGTGTGAACAGTGCGGATTATTTTTGCCATATTTGCGGACAAATAACTTTGCTATCACATAGGCGACATCTGTCACCTGTGAAAGCATCTACATCAAGAGATCCTGATTTCGTGCCTATTGAAGAGTCTGCACAGCTACATAAAATTACCCAGAGTGAATTGAATGATCTAATGAGAGATCTAGAATTGCCAAAAAAAAATAAAGCAGAGCTGTTGGGGTCCAGACTGCAGCAACGGAATCTTCTAGAAGAGAATGTGCATGTATCTGTGTTTCGTGCTCGACAAAAAGATTTGCTTCCATATTTAAAAATGACAGATAACCTCATTGCTTGCGTTGATATAGTGGGTCTGATGGCAGCACTACACATCAGCTGCAAAGACGACGATTGGAGGCTGTTAATTGATTCGTTCAAGTTGAGCTTAAAAGCTGTGCTGCTCCATAATGGTAACGTTTTACCGTCTGTTCCACTCGGGTACGCAGTCCACATGAAACAACTGTTACACACCATCAACTATGACAAGTATAAGTGGTAGATTTGTGGTGAACTGAAGGTCATTGCCATCTTGATGGGGCTACATCAGGGTTACATAAAGTTTTTCTGTTTCCTCTGTCTGTGGGACAGCCGTGCTAGGACTTCCCACTCCAAGAAAAAGGATTGGCCCCAACGACAATCACTTGAACCGGGGAAAAAGAATGTACTTAACGAACCACTTGTAGAATCCCACAAGATCTTGCTCCATCCTCTCCACATCAAACTTGGACTAATGAAGAATTTTGTAAAGGCCATGGATCGAAATAGGGCCGGATTTTTATTCCTTCGTGATACATTTCCAAGACTTAGTGAGGCTAAAATCAAGGAAGGTGTATTTGTCGGTCCACAGATACGTCAGCTCTTCCGAGATCAGCATTTTGATTATATCCTCACAGGTGATGAAAAGGTAGCTTGGAATGCTTTCCAGCAAGTGGCCACACACTTTCTAGGAAACAATAAGGCTGACAATTATCAGGAGCTTGTAGAAACCCTCTTGCAGCGCTACGAGAGACTAGGGTGCAACATGTCTTTGAAATTGCACTTTTTACACTCTCATCTGGATTTCTTCCCTGCTAACTGCGGTGCTGTCAGTGACGAGCATGGGGAACGATTTCATCAGGACATTACTTTCCTCGAAAAAAGGTACCAAGGGAAATGAAATGCAGCAATGCTAGTAGACTATTGTTGGACCCTTAAGAGAGATGCTCCAGAAACTCATTACAAGCGACAGGCAAAAAGGCGCCGCTGTGAATCATTTCCGCAATGAGCATTATTATCATATATATAATATCGTATATGCACACGTGTAAAACTTGTTTTATAGATATTTAAAAAAACTAGAGCTAATCTGGTGTTTTAACGGCCATTTTTGTATTCAGCAGCCCAAACAACATAAAGGTAACTTGTTTTAATCTCAGATACACACAAAAAGCCAAAATTTGTTGTCCAGTGTAATTACGAGAGATGCGATGACAAATGGATACATTTTGAAAGGCTTCCTGTGCCAGGGTTTTACTGCCACATTCATTTCTCAAAACTTACAATACAGCATTAATTATATATATGTACGGGTTTCCGATTTTATTTTTACCTTTAAAATGTTATGTCCTTCCTACCCAAGGGCTTCCTACCTAGCTGGTAAGGTTCCCTGTACTGTGGGTGGTACCTAGGTACGCCTACTTTGCTTAATGGATAATCTGCCCTGCTGCCGAGGGATTTTTCGCCCTCATCCGAGAAGGCTAGACATCCGATTTCACTACCCAGGGGGAGTATGACATAATTAGGAATCTCGGGTTCGGAAACAATTTCTATCAAATATATTCCCTGTACTGGTAACCTTACTCAATGCCTTTGGAATCAGAGGCGGACGCCACACACCTTTTAGCCACTTCGACCCCCAGGACCAGAAGACGCGTACTTACAAAGTGCAGTACTCATCATGAAAACAATTAGAAAGAAATCATCAAACTGCAAACTTAAGTTAAGAAACTAAATTAACTGAAGGTAAAGTAGCTAACAAATAGAATGACAACAGAGGAAAAATTAAAGTATAGTGTAATTAAAGTCATTTAAATCAGGTATACATAAATCACATATGAGCACTTTTTTCTTTCTTTCTTTCTTTCTTTCTTTCTTTCTTTCTTTCTTTCTTTCTTTCTTTCTTTCTTTCTTTCTTTCTTTCTTTCTTTCTTTCTTTCTTTCTTTCTTTCTTTCTTTCTTTCTTTCTGTCTGTCTGTCTGTCTGTCTGTCTGTCTGTCTGTCTGTCTGTCTGTCTGTCTGTCACATTTATAAGCTTGTTAACTGTTATTTTCACTTCATACTTATCGTGTGTAAAGCACCCTAAAATAATACATAAGTTTTTGATGTTCTGCTGTTTTGTTAGCTCGTCTGCGTAAAGCTGATATCGCTTTCTATGATACTGTATTAACCACCCACAACACGCTATTCCTGTTCTCGTCATAAATTATAAATTAATGAAATAAAACTATGTAACAAAGCGCTCAGAATGAAAATCTTGAGAAGAAAGTTGGTTAAGAAAAATATTTAGATTGAAAAAAAAAAATACAGTGACCGTTGCTGTTGATGAAGGTAAATGGGAAGTTAATGATAACAGTGATGAAGAAGAAAAAAAGATAAGCGATAACGATAGTAACATTCCGGACAAGTCAACAATGTGAGATGAGGGAATACATCACATGTTTCACTCACCATGTTGAGCGATGACTACAGTCAGCCAAATAATGATTAGAACAGTCAGGTGACAGTAGATTCTATTTGTCATCTTTTTTGTTTCTAGGATTCGAGTTCCAATTCGTGGCCACGTATATAGTCAGAAAAATGGTCACACACAATCCTGGTCTGGAAAGTGTATCTGTGCCTTTTGATACTTTAACTATAAATATATGTAGATTATGTGGGCGTGGTCTAATTAGTTACGTCACTAGCAGGCGCTTTTATTTATTTTTTGACCACAGTTTGTGCACGCCCTTCTTCATCTTTGAACAGGCCAACTTAATAAACTTTTTTAGCTTGTGGGTTGTGTTTTGATCAATGCTTTAGAACAGGGGTCGGCAACGCAACAGATGTACGGATCTACTGTAGAAATACTAAACTTTCTACAGATCTACCTGGATAAAAAAAAAAAAATTGCTTGTTTTCAGAGTATCTTGAATTACATAGAGAACTACATTACAGAATACACAGAGAAACATTACCCACGCAACACCTGGACCCATGCATACACAGATGGATCAGCAACAAATGCAACAGAAAATGGAGGTGGGGGTGTCTTTCTGACCTTAAGCACTGGTGCAGAAAAAAGGCTGTCAGTGGCGACAGGACGATTCTCCAGCAACTTCAGAGCAGAGGCAGAGGCCTTGAAAACTGCAGCAGAGGTTATATTGACAGAAGAAAGCGCAGAGAAACAAGTTGCTTTCTTTACTGATGCACAGTCAGCAATTGCAACGTTGAAAAGCCAAAATAATACAGACCTGGATGATCTCAGAATAGGACTCCACAAACGTTGTCAACGATTCAAAAGTGTTGTGATTCAATGGATCTCATCTCATTGTAATATGACCGGCAATGAAAAGGCTGACAAAATGGCAAAAGAAGGTTCACATCTACCTCAGCCTGGTGCAAGCATAACTTTTGAGGAGGCAAAGAGTTTTATCAGAATCAGATACAGAAACAAATGGAATGTAGAACATCCAGGGCAAACACCCAATGATGCTTACTACCAGCTCAACAGAAGAGAACAAGTGGTAATCTTCAGACTTCGCACTGACCACAACAGATTGAGATACCATCTATTCAACAAGCTGAAGATAGGAACTACAGATCAGTGTAACTGTGGCACTGATAAAATGACTGCTGAACATCTGATTCAAAGTTGCCCATTATATGTGGTACAGAGAAAGTGCATATGGCCGACGCCAGCTCCTTTCGTGGAAAAGCTTTATGGGAGATTCAAATAGCCTCAAACTTACTACTGCTTTCTTTGAGAACATTCAAGTGGACGACGTCTGAGAGTGTAGGAAGAAGATGAAGAATATGTGAAATTAGGAATAAGTTGCACTCAATGTAATTTGTATCTCTGCCGCACGATTTGTTTCCGACAATCCCAGTGACAGATCGTTGGAAATTTAAAAAATTAAATACCTTACTGAATGTTATCTTCACTTCAAAGAAAATATCGGTTTCTATTTTATGCAATTCACGAGTGCAGTGAAATTTAGTAAGCTCGCTTACTGTGAATTCACTGTAAATGTTGTCAGAGTACTTTAAACCGGAGGAAACCGCACATTAAAGTGACGGTAGTGGAGAGCTAGTCTGAAATTTACTTAGGTTGAAAAGTCATTTTTTGCCCCATCCAACGCGTAAAGATCTACCAAATTATTTCCTGCGATCTAATGGTTGATCCAGATCGACAGGTTGTCGACCTATGCTGTAGTTAATGACGAAAGTAGTATACAATGTACCAAACGAGGCGGTGTCAGGTGGCGCGCAGGTGGCGCGCAGGTGGCGCGGCAGGTGGCGCGTGACTTTTATATAGCAAAAACGCCAGGTGGCGCGTGACTTTTATATAAGCGCATTCAGGCGGGGCAAGATGGCGGATTTGAGATAACAAGGGGGAGATAAGTAGGTTGTTGTATTGCATGACTTTTTATATAAGGAAAATGTGCAGGTGGAGCATCAGGCGTTGGTACAAGGGGAGATAAGTAGGTTGTTTTATTACATGACTTTTTATATAAGGAAAATGTGCAGGTGGAGCATCAGGCGTTGGTACATGACTTTTTATATAAGGAAATACTCATTGCGCAGGTGGAGCATCAGGCGGATGCGCATGACTTTTTATATAAGGAAATACTCATTGCGCAGGTGGAGCATCAGGCGTTGGTACAAGGGGAGATAAGTAGGTTGTTGTATTACATGACTTTTTATATAAGGAAAATGTGCAGGTGGAGCATCAGGCGTTGGTACATGACTTTTTATATAAGGAAATACTCATTGCGCAGGTGGAGCATCAGGCGGATGCGCATGACTTTTTTATATAAGGAAATACTCATTACGCAGGTGGAGCATCAGGCAGATGCGCATGACTTTTTATATAAGGAAATTGCGCAGGTGGAGCATCAGGCGGATGCGCATGACTTTTTATATAAGGAAATACTCATTGCGCAGGTGGAGCATCAGGCGGAGGGTGATGACTTTTTATATAAAGAAATACTCATTGTGCAGGTGGAGCATCAGGCGTTGGTGCATGACTTTTATATAAGGAAATACTCAATGTGCAGGTGGAGCAGCAGGTGGAGGGTGATGACTTTTTATATAAGGAAATACTCAATGTGCAGGTGGAGCATCAGGCGTTGGTGCATGACTTTTATATAAGGAAATACTCAGTGTGCAGGTGGAGCAGCAGGCGTTGGTACATGACTTTTTATATAAGGAAATACTCATTGCGCAGGTGGAGCATCAGGCGGATGCGCATGACTTTTTTATATAAGGAAATACTCATTACGCAGGTGGAGCATCAGGCAGATGCGCATGACTTTTTATATAAGGAAATTGCGCAGGTGGAGCATCAGGCGGATGCGCATGACTTTTTATATAAGGAAATACTCATTGCGCAGGTGGAGCATCAGGCGGAGGGTGATGACTTTTTATATAAAGAAATACTCATTGTGCAGGTGGAGCATCAGGCGTTGGTGCATGACTTTTATATAAGGAAATACTCAGTGTGCAGGTGGAGCAGCAGGCGTTGGTACATGACTTTTTATATAAGGAAAATGTGGCAAGATGGCGGACTTGAGGTAACAAGAATGTGGTGATGTGGGATGTTATAAATATTTATAGGGGACTTAGTGTACTGACTGAGATCAGCTGTGAAGGTATCTATATCTATTAAGAGTAGTGTATTATAGATAACCTTACTTGCTACCACATATCTATATATCTCAGTCAGAATTATTCTGGAATAGTGTGATGACTACGTTATGTGTCTAGGGTATGTGTATGATGAAGTGTAAGTCATAACAACAACAGACGGATAAACAATTTAATTTATTCCACTACACTTGACAACACTGTGACACTCACATACATATAACACTCTACAAGGATATCTTAAAAGAGTCACTGATAACTTTTCAAATAACAATATGTATTCATTACTGGCATGAATGAATATGTGTCCTGATTCAACTACAAGGGAACCAGGAATCACAATCAATTTAAATTACAAATTATATGTACAGAATTTACCAATATGAATATAGTAGTGACATATATTATTACAAATATCCTATGTGTGTCAGTTGTGTAGTAGTAAAATGAGGTAATACTGGTTTTGTTTTGTTCAAGCTCTGTTGGTATTTGTCATCATGACTTCAATAGTTTGTCTTTAGGGACTAGTATTGGAGATGTTCTCAGTTCCTGATATTAAGACAATTAAATTCCCCTCTGAATGTTATTTTTACAAAGTTATTTCAAGATGAGGGGACATAATGTTGAGCTCAGCTGGCCAAATCTGCTTATCTTGAGTGATGGTGGCAGGAAAGGACTCCTCTGCTCGAATTCTCCCCTGGGCTCTGGAGACACCTCACTGATAGCTAAAAAGACCAAGGAGTATGCTGTCCGACTCTGGATTCAGCAAAGCTCTGACCAGGTGCTGCTCAGTACCATCAAGACCACGGTCCCTGAAAACAAGAAGGATGTACCTTCTACTTCATAACTAATTTATATTCTCTTTTACACTGATCACAATACAACACAAACATTGAGTTCAGAGCGTTAGGCCAACTGTCAGCTTCATCTGAAATACTTTATACCAGTATTTACCTCCTTAATGGTTACCACGCCTCTGCACTTCCAGCATTATTTCTGTCTAATCAATCATCCAGGTGTCAGTGTACTATTTGGCCATTCCATGCCGTTTTACTTCCCTCCGACACCCTCTGTTCAGGCTGGAGCATTATAGGCTTTATCTCCTGTTTGCCACTGAACTACACATATATATACAGGCATAAATTAACAATTTACATTCAATTTTCATTAAAAGATACTGAATGGTTCAAGCTTACCACAATTTCATGGAAATAAACACAGATACGTTGATTAGCAATGAATTCTGGCACATTTACTGGCACAAATTCCCATCTGCTTATGTTCCAGGCTTTTATTTTAGCAAAAATGTGAGCTGGCTTCAACGCACTGTCGCTTTATCAAGCTTATTTAAACAAGTGGTTTCGAACTAACGCTCCTAAGTGATTATATCAGCGAGTCTAGCCAATGAGGCCCCGTTTCGACAAGTGTTTGAAAAAATGTTACCTTTCCCCGTCTCCCCTAACAACGAAAGATAGTATTTATAGCCCGACCAATCGTGGTTAGTCTTTCATTTGTTGCGCTCCAATCAATTTGGAGTTTACATGGTAGGCTATTTCTGTAACGCAAGGTTTTTTCAAACACGTTATAAAAAAATTTTATGAGCAGAAATGATTTCATGCTGTCAGGCATCCTCACTATTTTATTTTGGGTATAATTTATTAATTCCTGGACTATTTGCGTAACGTTTTACATATTCTTTGTCAGCAAGCCCTAAGGAACCCAAATATCCCAATTTAAAGGAGCTACGTGGCTGCGTTCAAAATATGTATTTTCTACCTCCTGTTTCGAAGATGTGCTGTCTGGGTACTGTTATGTTTTCAACCGTAAACCCATCTATTGTTATCTTTCCTAATAAGCGTTTTTTATGATTTATAAACCTAACTCTGGGATGGGTAATGTATTTTATCACTGTCCGTCTGAAAAAAAAGTTAGTGCATGTAGTCTTACACGCGTGATGGCAGCATTTGTGTATCGCGCGAAGCGTGTTTAGTGTTCGGCTTTCTGCCTCTCCCTTCCCGCTATCCTTTTGTCCATCTGTCTTTCGTTTTGGTAACGCAGTATAATTAATGTTAGGATTAATTTAGGTCATTACGCAGGGCCTCTCAATGTTTTTTCCAAGAAATACAGCACACGTTTCATTGAAGAAGGCGGGTAATAATACAGTAAGCTTTACTATCAACGTGAAAGCGTTACAATTTGCAGACGAAGCAGAAAACAAGGGGGATTTCGAGTACATTCCTTGTGACAGCACTGTTATTTTTCCATTGCTCTTCTCTTTATTAATTTTATGTATTTATTAGGCTTTATATTTACTTGATAATTTATATATGTGGATTAGAATATTCCACGACACCTCCCCTCTTAAAACAGACATTATATGTCAGTCCTTTATTCTATATACACATAGAGAAATTTATTATTATTTCTGGGGTTTACGGTGATTCTCATCACACGGATGGCGGCTTAAAAAATCAGCTCCCAAATTGATTTTTCCAGATATATACTCGATGCTAAAATTATATGGAGCCAGAAGCAAAGACCATCGGAGTAACCTAGAGTTCTCATGCCTAGCCTGTGCTAGAAACGATAAAGGTTTGTGATCTGTTTGCAACTTAAATGCCTTCCCATATAGATAAATATTGAATTTCTTTATTGCCCATATTACTGCAAGACATTCTTTTTCGCTAGTTGAGTAGTTGATTTCAGCTTTATTCAACTTTCTGCTAGCATATGCCACTGGGCTTAATTCCCCATCCAATGCATCTGATTTCTGTAGTAGAGTTGCACCTAACCCAATATTACTTGCATCCGTCCTTACTATGAATTCTTGACTTAAGTCAGGTAATTTCAAAATGGGTTTACTTGTGAGCTTTTCCTTCAATTCTTGGTAAGTCATTTCACATTGTGGTGTCCATGTAATGCGATCTGGATGTCCTTTACGTGTCAATTCCGTTAAAGGTGCACATATGGAATTAAAGTTTTTGATATACTTCTGGTAGAAACCACATAATGAGACAAAGGATCTCACGTCCTTCTTGGTTTGTGGTCTCGGGGCTTTCTGTAGTTTCTCTAAATTCTTTGGGTCAGGGGTCATGTTTCCCTGATAAACTGTGTGTCCCAAAAATTCCAATTCTTTACATCCAACGCAACATTTGGTTGGTCGGGCTGTTAAATTTGCCTCCCTAAGTCGATCAAACAGCATGTTCAGAGAGTCAATGTGTTCCTCAAAGGTTTCTGTTGCTATAAGGATATCATCCATAAAATTTGTTATACAGGGATTATTCAGAGGATCCAATAATTTTCTCATCATTCTAGAGAAGACACTAGGCGCATTCTTCAATCCAAATGGCAATCTATTAAACTCATAGTGTCCTTCTGAGGTACTAAAAGCTAGGTATGGTCTAACCTCAGGCTTTACTGGAATCTGATAGTATCCTTTACTCAGATCCACTTTTGAGAAATATTTAGCTTTATTTAGTCTGGCAAACAGCTGATTTGTATCCGGCAATGGATCCACCTGTCCTTCTGTAATAGCATTCAGTCTCCTGTAATCTATACAGAGTCTATGTTCTCCAGAGGGCTTCCTTAAGAGTACAACACCGGAACTATACGAAGACTCACTGTGCGAAATAATTCCTTCCTTCAATAGATAGTCTATCTCTTCCTTCAAAGCTTTTTCCTTAGCAAACGGAATCGAATATGGTTTCATACAGACAGGTGTGGAGTCTATGAGTTTCATATCATATTCCAATAGGTTTGTATGCCCTGGTCGGTCTGTTAACACCTCTGCATGATTATATAGAACCTGTTGCACTCTCTCTTTCTGAGTTTTCGTTAAATGTGTACTGATTTTCACCTGTGCTGCTGTCTCACAGGGGTGTAATGGATATTCAAATGA
This sequence comes from Oreohelix idahoensis, assembly GCA_024509875.1. NCBI lineage: Eukaryota > Metazoa > Mollusca > Gastropoda > Stylommatophora > Oreohelicidae > Oreohelix > Oreohelix idahoensis. The sequence continues at coordinate 35,867 of JAMPIV010019131.1, forward strand.
TGAAAGTGGTTCCTTTTTCATCTCCATGGCGATGGACAAGGTCAACAAGTGTGTCTCTTCCTGATCTTCTCTTTCCAAATATTTCTTCAGGAGATTCACATGATAGATTTTTTCTTTCCCCTTCTTATCTATCTTATAATTTGTTCTAGACACCTTCTCTAAAACTGTATATGGACCCTGCCATCCAATTTGTAACTTATTCTGACTCCCAGGCAAAAGAAGCAGTACTTTCTCTCCCACAGCCAAATTTCTGTCTTTCGCCTTCCTGTTATAATAGGCAGCATGTTTCTTCCTGGCTTGTTTCAAATTTTCATTGGCAAGTTTCCAGCCAGTTTTTAACCGAGTGGTCAGCTCATTCACATATTGGTATGAAGATGTAATGTTTTCCTCTGCCTTTTCATCAGTCCACGTTCTTAACAAAGCTACATATGGACCTTTAATTGTGTGGACCTATTTGTCCATGCACCGGTATGGTCTCTTCCACTCGAAGCTTTATAGTGATGATTTTTCCTCCCAGAATTATCATTCACAAAACGACCGCTACCAATTTTTCTTTTGGGGCTTTCTCCCCACTTAAAATTCTTGATGAGAGATTTCCTCTCTACATCCTCTTCCTCCAGTTTGTTTAAGTCCGATTGAGGGATTGTCGGCTTATCCTGGGGTAAGACATCTTTTTGCACTCTCCGCATAGTGGCCATTGTAAAACAGTTAAGTGAAGCTTGTCCGTGAAAAGGGGCTTCCCATTCCATTTGGTCCACTTTATCAAATTTATATCTCTTTTTATTATCAGGCCTAACTTTGCCCCGTGGCGTGTCCAGGTCCTGATCCATGTTCCCACTTGTGGGTGTTCCCTCATGTGCTATGCTACACCTTTCTACAAAATTCTCAATGTCCCATCTTGCTTTGGGCCAATAATAATTGTGAGCCACCTTTTGAATGATGGTACCTATCTTCTCATGGTCCCCATCTGGTTTCACATGTAGGCTCCTTATTAAGTCTGCCCTATATCTTTTAGGAAGTACCAGCTGTCCGTGACCTTTGGATCTAGCTCCAGTCTTCCTATACATCAACTTGTTTTTCATGTAAAATTCTCCCTTGCCTGGAGTTGTATGACAAGTTGACAATTTTCTGAAACAAGGCTTGAGTGTTTTATCCCCAGCCTGTGCCTTCCTCATCTCTTCTGGAGTGGTATCTAACATAATATCCTCCTCCTGTCTTGAGGTCGACCTGACCTGAAGGGTTGCCATATACACAGGTTTCCTTCTGCAACGGTCAGTGTCATGATTGTCCATCTTACAATTTTTACACCACCTTTTTCCTTGGTTGAAAGATTTTCTTTCATCATATTTCCTTTCATCGAATTGTGGGAATTTATTTTTATTTTCATACCGTGGCCTATCAAATTGGTGCTTACCTTTATTTTGATCCTTAGGATCAAATTTATTAAAGTTCTGTGGTGCCCTAAAGTTATCCACTTGTTTCTTTTTATTACCTGTTACCTCTGCTTGAGCTGCTTGATACCTTTCAGCAACATTTAGCAACTCATCCAGCCTCTCTGCACCTTGTTCCATGAGAAACTTTCTCAGGTCTGGAGCCATGGACTCTCTTAATTGCTCTATAAGGACCATTTCCTTAAGATCTTGGGTTTTCCCCAGAGAAGTCCATTTCTCCAAGTATGTCTCTATTCGGGCAGAGAACTGGTGATAGGTTTCACCTGACAGTAGTTTAGCATTCCTAAATTTTTTCCTATAAAATTCTGCATTCTTTTCATACCTTAACAAAAGAGCCTGCTTTAGCATGTCATAATTTTCCTGATCACCTCTGCTCATTTTTGCAAAAACTTCATAAGCTGCCCCACGAAGTCCCTGAGATAACTTTAAGCTCCACCTTTCTCTCTCTAACCCATACGTGGTAGCTAATAGCTCATACCTATTTATATAGCTCTCAATATCATCGTCTTTCTCAACAAAATGATCTAAATGAAAATTCATAGCTGAGGTTGAGGCTCCTTGAGTAACCGAAGCATCAGAGGCAAAGGGACTGGCACCATTTTCAGGAGCATGGCCTTGAAACTCAAACTCCCTTAGTCGTAATTCATGTTCCCTTTGTAATCTTTTCTCCTCCTTTTCTGCTTCCCTCTCTGCAGCTAATTTCCTCTCTTCCCTTTCTGCAGCTAATTTCTTGTCTTCTCTTTCTGCAGTCAATCTTCTTTCTTCTGCTTCCAATTTCTTAGCCTCTTTGTCAGCCTCAATCTGCAACCTCTTAGTCTCAGCCTCAGCTTCAAACTGTAACTTCTTAATTTCCCTTTCAGCCTCTAACCTTCTTTCGGCTTCTTTTTCTAATCTTCTTTCTTCGCGTTCAATAAATTTGTCACATTCCGTCGTGACATAGGCAACCATAACTTGCCCATCTAATCCTAACTCTTTTGCAGTCTGAACAGCAGCAGATCGAAACTTGGCCAGGTCCGCCATTGTCTATCAGGTAAATTTCTACAATGTCTAACCAACAATTTAATCTCTAAATATATTTAATGGACAACACAGGCACCGTGAGCTCAACCTTATTTAATTCCACCCAAGGATACCTTTTAATTCTTATATTCCCTGAAGTGAATTACCCCCAATATTTTTAATAGGGAAAGATTCAAAATCCCAAGAGCGAGACCCCAATATATGTGGTGAGTGTGGGATGTTATAAATATTTATAGGGGACTTAGTGTACTGACTGAGATCAGCTGTGAAGGTATCTATATCTATTAAGAGTAGTGTATTATAGATAACCTTACTTGCTACCACATATCTATATATCTCAGTCAGAATTATTCTGGAATAGTGTGATGACTACGTTATGTGTCTAGGGTATGTGTATGATGAAGTGTAAGTCATAACAACAACAGACGGATAAACAATTTAATTTATTCCACTACACTTGACAACACTGTGACACTCACATACATATAACACTCTACAAGGATATCTTAAAAGAGTCACTGATAACTTTTCAAATAACAATATGTATTCATTACTGGCATGAATGAATATGTGTCCTGATTCAACTACAAGGGAACCAGGAATCACAATCAATTTAAATTACAAATTATATGTACAGAATTTACCAATATGAATATAGTAGTGACATATATTATTACAAATATCCTATGTGTGTCAGTTGTGTAGTAGTAAAATGAGGTAATACTGGTTTTGTTTTGTTCAAGCTCTGTTGGTATTTGTCATCATGACTTCAATAGTTTGTCTTTAGGGACTAGTATTGGAGATGTTCTCAGTTCCTGATATTAAGACAATTAAATTCCCCTCTGAATGTTATTTTTACAAAGTTATTTCAAGATGAGGGGACATAATGTTGAGCTCAGCTGGCCAAATCTGCTTATCTTGAGTGATGGTGGCAGGAAAGGACTCCTCTGCTCGAATTCTCCCCTGGGCTCTGGAGACACCTCACTGATAGCTAAAAAGACCAAGGAGTATGCTGTCCGACTCTGGATTCAGCAAAGCTCTGACCAGGTGCTGCTCAGTACCATCAAGACCACGGTCCCTGAAAACAAGAAGGATGTACCTTCTACTTCATAACTAATTTATATTCTCTTTTACACTGATCACAATACAACACAAACATTGAGTTCAGAGCGTTAGGCCAACTGTCAGCTTCATCTGAAATACTTTATACCAGTATTTACCTCCTTAATGGTTACCACGCCTCTGCACTTCCAGCATTATTTCTGTCTAATCAATCATCCAGGTGTCAGTGTACTATTTGGCCATTCCATGCCGTTTTACTTCCCTCCGACACCCTCTGTTCAGGCTGGAGCATTATAGGCTTTATCTCCTGTTTGCCACTGAACTACACATATATATACAGGCATAAATTAACAATTTACATTCAATTTTCATTAAAAGATACTGAATGGTTCAAGCTTACCACAATTTCATGGAAATAAACACAGATACGTTGATTAGCAATGAATTCTGGCACATTTACTGGCACAAATTCCCATCTGCTTATGTTCCAGGCTTTTATTTTAGCAAAAATGTGAGCTGGCTTCAACGCACTGTCGCTTTATCAAGCTTATTTAAACAAGTGGTTTCGAACTAACGCTCCTAAGTGATTATATCAGCGAGTCTAGCCAATGAGGCCCCGTTTCGACAAGTGTTTGAAAAAATGTTACCTTTCCCCGTCTCCCCTAACAACGAAAGATAGTATTTATAGCCCGACCAATCGTGGTTAGTCTTTCATTTGTTGCGCTCCAATCAATTTGGAGTTTACATGGTAGGCTATTTCTGTAACGCAAGGTTTTTTCAAACACGTTATAAAAAAATTTTATGAGCAGAAATGATTTCATGCTGTCAGGCATCCTCACTATTTTATTTTGGGTATAATTTATTAATTCCTGGACTATTTGCGTAACGTTTTACATATTCTTTGTCAGCAAGCCCTAAGGAACCCAAATATCCCAATTTAAAGGAGCTACGTGGCTGCGTTCAAAATATGTATTTTCTACCTCCTGTTTCGAAGATGTGCTGTCTGGGTACTGTTATGTTTTCAACCGTAAACCCATCTATTGTTATCTTTCCTAATAAGCGTTTTTTATGATTTATAAACCTAACTCTGGGATGGGTAATGTATTTTATCACTGTCCGTCTGAAAAAAAAGTTAGTGCATGTAGTCTTACACGCGTGATGGCAGCATTTGTGTATCGCGCGAAGCGTGTTTAGTGTTCGGCTTTCTGCCTCTCCCTTCCCGCTATCCTTTTGTCCATCTGTCTTTCGTTTTGGTAACGCAGTATAATTAATGTTAGGATTAATTTAGGTCATTACGCAGGGCCTCTCAATGTTTTTTCCAAGAAATACAGCACACGTTTCATTGAAGAAGGCGGGTAATAATACAGTAAGCTTTACTATCAACGTGAAAGCGTTACAATTTGCAGACGAAGCAGAAAACAAGGGGGATTTCGAGTACATTCCTTGTGACAGCACTGTTATTTTTCCATTGCTCTTCTCTTTATTAATTTTATGTATTTATTAGGCTTTATATTTACTTGATAATTTATATATGTGGATTAGAATATTCCACGACAAAGAAGAGGTTATATTTAGATAACAAGAAGACGATAGTAGGAAGACGATAATAGTTAGAGGTATATTTAGACAACAAGAAGACGATAACAAGAAGACGACAGCAAGAAGAGGATATATTTAGACATATATTTATAGATAACAGTTACGCGAACAGTTATACGAATAGTTATACGATATATTTATACGAACAGACGATATACGTAACAAAAATGAATTTTAGTTAATGTATATTTTATTTCTTTTCAAATACTAAAGGACAACTCTCAATCGCTTGGTAGGTTTCTTCTTCTTCGGTGGTAGATTAGGGACATCGGTCAGATCTGTGGTGGTGGTCGTAGGAAACCAACTCGGGTCTGGTGATAGTGGGTAATTAGAGTTCATGTATTCGTCAAACAGGTTAGTGAAGGTGGTAGGTTTCTTCTGCGACGGTAGATTGGTGACATCGGCCAGGTCTGTGGTAGGAAACAAACTCGGTTCTGTTGGTTGGTAACAGCTGGAGTTGATGTACTGGTCAAACGTGGTACTGGTACCAGTAGTAGGATAGGTATCCGTGCTTGGTGGCTGTAATCGGTCAAATTCGGCGAGTATTTCGCTCTGTAATGTCAATAAATGGTCAAACTCGGATCGAGTTAACGTAATGCCGTGTTTGGTAAGAAATTTGAGGTAGGATTCACCAAAATATTTTCGCACGTGAAGTAAAGGTTGACCTCGGTAAACACTTACAGACGCAGCCTTCAGACCACTAGCCAAAGGTTTAAGCATTTCATCACTTCTTTTGTTGTAGACCCAGTTGGTGGGAGCAGTCATCTTCAAAACTTGGCGCGATTTCGAGATCTCCAAGATCGAGTCTTGCGTGGTGTGACCTCGGTGAATGTAGGTTTCTTCTTCTTCTTCGGTGGTGGATTGGGGACATCGGTCAGGTGGGTGTCTGTGGTAGGAAACCCACTCGGTTCTGGTGATATTGCACAGCTAGAGTTCGTGTATTCGTCAAACGTGTTAGTGGATGTGGTAAGTTTCTTCTTCTTCGGTGGTAGATCTGGGACATCGGCTAGGGTAGGATAGGTATCAGTGCGTGGTGCCTGTAGTCGGGCAATTTCGGCGAGGATTTCGCTCCGTAAAGTTAACAAATCTTTAAGCACTTCATCACAGCTCTTGATGTAGGCCCAGTTGGTGGGAACAGTCATTTTCAATGAGATGTATCTGTCGTTATCACTGCGTTAATAAAGTATGAGTGTCTCCAAGTGTTTATATGCAGGAATAGCAGTTCAATCTAGTTTTTTTAGGCGTGCCCTAGCTAGGATTTGATTCGTCGAACATCGATCGTGTGACCAAACTCGTGTGTTAGCCAGGTTGTGATTCGTTGAAAAGGATAGTTGATGTGGTTGTGTGTGAACAATGACACATGGCCGTATTGGTGTGGGGAGAAACCCGATAGCGAATATTCATAAAATGGTGGGTAATACATTATAAAAATGAAATAGAGAAAGGGTTAGGGTTCTTGTGCCGATGTCTTTTGGTGATGTTTTTACTCCTGTTGATGGTTTTCTCGAGCCGCGTGACGCTGTATATACCGTATTAACACTCTCCGTAGGAACTCTACTGTTAGCTCGACAAGGTGGTCATGTGGGACCACCCGTAGGAGGACGTCCTCTAGGTGCATATTAACAAGATCCTCACCCGATGATGTCAGACAGAATTGGGCTAGTTGGTTCGGTTGTTCATCCCGACAACCTTCGCAATACCGAGACCGGTTCGCCTGGAGGTAGCTTAATATGGAAGTAAGGATGTTCCGACGACGTGAAGGCATCTGTAAAAAAAAAAAGAAAAAAAAAAGTTACTATATAACTATAGATAAGCAGGACATATCATAGTTCTCAACTACTCAAAGATATGGCAGGGAATTTCCGATGTTGGGTGAATGTAATTACATATTGCTGTACACGGGGGTAGTTGCATCTTAAATATTTTATATCACGATTAATAACGATACTCATTTTAGTGACATGTAAATTGGGACTTTTGTTCCTGTCATGCTCTGTCCGGTTTGTTGTTCCTTAGTGTATATATATGTGTGTGTGTGTATGTGTGTGTGCATGTGGTTGTTGTTTTGCTCCAAGCTTGTTCCACCCCGGGCGGTCATCAGGTTAGCATTATGTTGGACTTATTTGGTTGTGTTGTGGTACAAATAGGTTGTTGTATACGAGTTATCGTTACTCTTGTTAAATACTAGTCCTCTATATTTTATTTTATACCTGGTTTTTATATCGAAATGACTTACAATTAGTATTTATGCTCTATCTATGTCTGAAGCTAAATTAACACATAACAAGTTATTAAGTTAGCTTTCTTGGTTTGATAGACTCGTTCACTATTTATTATCTGTAATGTTTTAAATAGTCTTGTTAAGGCATTATTTCTATAATATTGCGTATTCGTAAGCAATAACAGGAGATTTTGTGTGTGTTTTATTAGGTATAGATACACTACGCAAAAGTGGTCTCAGCAGAACATTGTACTCTTGTTACAAACACCAAGGTGATTTAGAAGTAACTTTATCCTTTTTATTGGAAGGAGTTGTGTTATTATCGTTTACCTAAATATAACAATTGATTGTCCCAAACCCTTCAGGCAACTATGTTACTACTTGACTTGAGAAGAAGGACTTTTTATAAACACTCTTGAGTGAATCCTCCTTTGCCTAAGCGCTATAGAATAAAGAGGAAAATATAAAATAAAAAACTAATTTGGTTTTGTGTTGTGTTGTGTGTGTGTGTGTGTGTGTGTGTGTGATGAGAATATAAGACGTTGAGAGATGAAGTGGGATCGTAGGCAACTATTCCCTAGAAAGAAACCAGATCGATGGCCCCACAAAACAGCGCGTGTAAATTTATGTTTACGTCACTAGGGCAAAACACAATGGAACAATAGTAGAAAATTTATAAAAGAAACATTCCTTCGTTCATGTGTTCGAATCCGCTACTTAAGGTTTTCACTTTTTTTTTAAATTTTTATTTTTTATTTTACAAGTGCGGGATGTGGTGATAGGTTTTATATTGTCTCCCAATCGTACCAAACAGGAGGCGACCATGGAAATATAGTACATTAAATAAAAAGAAATATGCTTGTGAGGTGATAGAAATATCCCTGCCAGGTTATAGAAATATGCCCTCGAGACGACAGAAATATGCCCTCGAGTTGAAAGAAATATGCCCTCGAGTTGAAAGAATTATGCCCTCGAGTTGAAAGAAATATGTATGTGAAATGATAGAAAATATGTATGTGAGACGCTAGAAATATGCCCTCGAGTTGAAAGAAATATGCCCTCGAGTTGAAAGAAATATGCCTGTGAGGTGCTAGAAATATGACCTCGAGACGACAGAAATATGCCTGTGAGACGCTAGAAATACGCCCTCGAGACGACAGAAATATCCCCTCGATATGATAGAAATGTGACCACCGGGCAAACAATATTACATTAGTAAGAGATAAGCAAAGAAATCTCATCACGACAGTAAAGGGACAGGAAACAAGATGGGCAGGGCTTATCAGAAAAACTCTGAACAAGGAACCACCAGAGACACAGTTCAATGTTCCTCAAGCTGAAAACGATCAAGATGTTAATACAAACATTCCACGGAAGGAAGAAATCATCACGGCAATCAAGGGGTTAAAGAATGGAAAAACGACTGGCCACGATAACTTAAATGCAGAGCTAGTAAAGTATGAACGTGTGTGTGTATGACCAAGGGTGTTAAAAGAAAAAAAACTACGTGTGTTTTGAGTTTTATTAAACATGGATGAGAGAGAAAAGAGAGAAAGAGAGATAGAGAGACAAACTGAGAAAGAAAGACAGAGAGAGAGAGAAGAGAAAGAAAGATAGAGAGAAAGAGAGAAGAGAGAGAGAGAGAGAGAGAGAAAGAAAGAGATGGGGAGCGAGAGAGCGAGAGAGAGAGAGAGAGTGAGAAAGAAAGAACGGAAGAGAGAGATAGAGAGAGACAAACTGAGAAAGAGAGAGAGAGAGAAATAAAATAGTACACCGCGCGCGCTGTGTCAGATTTAAAAACCACGCGCTCATAATACAAGTGACGCCCTATCGTTTAAAATTTGTGTTATAACAAGATCTTGTGTAGTTCAGTACTGTTAAAAATATGCTATGTTCTAAATATTCTCTTTAATGTGATAAAAGTGTTTATTAATTTTTACGTTATCAGTTTCTGTGTTTTTATTATGTTAACACACAAAAAATAAACCTCGCAAAAATAAAATGAACAAAAAGCATTTATCTAACGATAGGTGGGAAACACGGATAAGCTTTAAACTAAGGATAACACTGACAAACAACATTTTTCTTTCTTATATAAGAATAAGTGTTCTTAGGTCAGTTTCTTGCGCTGATTTCAAATTTGAAATCCGTTTATCTCTATCACGTCGGGTTCTTAAGATATTTGTGAATAAATATATTTTTGGGAAACCGTTATTTGCTTCGTTTCATTTTTACTATATAACTTTTTAAAAATTAATAAAATGCAAAATAATTCTACTTTTTATACTGCTAAAAGATGTATGACATATGTTACGTTATATTTCAAATAGTTACTGTATTTTGAAATAATTCCGAGTGAAATATGGCTTCTAAAAGTTGTAGAAGTTCGGCTGATCTGTTCTGTTACGTGTGCGGATATTTTACAGATCGTGTTCACCAGAAAAACTTTACACCATTGCTAAAGAAAGCATATGAACTTTATTTCGATTCGAAAGTTGATGATGCAAATAAATCTTGGAAGCCAAATGCAGTTTGTTCGACTTGTGCAAATACATTGGCAGGTTGGTTACGAAAATCGCCGAAGCATAAGTCGATGCCTTTTGGAGTGCCAGTAATATGGCGTGAATCGACAAATCACGCTACTGATTGTTACTTCTGCTTGACAAATATCTATGGTTTCACTTTTAAAACTAGAAAGTCTGTGGTTTATCCAAATATTGAATCGGTTTCGAAACCAGTGCCTCATGATCCAATCACGTGTCCGATCCCAGTTCCACCAGAACAATATCTGTTGGACGTGAATGAACCATCAGAAAGTGATAGTTTACCTGCTTTAGAAACTAATTCTGACTCGGATTATATATACCGGTGAATGATGGTGTTCACTTAATTAACCATTCAGAACTTTCAGATCTAATACGTGATCTCGCTCTCACCAAAGGACAAGCGGAATTACTCGGTTCGCGACTCAAAGAATGGAATCTTTTAGCGCCCAATACTCCGATATCTAAATTTCGTCATAGACACAGAGAACTTGTTCAATACTTTGAGATGGATGATGACATTTGCTATTGCAAAGATGTAAAAGGTCTAATGGTGCACCTCGGTCATGAGCACATAGTCAACGAATGGCGACTTTTCATCGACTCTTCCAAGACTAGTCTAAAAGCCGTGTTATTGCATAATGGAAATTTATTTTCATCAATTCCAGTCGCCTACTCTGTTCATATGAAAGAAACTTATGACAATATGGCTATACTTTTGGCAAAAATAAAGTACAATGACTACCAATGGCGGATTTGTGGAGACCTAAAGGTCATTGCAATTCTCACGGGCATGCAGACTGGGTATACTAAATTTTGTTGCTTCCTATGTGAATGGGACAGCCGCAACAAACAGGAACATTATGCAAGAAAGGTGTGGCCTATCAGGGATCATATGCAGCTCGGGCATAAAAATGTAATACACGAGCCATTAGTTAACAAAGACAGCATCATTTTACCACCGTTACATATAAAGTTGGGGCTCATGAAGTGTTTCGTAAAAGCGTTAGATAAAACGAGCAAAGCTTTCACTTATCTTCGAGAAAAGTTTCCGCAAATTAGCGATGCAAAGATAAAGGAAGGTATCTTTGTAGGACCTCAGATTAGGAAAGTTATTGCAGACAAACAATTCGAGAACTTGTTACATGGTAGTGAACTTCGCGCATTGATGGCATTCAAATCGGTCGTCGATAACTTTCTGGGAAATCACAAATCTGTCGACTATGTGCATATTGTTAAGCAGTGCATAGATGCATACAGAATTATGGGCTGTAACATGTCCCTCAAAATCCATTTGCTCGATTCGCATCTTGACTTTTCCCCTGACAACCTTGGCGAAGTCAGCGATGAACATGGAGAACGATTCCATCAAGATATCGCTGTAATGGAGTCACGTTATCATGGACGGTGGAGTGTGACCATGCTTGCCGATTGTTGTTGGATGCTTCATCGCGATGTACCACATGCCATTCACCGACGAAAGTCGACTGCAAAGAAATTCAAGCCTACATAACTGTTATACTTCTTGTACAAATGATGTTGTAATACTGTATGCGTTGTCAAAAAACTTCAATTGCGTATTTCTAGAGATCCCGACCTGATAGAGAAAAACGGTTTGCAGATTTAAAAACAGCGCATTAAAATTGACCAGAAAAACATAGAAATGTTAGAGAAAGAAAAAAAAAGTTTTTTTTTGTTAGTCAGTGTAATTATTTAGACTATAGTACATAATAAATCGGTTTAGTCTTAACGTAGCTAAACCATACACACATGTCAGGATTTAACATAACACACAGATAAAAATAACAAGTGACGATCTGCGTTAACAAACAAATATTTTTTAAAATACCAGCTAGACTAATTTGAAACAGCCTTTAGCAACACCGGCTAGTGCACAGACATATATTTTTGTTTAAATATTTAATACGACACACGAATAATAAAAAAAAAAAACAACTAAAAAATCTAAACATAAATAATTATTTTAACAGCCTAACACAGAGTACCGAAAAAACAGATATTTTTAAAGTTATTTAGGGTACCCTAACGAAAATTAGTTGTCTTTTTGGTTTGTAACTAAGAAGTAAATTTAACAAAGAAAATAGAAATAAAACAGACCACACAATGATCAAAAGTTGGTATATATATATATATATATATATATATATATATATATATATATATATATATATATATATATATATATATATATATATATATATATATATATATATATATATATATATATATATATATATATATATATATATATATATATATATATATATATATATATATATATAGTCTATTGTAGAACATACCTACCACACGCTTACATGCTCTCTGTCTGAATAACATGGGTGTGAAGCCCGTTGTTCCCCACTGTCTGTGTCTCTACCACGAATTGATAATATGGTGTCATATAGGGTATATAAATGGTTATATCAGACATGTGTAGCCCTGATATCATCCTCAGATAGCGAATATCATAGAAGAACGACAACACTCCGATTGCCAAGATGTGATAATTGCACGTTAACAAGTGCTCGTTGCATAACGTTAGGTTACACATGGTTATTATCTGTTCCAGCTCTACCTCTGTAACACGAACATTCGCCTCTAAACTGATAATCCCGAGATATATTTCCACCCATGATAACATTGTCATCGGGTTCACTGAGAATTGTATTGTATGTAATATGTTGCGCTCTAGACTGAGATATTCATTAGCGGTACGGGTGTTACAATATAGATCGACTAAATCACGCACCCTCAACACTCCCCCTTCTTCAAACTTGCTAGCTATGAAGAGGCAGGTTAAGCCGACAAACTGAAAGTTTTCTATGTTCAGTTGTTTCTTACTTCCATAATGTTCTAAAAGAGCAATGGTTAACTGAAATGTTTGTTTCTGGCATTTATAAGCTTCACAAACAGCTGAAACCCATTCTAGTAAAATCAACCTCGCTCTGTTACTAATGTCTCCCGGTATAAAAACAAATCTAGGGTTCTCAGGAATTACATCTAACATCCCCTTTAAGTCAGCTAAGTTAAAATCTGTGTTACGATATCCGACACTAAAAATTGCTGCCATTTTAGAAACTCACGTTCTTCGTTGAGAAATATGTAAGAGCTGTTTGTTGGTGTGATTCAACTAACCGAATATACAAGGTATTTATATAGAGAGACACATGTCAGGACCGTGGTGATTCATATCAGGCACGTGCATGTCACAACTGTTAACGTGTTTAATATCGTTGTGCTTTACAAGCTTGAAAACACAGCCTTGTTTTATGTTTACACGTAAAATAGTTGACTTCGAGGGGGGGCTAATAATGTATACTCATCTGAACGGAGTTTTGTTGAACAAAAAACCGTCCGTTTTTCTGAATGTCCAAACGGGCATGTGTGAGCAGCTTTGCTATTTGCCTAATGCGGCCACATATGGCCATCTGCGTTATTTCTCTAATTATTTTATCACAATGTGAAAAAAGCTCTCTCAGAACAGCTGCACTGATTAAACATTGCTGATAATTAGCTTCTTCTTAAACACGATCTATCGAGCCGTTAGCGTTCGAACCAAATCATCGCGAACAGCTTGTGTGCTAGGTATTGTCTAACATAATTCATTGTGAGACCCACTACCCCATAAGAGAATCCCTATTTAACTAATATATAAAAGTGTATGTTTTCCGAATAACATAAATATCTCTGGGGATTTCGTTCTACAATGTGGGAACCTTTGGTGTAAAAAAACGTGAGAATCACTGTTCTACAATGTGTGAATCATGCTAATAATCACGAGAATCCCTATTTAACTAATATATATATATATATATATATATATATATATATATATATATATATATATATATATATATATATATATATATATAAATAAAAGTGTATTTATAAATTCCTTCGCGACTTTAAAAGTTAATTTAAGCATTTAACATCTATTATCTTTTGGAAATAATATAGCAGGTATGTCATTACATTTACAACTGGAACTATTGAGACGGTTTACTTTAATAGATTTAAATTAACACAAAATCCAATGAAATAGAATGAATGAACTAGACCACTGATCACTTTACACAATATAAACCTTATCTGTGTTTCTCACTTATTGATAAGTTTATTTCAAAATACTTGTTAGATACTCTATTTATTTTTTGTAAACATGTGTTAAAATGTGTCTAATACCTTTTCTTTCTCGTCAACAAGACACCTGGGCGCTAAACAAATAAAGTTCGCTAATTTTATGGTGGAACATTGTACATCTGTCCTCATCATCATGTGACATATTCTTTCCAGAACGTTGTCTCCATTACAGCTGCTCTGAACGCATCACGATTCTGGGCAAGTCGACCTGCATCAGCCAAAGGTAAATAATTCCTAACGAGTTTTCGATAATGATCAATACTCGTACGTGTCCAAACCGGACATTTAGACCAACATCATTGTTTGTCTAATTATTTTATTACAATGCCAAAAAATCTCTTTTTCAGAACACCTGGACAGTAATTAAACATTGTTGAGCTATTTCTTAATCATGTCCCGTTATCGGTACGTGCCAATTTATAACCAACTGTACACGGGCGTAAACAGGTGTGTAAACATTAGGGTCGTTGAACCCTGTTATTTTCTGAAACAGCTTGTGTATTCATACACGCGGGTTTGTCTCAAAACCTCGATATAATGAGAGCAGTGTAAAAAAACTCATGCAACCAACAAACCTTGACGCAGAAACATCTATCTGAAACAAACGTTTTTGAAGCCTTCTGAAAAGAAATCACCCTTCTCATATCAATAAGTGTTACGTCGTATGTATTATTTTTGTTAAATATATTTCTATCGTTTTCTGTATTTAAAAGCTATATGTCTGTGATTTCCCTATTAAAAAAAATATATGACCGTTTGTTGTTCTATTCGTTTTTTCCCTATAATAGGAAGTTAAAATATTTTACACATTATATAGAATCTTTATATAGCCGTTTTCGTTAGGGTACCCTAAATAACTTTAAAAATATCTGTTTTTTTCGGTACTCTGTGTTAGGCTATTAAAATAATTATTTCTGTTTAGATTTTTTAGTTGTTTTTTTTTATTATTCGTGTGTCGTATTAAATATTTAAACAAAAATATATGTCTGTGCACTAGCCGGTGTTGCTAAAGGCTGTTTCAAATTAGTCTAGCTGGTATTTAAAAAAATATTTGTTTGTTAACGCAGATCGTCACTTGTTATTTTTATCTGTGTGTTATGTTAAATCCTGACATGTGTGTATGGTTTAGCTAAGTTAAGACTAAACCGATTTATTATGTACTATAGTCTAAATAATTATCCTTAATTTAAAGCTTATCCGTGTTTCTCACCTATCGTTAGATAAATGTTTTTTGTTCATTTTATTTTTGCGAGGTTTATTTTTTGTGTGTTAACATAATAAAAACACAGAAACTGATAACGCAAAAATTAATAAACACTTTTATCACATTAAAGAGAATATTTAGAACATAGCATATTTTTAACAGTACTGAACTACACAAGATCTTGTTATAACACAAATTTTAAACGATAGGGCGTCACTTGTATCGTGAGCGCGTGGTTTTTAAATCAATATCTTTCTGACACAGCGCGTGCGGTGTACTATTTTATTTCTCTCTCTCTCTCTTTCTCAGTTTGTCTCTCTCTATCTCTCTCTTTCGTTCTTTCTTTCTCACTCTCTCTCTCTCTCGCTCCCCATCTCTTTCTTTCTCTCTATCTCTCTCTCTCCCGCTCTCTCTCTCTCTCTTCTCTCTTTCTCTCCATCTTTCTTTCTCTTCTCTCTCTCTCTCTCTGTCTTTCTTTCTCAGTTTGTCTCTCTATCTCTCTTTCTCTCTTTTCTCTCTCATCCATGTTTAATAAAACTCAAAACACACGTAGTTTTTTTCTTTTAACACCCTTGGTCATACACACACCCGTTCATACTTTACTAGCTCTGCATTTAAGTTATCGTGGCCAGTCGTTTTTCCATTCTTTAACCCCTTGATTGCCGTGATGATTTCTTCCTTCCGTGGAATGTTTGTATTAACATCTTGATCGTTTTCAGCTTGAGGAACATTGAACTGTGTCTCTGGTGGTTCCTTGTTCAGAGTTTTTCTGATAAGCCCTGCCCATCTTGTTTCCTGTCCCTTTACTGTCGTGATGAGATTTCTTTGCTTATCTCTTACTAATGTAATATTGTTTGCCCGGTGGTCACATTTCTATCATATCGAGGGGATATTTCTGTCGTCTCGAGGGCGTATTTCTAGCGTCTCACAGGCATATTTCTGTCGTCTCGAGGTCATATTTCTAGCACCTCACAGGCATATTTCTTTCAACTCGAGGCCATATTTCTTTCAACTCGAGGGCATATTTCTAGCGTCCCACATACATATTTTCTATCATTTCACATACATATTTCTTTCAACTCGAGGGCATATTTCTTTCAACTCGAGGGCATATTTCTTTCAACTCGAGGGCATATTTCTGTCGTCTCGAGGGCATATTTCTATAACCTGGCAGGGATATTTCTATCACCTCACAGGCATATTTCTTTTTATTTAATGTACTATATTTCTATGGTCGCCTCCTGTTTGGTACGATTGGGAGACAATATAAAACCTATCACCACATCACGCACTTGTAAAATAAAAAATAAAAATTAAAAAAAAAGTGAAAACCTTAAGTAGCGGATTCGAACACATGAACGAAGGAATGTTTCTTTTATAAATTTTCTACTATTGTTCGATTGTGTTTTGCCCTAGTGACGTGAACATAAATTTACACGCGCTGTTTTGTGGGGCCATCGATCTGGTTTCTTTCTAGGGGGTAGTTGCCTACGATCCCACTTCACCTCTCAACGTCTTATATTCTCATCACACACGCACACGCGCACGCGCACGCGCACGCGCACGCACACACACACAAACACACACACACATACACACACACACACACGCACGCACGCACGCACACACACACACACACCACAAAACCAAATTAGTTTTTTATTTTATATTTTCCTCTTTATTCTATAGCGCTTAGGCAAAGGAGGATTCACTCAAGAGTGTTTATAAAAAGTCCTTCTTCTCAAGTCAAGTAGTAACATAGTTGCCTGAAGGGTTTGGGACAATCAATTGTTATATTCAGGGAAACGATAATAACACAACTCCTTCCAACAAAAAGGATAAAGTTACTTCTAAATCAGCTTGGTGTTTGTAACAAGAGTACAATGTTCTGCTGAGACCACTTTTGCGTAGTGTATCTATACCTAATAAAACACACACAAAATCTCCTGTTATTGCTTACGAATACGCAATATTATAGAAATAATGCCTTAACAAGACTATTTAAAACATTACAGATAATAAATAGTGAACGAGTCTATCAAACCAAGAAAGCTAACTTAATAACTTGTTATGTGTTAATTTAGCTTTAGACATAGATAGAGCATAAATACTAATTGTAAGTCATTTCGATGTTAGGTATAAAATAAAATATAGAGGACTAGTATTTAACAAGAGTAACGACAACTCGTATACAACAACCTATTTGTACCACAACACAACCGAATAAGTCCAACATAATGCTAACCTGATGACCGCCCGGGGTGGAACAAGCTTGGAGCAAAACAACAACCACATGCACACACACACACACACACACATACACTCACACACACACACACACATACACACACACACACACCGGACAGAGCATGACAGGAACAAAAGTCCCAATTTACATGTCACTAAAATGAGTATCGTTATTAATCGTGATATAAAATATTTAAGATGCAACTACCCCCGTGTACAGCAATATGTAATTACATTCACCCAACATCGGAAATTCCCTGCCATATCTTTGAGTAGTTGAGAACTATGATATGTCCTGCTTATCTATAGTTATATAGTAACTTTTTTATTTTTCATTTTTTTTTTACAGATGCCTTCACGTCGTCGGAACATCCTTACTTCCATATTAAGCTACCTCCAGGCGAACCGGTCTCGGTATTGCGAAGGTTGTCGGGATGAACAACCGAACCAACTAGCCCATTCCTGTCTGACATCATCGGGTGAGGATCTTGTTAATATGCACCTAGAGGACGTCCTCCTACGGGTGGTCCCACATGACCACCTTGTCGAGCTAACGGTAGAGTTCTTACGGAGAGTGTTAATACGGTATATACAGCGTCACGCGGCTCGAGAAAACCATCAACAGGAGTAAAAACATCACGAAAAGACATCGGCACAAGAACCCTAACCCTTTCTCTATCTCATTTTTATAAGGTATTACCCACCATTTTATGAATATTCGCTATCGGGTTTCTCCCCACACCAATACGGCCATGTGTCATTGTTCACACACAACCACGTCAATTATCCTTTTCAACGAATCACAACCTGGCTAACACACGAGTTTGGTCACACGATCGATGTTCGACGAATCAAATCCTAGCTAGGGCACGCCTAAATAAACCAGATTGAACTGGTATTCCTGCATATAAACACTTGGAAGACACTCATACTTTATTAACGCAGTGATAACGACAGATACATCTCATTGAAAATGACTGCTCCCACCAACTGGGCCTACATCAAGAGCTGTGATGAAGTGCTTAAAGATTTGTTAACTTTACGGAGCGAAATGCTCGCCGAAATTGCCCGACTACGGGCACCACGCACTGATATCTATCCTACCCTAGCCGATGTCCCAGATCTACCACCGAAGAAGAAACCTACCACATCCACTAACACGTTTGACGAATACACGAACTCTAGCTGTGCAATATCACCAGAACCGAGTGGGTTTCCTACCACAGACACCCACCTGACCGATGTCCCCAATCCACCACCGAAGAAGAAGAAGAAACCTATATTCACCGAGGTCACACCACGCAAGACTCGATCTTGGAGATCTCGAAATCGCGCCAAGTTTTGAAGATGACTGCTCCCACCAACTGGGTCTACATCAAAAGAAGTGATGAAATGCTTAAACCTTTGGCTAGTGGTCTGAAGGCTGCGTCTGTAAGTGTTTACCGAGGTCAACCTTTACTTCACGTGCAAAAATATTTTGGTGAATCCTACCTCAAATTTCCTACCAAACACGGCATTACGTTAACTCGATCCGAGTTTGACCATTTATTGACATTACAGAGTGAAATCCTCGCCGAATTTGACCGATTACAGCCACCAAGCACGGATACCTATCCTACTACTGGTACCAGTAACACGTTTGACCAGTACATCAATTCCAGTTGTTAGCAACCAACAGAACCGAGTTGGTTTCCTACCACAGACCTATCCGATGTCCCTAATCTACCCCCGAAGAAACCTACCACCTTCACTAACCTGTTTGACGAATACATGAACTCTAATTGCCCAGTATTACCAGACCCGAGTTGGTTTCCTACCACAGACCTGACCGATGTCCCTAATCTACCACAGAAGAAGCAGAAGAAACCTACCAAGCGATTGAGAGTTGTCCTTTAGTATTTTAAAAAAATAAAAACTATATTAACTAAAATTCTTTTTTGTTACCTATATCGTCTGTTTGTATAAATATATCGTATAACTATTCGTATAACTGTTCATATAACTGTTATCTATAAATATATGTCTAAATATATCTTCCTATTGTCTAAATATAGCGTCTTCCTATTATCTCAAGTCTCAAAGTCTAAATATCATCTTCTTGTTATCTAAATATATATGTCTAAAAGTCTAAATATATATATCGTCTTCTTGTTATCTAAATATAGCGTCTTCCTATTATCTCAAGTCTCAAAGTCTAAATATCATCTTCTTGTTATCTAAATATATATGTCTAAAAGTCTAAATATATATATCGTCTTCTTGTTATCTAAATATACCGTCTTCCTATTATCTCAAGTCCGCCATCTTGCCACATTTTCCTTCCTTTAGGTGTTGTTGTTGTTGTTGTGTAACTATAGCTGCTGAGCTTCTCGCTCTTTAATAGTCAATACCAAGTTGAATGCTCCATGGTATTATCTACACTGTAGATCTAAGCTTTTTCTGTTGCGTTTCTGCCATTCCGAAACGTGTTGAGTTGAAGTCATGAGACCCAGTTTCTCCTTCTTGGCTTGCTTTTAAATGATCGTCACATCTGGTCCAAAGCTAGGAGTTAGAAGTGCATGGCATACTGTGCATTCCCCGCCATCCAAGGGAGTTCTCCAACTATGCAGAGCTAAAATACTGTGCTCTAGTTCTAAGCTCTCTGAAGGAATTGTAACGTACTGCACAGAGCCACTTCTCAGCTTCCACTGCCTATCACTGGTGTCACGGGTTGCCTCCCCTTAGCTCTACAGTAGTAGTCCAGCAGTGGTGAAAACACAAGAGTAACTAATGTGGGTCTTCAAAGGTGTCTACCTTCGCACAACTTTACTCTTGGCAGAGTTGTAAGTAGAAGAATAATGATGCTTCTACCTCAAGGGGGTAAACAACAGATTTGGAAAAGCGAGAACAATGCTGCATGAGGATGAGCAAATGTTAACTCTATTATCTGCCGTCAACTTTTGTGAAGGATAGGGTTTTCTAATAATTCGTAAGCTCGTTCAAGCCCCCAGCTGAGTTAATTCAGCGAAATTCCTCTTATTATTATTGCATAGCTCCGTTTAAATGTATTTAAGAAATTGTCTGAGACATACAGATGTAGTACATTCAAAATGATTAACTTTAGATTTGTATTTATATATACACATTAGCAAATTTAATAATCAATTATAGTTAACAGTTTAAAAAAAATTGAATAATTCTTTAACAAACAGTAATCATCATCGAGTGATGTTATGGAGTATTGGTTAAGAGTTCACTTCGCAGCTTTTATGTTTCTTCTTAGCTGCCAATGAGGTTCTGCTCCAGCTGATGTTTGAGTCTTTGCAGAAAGAGAACTGGATCACACTCGTCACTGGTCGAGTTTGAACGTTGTAGCACGTTCCAAGAAGTATCAGGGAGTAACTACCAAGCTTGTCCCGGGTCTCTAAGACCCGTCTGATGATGATGTCTAGCGTCGACTTCAGGCCACATTTATCCTCATTTGTTCCAGAGATAGTATCCTCAACTGGTACCACCGATTAGTGCCACAAAAGAAGAGAACAAATACCCTCCTGAGTATTGCGTTTTCCTGACACATACTCTTTTCATTCTACTATGTCATCTATCTCAGAACTGTTTTCCTCGCTGAGAATTAATATTAATCCAACTGAATGGGAAAACATCCATTACATTTATGTTGAATAGATTTATATTTACCTTTACATTGGTTGAAAAGGTTGAAAATTTTCATTACTTTTAGAGTGAATATGTTTAAATTTACATCTACATTGGTTGAAAATGTTAATAATATAATAAGTATGTACATCATTCTCTCATCATTCCCTCCCTGCTCGATATGGAACTTGGGACAACCTCTGCTTTTAGTTTTTTATAAGAAACTCGCATAAAGCATCACCAGCCCTTGCAATGGTGGTTCATGAAATCATTATTTTATAAAGTCTGGCTGTTTTCTCAACGAGGTGAATTTTCACAGTGCTTTCAACTGACTAAAGTGTCAGGTTATAATGTTCAGATGATTTTGAAAATTACAAGTAAGAGGAATACCTTACGTTTTCACGTTCAACATGAGGGTGAGGGAAACCTCTTCCGAAATCAGACGCCTAAATGTGGTTGGTTGAGTATTAGAATGCTAAACCAAACTATTTCTTATTGGATCTGTCTAAAACGGAAGGTCAAGAGAGCAATATGTGTGTGTGGGCCGAAATTCAGTTTATAAATTAAAGTATTTTAAGTTTTTGCGTACTGCATATCCCATATTCGTCAGAGGAGATCACAGACAGCCAAAATAAGAGCTGGTGAATATGTGACCAGCCACAGAAATAAGTGTAGCTGTTACGATTAGAGATATGTAAAACTCTCATAACAGGAATGGAAGCTCAAGCCTTAGAACTCTCTTCGTGTGAAAATAGTAGAAGGATTCTAACTTCATGGGATAACGGCATCTCAAACTAGTTGCAGTAAATTACGGCCATATTGTGCAATCAAGGCTGTAATAGTTCACACGATATCAGGATAAGTTGTAATATGTATATTTTGTCATTTTTATTTGACATGTTTAGGTAGCTTGTAGATGTACATTTACATATGTGGCTTGGCAACCTCATCACACAAAATAACATGCCACATAAACCATCACTGCTGGAGCTAATAACTGCTTGCTCACAAGGAACAAGCAGCAGATGAAGCCACATGCTCCATATGGAGCAGGGAGTGGCTGATGATATCTTGGTGTATGTATTTATTATATCAACATTTTAGTTCGTTCTATATGTATATTTATATATGTATAGAGTGTTACATTGGTTGTCTTCCGCTGTCCAAAAATACTTTCATCTGATGCAATGGGCACTGATTTAATTCTCAGGGATAAGGACAAAATTCTGAGAAAGATGAAATGTTGGATGGAGCAGAGGTCACCTGATGATTATATTACGAGACTCGATACTTAGAAGAGATATTTTTCTTATTTCAGTTGTTGGTCAAAGTTGCCAGAAGTCAACGCTATACACCGACAACAGACGGGTCTTGAGTACGCTTGAAGAAACAACCTAAGCAGTAATCGTGGACGTGTGCAAGGGACGTGCTGCTTTCAAAAGATTCTTCTTCTTCTTCCTCGTTCGTCATGAAAAGGACGTTGGTTGCGTCGTGTCTGTTTACACCGGAGCTGCAATATCTGCGCTTTCGGCCGACACATCCGACTTCAGCACGGCATTTTTTGGGACCGGGTTTGCCTTCTCTCTTCGATCCCTACTCTCTCAGCCAGACTGCAGTGATGCAGCCTGTTTTCAGGACCACCACGTGGAGGTGGAGGAGGGTCTTAGTCAGCTCTGGTTCGCTGACCCTGACGCAAGCAGTCAAGCTATGAGTCGCTGACTGCATTCTCTATTGCTGCATCTTTGGGTCCAAAAGATTCAACTGCTGAAGATAAGGAACAGTCCAGCAACCTCTGGAAACCAGCTGCGACTGAACGAGACGCCAACTGACCCCGTCACTGTCAGCTAAGTAGCATACCAGCTCAGCTAATGGACATTTATAATTTTGTTCTCTTATCCACTATAACCAAGATTTACCGATAATGATAAATATCATTGCTTTGTTTTGAAAACACCTCTTTTTAATTTACCTTGTTAACTAAGCATTGATTATTAAACTTGTTTATATGTAAATATAAATTTATAGTTGAATTAATCACTATTGAGTGAATTTTGTGTCTGCGCCCGTGGGACACAGGTTTTTTAGTACATAACCATACAGAGCTAGTAAATTAAAATTTTACGGAATCACCTTCAGCTGGGAGCTCAGAAATACGAGTTGAAACCTTTCCTCGCAGAAAAGGTGTAGAGTAATAAGTTTATAACGGCTTAGATAATCTCAGTTGTTATACTTGCTATTCTGTAAAATTCTAGTGAGGCGTCCTTAATAGAAGCATCATGCATCATGCTTCTATTTACATCTCTGCCAAGAGTAATCTTGAGCGAAGGTTGTGTTACAGTACGGCCAACCCTAACGCAAGTTATCACGTTAGTATTAGAAATAAAGTCTAACAGACCGAAGTACTGGAATAAGACTAGCAAGTATAAGCAATAGTCAAGTGAAGGTAACTCTTAGAAATTAATAGTTAGCTCCCTTTAATTAATAGGCGAAGACCTAGGCATTGTTGACACTTGATTGAGTGTATACCGAAAGCTTTGCACGGGCTGAGTACTTTTTATAAGAACAGTCGAGAACTAGCTTCCGAGCGAGACACATCAGTCTTGCAGATCGGTAAGTTTTCCTTGTTAGAAGTTGAGAACTATCCCTTTCTGCAAGTGTAACCTTTTCACACGACTAAGTTAAGATATTATGTTGGAAGAATTGTATTCGGTTTGTACCTCCCGTTATGTTGTGTGAACTTTGATAACTTATATCTATGGAATTACAAAAAAGTCAGTAGAAGCCACCATAATTTACAAATGACGTTAGACAGTAGTTCATTGAGGCTGTCGTTTTATACAAGGAACAATGCTCTTTTTTATTGTGAACGTTCTGACCGTCAGTAGTCAGGGTATTGAGATGTGTCCATTATATGAACCTTATAGTCCAGTTGAACTTGTAAATAAAACGGATTGTTTATAAAACCAGTGAGTTATTGAATAAGTACGTTGAAGTTGAAAGTATCAGGAGAAATAGATAACGTGACAGCCTGCTGTGAGTACTAAGAACTTGGGTTGAAATAATTTTTCCTTCGGGTATCAACAACTCTGGTGTTAACCTGTTACACTCGAGAGATTTCTCAAAACGATCACCAAAACTCCCCCCCCCCCCTCTGTCACATAAGTAAAATAGTGCCGCTCCCTGTGAGATATGTCAAAGTGGTGCCGTGAACAGCTCACGCCCCTGTCTACGTTATCTAATTGAACATTCAGTTTGAACTATTTACACATTAATTTACGAATTTATAATGGACATCACTAGCGCTTCAGAAGCACAAATACAACAACAAATGCTGCACCAACAATTGTTACAAAATCAGCGGCAACAGCAACCCATATTACCGCATACTGTACCATTACCCCGTGATATGGATCCCATCATGTTGGCTTTGAAGCAGATTACTGACTCTCTTCATCAGGTGGATCATTATGCAAAGTCTCATGCCATTCGAACAGTTGTTACTCCATTTTCGGGAGATCCCACACATTTTAGAAAATGATTGGTAGACATGGACAAATTTGCATCGTTGATTGACTCAGCCTCAGATTCGGATCGCAAACGGATTGCATTTTTATCTTCGGATGGACTTGTTACAGATTTCTTACGCCGCAGAAGTAAGGCTTTTCCAGATGAAACATTTGATAGCCTTCGCAAAGAGTTGGTGAATCGTTACTCTAACATATCCATTTAATGCACGCGTGGACACTTCTTAGGAAGATTAAACAGGAGCGTAATGAACCCGTTCAAATGTTTGGGGATCGCTTACTAAATCTAGCCGAGGATACTTTCCTTGGGGCATCAATTCCTTCCGAAGAATTAGAAAGGCACTTGGTCGGAATCTTCATCGATGGTCTCTGGGTAGATAACCTAAAACTCCATCTTTTAAGAAAAGATTCAAAATCTATCACGGAAACGCTTCAGAATGCAGTCTACGAAGAAAATGTAAGAAAACGTTTTCATCAACGCGTTGGACGAGAACCACGATCAGACTATTTTGCAGAACCGATGGAAGTAGATCACTTTCGACATCAATGGAGGAGAGGCACAAACAACAAT
This sequence comes from Oreohelix idahoensis, assembly GCA_024509875.1. NCBI lineage: Eukaryota > Metazoa > Mollusca > Gastropoda > Stylommatophora > Oreohelicidae > Oreohelix > Oreohelix idahoensis. The sequence continues at coordinate 61,103 of JAMPIV010019131.1, forward strand.
GATTTACGGTACCCATCTTATTCACGGGATGCACAACATCGTAACCTACACAGTCACAATACTTTCCACAGGAATGATGGCGGACATTATGATAGACGCAATGCTCCGACGACTTCACGGTTGCCACAAATACACAATGTAACACCTATTACTTGTTATAATTGTGGGATGTTTAGACATATTTCACGGAATTATTGCCAGATTCCGCCCTACACACATCAACCGACAGGCAATCCTCATCACCAACGTCACGTCAATTGCTCTCGTGGACAATCTAGACATAGCAATCCTCACCACCAGCCTCACATAAATTACTCTCGTGGACAACCTTGACACTGGGAATCCTTAAATAAAAGAAGCAGTAGAGTAGCAGTTCGAAATTTCCTTCAAGATATAAAAGCTGGAAAGTTTTTCGAAGTTAGTAATTCAAATGTCAGGACAGAAAGTGGACACTGTGTTAAAATCAAAGTGTGTAAAACAGAAAGAACCACGAACTGTAAGAATAATGATGGAGCAGAAATCAATTGTGTAAGACAGAGACCTAAGTTGAATTTGCAAACTAATACCACCACCAAAGCTCATGTGTCTCAGATAAAGTTAGATGATCACAGACCTGTTCCAACACCTAGTATGAAATCTATGAGTCCTGTCAGAAAACTATTCTTTTCCAATATCTTTCACATTATACATCTTCCACTTCCATTGATTCCAGCGATGACGAATCCATTCCTCATGCCGACATCACTACGGCTTTCAGAGAAGCTGTGAAGCGTAACAGAAAGGAAGGAGACACTTCATCCAAAGAAGACGGCATACCATTACAAGAATTACGACAGAGGATACAACAACGCAATGCTCGGTTACGAAGTCATACTGAACCACAGACCGAAGATGAATATTCTTCTCCGTAACACTCCAACATGACCTCATCTCCGATTCCAGTTCAACCACCTACACCAGATGACCAGACTGATTCCTCTACCACAATCACAGCGGAATCATGGAGAGAAATCACTTCTGACCCACTACCACCACTCTCCGTGTCTGAAGATATCCATTCTGATATTGAAATTGTCATACCTGCTCGATGCGCTGTTAAACGTCATTACTTATCGTCCTCCACTGATTCAGCTCCACTGTCGAAGCTGATAAGACATACACAGGAACACGTACGACTGCGAGTTCGAAGAAAACGTAGAAAATTGCCCACCTCCTCTCCGGGCGGTACACATCCTCGTAACCCTGATGAACACGTCGCTCATATTACCACGATTACTCCCCATACAGACAACCCTCTAAATGATCAGCGCTTATCATCACGAGATGTCGCAGTTCTAGAATTGGTCAGAATGGCGCTTGCCAAGTACTAACATTTATAATTGTCTTTTTCTTAGTCTTTTTCAGAATGATAATGAGTTGTTACTTCATTCTTTTGACTTTGCACTGTGCGATAATAGTCACACCCCATCCGGCCAGCAATCTTTTGTGACGTGATGCAACACTCTTTGTGAAGATCAAGGACGTATCCGACTCCTTATCTAGATGGACGATTACTCTTGTCACTTCCTTACGGCCACTACAGACGGAATTACAAGATACAATATGTTCGTTTAGCATAATCAATCAGTATATCACTGAGACTATTAATACTTACATTGTATTACAACTTCATTCTTAGGTGTTTTATCGATCATGTCGAGTAGAGAGACCTTCCAGTTACTAGAAACATTAGTGTCCATACAAACTAGTTTTCAATACTGTACGTAGATATCGTAGAGCTAGTACACCTTTCATTGGTCAAGCTCCAGTTTTTTTGGGGACTTCCACTGATGACAACATAAACAGTCGCGCATTAGACGTACGTACTATCGCAAACAATCCACAGCTCATACACCATGTCCTAAATGCGAGTCTTATAATTGTAAATAACATGTATGCAGGTGTTAATTCTAATTGACTGCACATCAATCTTATGCAGAGTATCGTTATACAGTTAGAAAATTTTTCTAACTCTGCGAATCAGACAGCGTATAGACACAGCGATGAAAGATTTTTTTGTTAATATGTATTGGCTATGTTGATAAACCCAGAGATGTTTTTCATATAACAAACACGATCACCACATTTGAAGGACACTTGGATTATTTTTGCACACATCGGTTACCAACCACATTGCCTTTCACAGACCTTCGCCCCATTTTTTTACACAATATCATCTACACTTCTACATTCACTTCAGACACCTCCAATTGATTTCCATTATGTATTTTTTGTACGAATTTCTTGACATTGATGCCATATTATCACATGATATGTTTTTTTACTTTTGATACATGTTCCATCAACAGGTGTTGATAATGTTTGTGAGTTATATCGTATTCATAATAGTATTATTCCGCTTCCTTCCCACATATCCTACGTGATTGTTTCATTAATTGATTACCATATTACATAATGCGCGCCTATAGTTTACTAAGTCACATGTTTGTAAGGTTTTCTACGAAAGTAATTTACTGTTTTCACATAATTTTCAATTTTTTAAAATGATGTCATGATTATATACTCTTGTGATTTTAAGATTGTTTTTTGTTGTTGAAGATTTTAAGGTTAGATAGTACCAAAATGTCTCCCTCTAGGATACATTTTAGTGACCCTGGGACGTATGTTACAGTACGGCCAACACTAACGCAAGATATCACGTTAGTATTAGAAATAAAGTCTAACAGACCGAAGTACTTGAATAAGACTAGCAAGTATAAGCACTAGTCAAGAGAAGGTAACTCGTAGAAACTAATAGTTAGCTCAACTTAATTAATAGGCGAAGACCTAGGCATTGTTGACACTTGAGTGACTGTGTACCGAAAGCTTTGCACGGGCTGAGTACTTTTTATAAAAACAGTCGAGAACTAGCTTCCGAGCGAGACACCATCAGTCTTGCAGATCGGTGAGTTTTCCTTGTTAGAAGTTGAGAACTATCCCTTTCTGCAAGTGTAACCTTTTCACACGACTAAGTCATGATATTATGTTGGAAGAATTGTATACGGTTTGTACCTCTCGTTATGTTGTGTGAACTTTGATAACTTGTATCTATGGAATTACAAAGAGTCAGTAGAAGCCACCATAATTTACAAATGACGTTAGACAGTAGTTCATTGAGGCTGTCGTTTTATACAAGGAACTATGCTCTTTTTTATTGTGAACGTTCTGACCGTCAGTAGGCAGGGTATTGAGATGTGTCCATTATATGAACCTTATAGTCCAGTTGGACTTGTAAATAAAACGGATTGTTTATAAAACCAGTGAGTTATTGAATAAGTACGTTGAAGTTGAAAGTATCAGGAGAAATAGATAACGTGACAGCCTGCTGTGAGTACTAAGAACTTGGGTTGAAATAATTTTTGTTTGGGGTAACAACAGCTCTGGTGGTAACCAGTTACACTCGAGAGATTTCTCAAAACGATCACCAAAACTTCCCTCCCCCCTGTCACATAAGTAAAATAGTGCCGCTCTCTGTGACACTTGATACCTTTTAAAAACCTCATCCTTTTACACGGAGTTTGGCCATTAGTGGACCACTACTGCAGAGCAGGGGAGACAAAACCCGCTACAGTGACTGTTCCTCCAACTTTATCTATATTGCAGCTAAATATATGTAATATTCTACATACTGTAGCAGAGTTTCTTCCAGTGCAATCTTGTTATCTTTTGCTGTATTTATTCACATAACCGTTGTCTGTTCCCGGTGTAATAATGATTACGAAGAAATATCTAGAAAGAATAAAAATTCTCAGTGTAGACGTACATATTATTCGTCATCAAAGAGTTACATTGCTTCCTCCTCTATGACCTTCGTGACCGAGTCTTGTGTGAACACCTGGGAAACGTATATTTTGATCTAAGGGCACTGAGCAAACCCAGACATCGAGGTTAAAACTTGATCTATGTACAGTGACGACGTCGCCATTGTTAGTGCTTTCATCATGTCACGTTATTTCGTTACTTGATCTTTCTGTAATATGATGAAAACGAAACATTTTTTTTAAATAAAGTTTTGCCTCGTTTTGGCGAGGCGCGCCCCGTTCAACCTAGTCGGTTATATTAGGACGCATGCCCAAACATAAAAGACCGTTAGGTCTAGAATAAAAACGAAACAGTTTTATTTCAGCGATGAAAGTATTCATCAAGGTTATTTCTTTTCCGGTGTCTTACTCTTAAGGTGAAAGGTAGTAAGCTGGGGTATGCAATTTTCTGTGTGTTTCATTATATAAAGGGCAGAATATACTTGCCTATCGGATGTAAAAGTCTGATGATCAGATTGCCTCCTTATTGATGTTCAATAGAGTTTCAGTCGTGTACTCTTTACGTCAAATGTTGATTAACTCGTAAAGGACGAGCGACAAGTTTTAAGGACCGATTTCCCCAGGTACTCGTGGCAGTAGGCCAATTTTTGTGGCTGAAATTTTAGAACTAATTTTGTGTATTGGTTTGTCCCAAGATTATATTTTATCAATCCTTATTCATATTCCTTTAGAACTATGCATAACATTATCATACTTAAAAAAAAAAAAAAAAAAACTTGAGAGGAACCAACCGTTAAACTTTAACACTATATGCAAACTCACAGCCACATAAAAATTCTTACGTCCAACATGGGGAAACCACTTCGTCCCTTGAGAGTTAAACATCCTCTCATCTGTGTTCTATTCAATAACTCTCCTTCCTGTCTTGTTCATTGTCCTATTTATTCAAAGCGTTAAGTGGCAGAGTGGTTCGACACCTTGCTTCTTAAGGTCACGTTGCAGGGTTCGAAACCTGAAAGAGTCAAGCTGCATTCTACCAAGCTGTAAATGGGTATCCGGTTGCTCTTACTGTTATGGAAGAGAAGGGCAGCGAGGAAAGAAAAGCGATAACCCCACCTCACAAGGATGAGAGGGTAGTATTTCATTTACCTGCAGTATTATCAGCTGTGTGACCACCTTTACGATGTTTACCTATTCACATAGAGGTCATACAGAGACGTATAGCAAGACTGGGCAACTTAATGTTGTATTTTTTTTTTGGCCATCGATGTGGCGAATAAGGAAAGGAATTTTTAATGCTTTATCCAAATATAACACAAATGCTTGACTAGTTTAACACTAGCAACCCTTTACTTTTAAATATATATATATATATTTCTTTTGGTAATGAAAACTGCTCTGTAAAGTGGTCACGTGTCGTCCACATGTGACATCATGCAATTTTTGCCATATTTAAACCCCCTCTCCTCTCTTAATTGTCACATTTTGTCACACAGTCCCATACCTCCCTCTTATGAGGCATCACAAATCTCTCTCCCCCGACCTATTTTACGTAAAATAGTGTTTAATTAATCAAGCGTTAACAAACATCTTCCATTTCACGTGGCGAGTCTCAGCACGAGGCAAGGCCCAACGTTTGCCCCACCCAACTAAATGCTTTTGCATTTTTTCCCTATACAAACAAAAATTTAGATGTTTATACCAGCATTAATCAATCAAATTTTTATCAATAGTACAATTAATATAGCCTGCATTTTGTTTTTTAGATCCCTATAACATTATATTCAACAAAGAAAAGTACAAATAAAAAACAACTTAAAACAGTTAATTACTCTAATAGTTATCTGATATTTCAGCTGAGATTATAATAATATAAATCGTCCACAAAGCAGTTGTTAACTATTGATGATAATAGACGACTATGAGGATGAAGGTTACAAAATCTATTTTCTTTCGACATCATTTATGAAAGAAGCGATCCTTACTCGTATTTTTTAGTGTGATATCACATTTCTAAAATCCCACCCCTATTTACTGCTCAATGGATCTTTCTTTCATTCATTCACGTCTACCTCTATCTGGTCAGTTTCTCATCCTGTATCATCATCCCATTGTTCTTGTTGCTATTTTGAACGTTTCTTTGGTTTCTTCAGCAAAATAGTTTTATTTCTGCTTAAGCTAATTGACATGCACGAAATATGCTTGTGTTATCATCTCATCTCATCTCAACCCGTAACCCATCATAGGGTCGTAGGGGTGCCATGGTGGAAGCATCAGCAGACAGGGTCCTCCACTGCTCTCTATTCTCAGCAATGCACACAAGTGTGGAAAAACCGTGTCCTGCCATTCTTTGATGTTTTCAGCCCAGGATTTTCTTTGCCTTCCTCTTCTCCGTTTACATTCGACTATTCCCTGGAGGGAGTCATGACGAGTTACATGCCCAAACCAGACAAGCTTTCGACTTTTCACTACTGATAAAAGTGGTTCTTGGTGGCCTGCATAGGTGTTTATTTTCTCTCTAACATAGACATTTGTTTTGTGCTCTTTATAGCAAATGCGCAAAATTCTTCTATAACATTTATACTCGAAAGCCTGAATCCTTCGCTCCGTATCTGCAGTGAGTGTCCAGCCCTCACACCCATACAAGAGAATAGATAATACAAGTGATTTGTATAATTTGATCTTCACAGGAAAACTGATGTTACTTTTCCAGATCACATTCAGCCTTGTCATGGCAGCTGAGGCCATCTCAAGTCTTGTCTTGATTTCTTTACTTGATCTTCCGTCACTACATATAGTGGACCCGAGATATTTAAAGTCGTTAACTTCTTCTAACGTTTGCCCATTTAACGTAATGATGGTCGGAACATGTTTCTTATGGCTAATCACCAATATCTTGCTTTTTTTTCTATATTAATTTCCATCCCATACGTTCTTGTTACTTTCTCCAGTCTAGAGGTAAGGTCTTGAAGTTCTGATTCTGTTCCAGCTATCAGATCGATATCATCAGCAAAACGTAGATTGCAAAGAGGTCGGCCTCCAATCGATATGGTCGTTTTATAATCGTAGAGAGCCTCCTGCATAATATGTTCTAGATATATATTAAAGAGCACTGGGGACAGGATACATCCCTAGCGAACTCCTACAGTTGTTTTGAAAAATTCTCCAATGTCATTGCTTGCAAAAACAGCACTGCTTGCGTCCTTGTATAATGCTTCAATGATATCTATGATGTTGGTATTAAAATTGAATTTTCTCATTATTTGCCATAAGCCTTCATGCCAGACTCGATCGAAGGCTTTTGTGAAATCGATGAAGTTATGGTATAAATCGTGTTGATGCTGGAGATGTTTTTCGATCAGTAATCTAAAATTGAAGATTTGTTCTGAGGTACTTCTGTACTTCTTTTTGGTCTAAAGCCAGCCGGTTCCTCGGACAAGATTTCTTCTGATTTCTGTTTTATTCTATTCAAATGTATAATTAACATCACCTTACTTGGGTGACTAATAAGGCTAATGGTTCTGTAGTTCTTGCATATTTTAAGATTTCCTTTCGTTGGAAGCGGTATTACTAATGACTGCGTCCACTCTTTTGGCCATGTTTTTGTACTCCATATCTTCTGGCAAATTGTTGTAATGATTTTTACTATATCTGGTCCTCCATATTTCAAGAGCACTGCTGGGATATTACCCACACCCGGTGACTTCCCTCCTTATCGTAAAACGTGTGTGTAAACACACTTCTTAGTTAATACACTATGTCGAGATACAAATTTGCCTCAGCCAATCAACGAACAGTCTCTGAGCCAGAATAAATTACACGAAGTATACGCCATCAAAAACTTAAGCCTAAAATTTCGGGACGCGGTCACGGCCATATTGTCTTCCAATATGGCGGCAGACAGAATAAAATTAGGCATAAGCCCTGTTTTTTGGGAGTCGGCCTTGGTCACGGATTGTACGAAACAGCATATAACCAATCAGCTTGCCACGCCGAGACCCAATCAAAAGCATTTCTTAAGCAGTAAAAGTTACCTCATCTACCTATATATACGGGCGAGTTGTATTCAAACTCATACACACACCAATACGAAGCCAGCTAGACGACCGACTAAAGAAGAGAAGCTGTCAGGCTGATTTATGCTCACCTGCATTGACCGGGCAGACTGCTTCTTTAGTCGAGTCAAAATCTGGCCTGTTTAAATCTTAGAGGTTAAGTATACTTACTATCAACTTGCAGGAGAATAGGCTTACAGCAGATATCTAATGTTTGTATTTGTTGTGTGTCATTTATACTACCTATACCTGTATATATTTAATATAAATTGTTTCACTATGAATGTATTAGGTTACTGATTGCATCTTGGGGAATTAGGTATAATGATTGTATTTCCTGATATGATTGATGAAGACGAAAACCAACTGAAATATAACCAAAACGGTCCTTGTTAGGACTCATCTAACTCCAATCTATTGTCTCATATAACTCCAGTCGATTGTCTCATATAACTCCAATCTATTGTCTCATATAAAACCAAGTGAAATATAACCAAAACAGTCCTTGTTAGGACTCATCTAACTCCAATCTATTGTCTCATATAACTCCAATCTATTGTCTCATATAACTCCAACCTGAAATATAACCAAACAGTCCTCGTCTCATATACTCCTATCATCAGAACACAATAATATTGTTAGGATATATGTTACCAGCCACTATAGCACTTGTCAGAGAGGGCCTGGTATATTATAGGGAGAAGGAAAGGGTTGTATCACACCTAGGTGTACATCTTATTGGATGTATTCATGTATTGAATTTATATTATTGGATGTATTCATGTATTGAATTTATATTATTGGATGTATTCATGTATTAATTTATCAGAAAGAATGTTTTGCAAGTAGACACTTGTCTTGTCTTGCTATTGCTAACTCATACTGAGCCATGTTGTCATTCATCCTACATGCAGACACCTGAGACACGCTCATCTCATATACAATAGAAATAGGTGGGCTTGAGGACAGAAATTAGCCCCTATTTTTACTTGTTACAGGTTTTATTCGTGTCATCCAACCTGAGGTTGTATGTCCAGTCAATCCAGCTGCCTGGAACTTCGCAGGAGCACAGTGATTGCAAAGGAGCTACATCTTTAGTCCCCCTCAGTCTTGGGTGGGCTAACGAAACGATCATCAGCGGGTGTTGTGTGCAAGAAATTAAGGACAGAACTGTTCCAGGAGATGAGTACACATTAGTACCATTTTCGTCGGCAATTTTGAGCATTAAACGGTCAAGGACGAAAAACTGAGTTAGCGTAGCAAGCGACAAGAATAAGAGCATAGCTGATAAATTATATATATATATATATATATATATATATATATATATATATATATATATATATATATATATATATATATATATATATATATATATATATATATATATATATATATATATCATATATGTAAATCATTTGTAAACTTACAAATCCATTACATTCCATCTTCCACCATCCATCCTTCAGCACAAGAGTAGATAGTGTATATACTAAATAAATAATAAGGAAATTGTATTTGAACGACTTGTCAATTTTATAATTGTTAAGTAAAATCTGTTTCCTTGTTTTAATATCACAGTTAGTTACACAGCGGGGGTGGCAATTTATGACTGTCTTCTCTCTACTAATTTTTCGCGATCAGATCATTCACAGCCGTAAGTAATTTGTGATACCAGTAGTTCTCTCATACACTGGGACTTCACCATATTCTGCAGAAATTCTATTTCTGTAATTGTCAGTACTATAATGATCTTAGAGCCAATAAAAACCTCACGCTACACTCCTTTCATCGAACATATAGCCTCTTCCACTTCTTCCCGTAATATTGCTGCATTTCCGAGTTCCCTGTTTTCGCACTTAATGTTGTTTAATATGCTGTAGTCAGTGTCGAGTTTACAGTTATATAATACAGTATTCTGTCCACCTTCTCATTACAGCTGTTTTTTCATTGAGCAGAGCCTCATTGCTATCTTCTATGATAGTTACCTTATGCTGTTGGGGTTTTGTTAGTCTTCTTAATGTGTCAAAAGCTGCCTTGCTGTTACCTTTTATTAGCCCCGTATTAATGGACTCACATTGATCAGCTACCCATTTTTCTTTGGCATGTTTCATTTTCTTTCTAATATTTTCTTTCTATTATTTCTTATATTAGAAAATAAAATTTATTTGCTACAAATAGGAAATAAAAGTACTGATGTGTTTATATTTTTTATAATATTATTGTTTGAAATTAAATTAACCCAAAATGAGCGACATTTTAAATAAATCTACCAAGATTTGACCAGCAAAGCAGTTAATGTAAAAAGCCTGGTTAACTTAACACAATTTTACTTAAAAGATTGTATTTTGTCTGGCTATTTAACTGATTTACATTTCAGTGTGGCCTATTCTTTCTTTTCAGTTATAACACATAAACTCGGGGGTAAAAGTGATTAGTGACGTCACATAATAGGAGGTATGCGTTTTTGTAACGAAGTGTGAAAAGGGGTAAGGAGGGTTTTAAAAAAATGGCAACATTTTGGTGACGTCATATGTGGACCCATAAAAGAAAGAATTTTAAAGCCAGAGAATGTTCGCACTGACTGTGTCCACACAGGCATTTGGAAGCGCTGCAACTTCAGGATTACAAATACTCTCTCCACGTTCCCAGTGAAAATTCACGACCAAGTTCACACAAATTCACATTAATCGTGAACATCACGAGATATGAACGTGATCTTTTCTTTGGAGTGAATTCAACATTCAGTAAAATATCATTTAATCTTAAGTTTCCACCGTTCTGTGATGGAATTTCCGGAAGCAGACTTTCAGGCAGAGATAGCAGTTAAGTATAGGCTACACATATTCAGACGCAAATCTACTATGAGGCTAATGAAGCTTGAGAGGGCCCCAAAATCAAATTTTCTTTATAATACGTTTCTTTTCCACCCCCAACACTTTTCTTTAATAAAAGAGGTTCCCCCCCCCCCCCCCCCCCCAGAGTTCAAGCTTCAGGGCCACCAAAATGTTGATCCGACACTACACTTATTCCAAATTTAAAATACTGTGTCACGAACGGTTTATAGAATGAATGTCAATACTCATGCTCCGACGGGAGCTAGAGGTATTTATGTAAGTTATGAGTTGAAGTGAATGAATGTTAAGTTTGACTATAGGCATGAATGCATTAGGAGCAGTAAGCACTAATGTTGAGTTCACGGGCATGACTGAGTTGTTGTGAACGAAGTGGTGGTGAAGACTGGGCAGGTGTGAAAAGGGTCATGTGAGGGAAGGCATTCGAGAGAGAGATTGGAGCGAGAAAGTATGTGGAGTTATAGTGACATTCGTTCCATTGGATGATGTTCCAGTTATGCACCTCATACATTGTGCATTTCTTATGATTCTTGGCCAAAGCGGCAGTCTGCTTGTATCATTGTGTTTATGATAAAGTTTGTGACATAAAGTCGTCGGATATCGAAACTACGTGTTGGAGTTCAGTGAGTTGATTAGCTGTGAATAACGAGCCATGTTTGTATAATGTAACACTCGTATATATATTTGTCAATGTGCACTCACAGCTAAGCACTTGACATACTGGGAAGCCTGAAAACAGATATGATTTAATCAAGGTGGATTTTTCGAGGCTCAGTTTTTCTAAAGTAGATCTCCATAGCTCCTGAATTACCTACCGCTGGGCTAACAAAGCAATAAAAGGTTACAGATATTAAGAAACAGAAAAAAGACAAGTCAATATTACATCAATACATTAACAAAAGGTGAGCATATATTACGCCAATAGATCAAATTACGTGCAAGCAAAAAGTACGGCAAAAGAATAACACATTGTAAACACACTGTAAACGACCGAAAGATCAATACACAAAAAATAATTTGCTCACATATCAGGAGTTCCAAAAATTTATTTTTAAAAGGCACAATAAAGTTGCAACAGGAACGTAAGTTACAAAATCTGAAATTTATTCACAGCAAAACCCGAATATTTTTTTTCTTGGTATGTCTTGTGTTATTATGTCAAAAACCAATTCAGCCGGATCGTGTCTGAGTTCCGGATACTGAATTACTCATGGTAGCCCGTATGCAGTCGAGAAAGAGAGCCAAATTAGTAACGTAAATGTTATATCGGCCATCCTGGCAAAGATTGAAGGGTAGGATCCCACAAACCACCCAGGTGTGACCGTTGGAGCACATCACTGCACCACCTTCGTCACCCTAGAAGAAAACGCATATTAGAAAAAAAAAAGAATGAGATTAAATAATATATATCGACCTATTAGTCTGTCGGCTCGTCTGTTCGTCTCTTTGTCATCTACACATCCACCAACTCGCCTACCCCCCATCAAGCTATCCTTCCACCAATCCATTCATCTCTTCATCAATATATTCACCCATACATCCACACATCCATTCATTCAATTATACATCCATTCATCCACCCATGCATATATCCATTAATGCATCCCGTATCCATCCAACCATACATCCAATCATGACTCGATCCATGCATGCATGCAATCATCCATCAATCGATTCCTGCATCCATCCATGTTCCCATGCATCCATCCATCCAGCTATTCATCCACCCATCCATCCACTCAACCACCATCCATCCATCCATCCATCCATCTATCTATCCATCCTACCGAAGATTCTTCCATGCACATTTCATTTTTTTTTTAAGCAGCGGCACTCGAGCTTTCCAGCCCTTTTGGCCCAATGACATGTCATTGCGAGGCTGGGGGGTCAGTTGACCTTCCTTCCAACCCGGTCAGGAGCTTCGCTCCTTCCCATCCACAGAAGGTTTATGTGCAGGAGTCGTTCAGGTTATTCAGTCAAATTCCCGGTCGTAAACATTCCTTCAAACGCTGACGCCCGGGCTTGAACCTTGAAAACCTAGTCGCCAGTACAACTTTGTAGCCATTACACCAGCGCGGCTCCCACATTTAATTATTATAAAGCTTACTAAACAAGCATCGCTATTCTTGTCTCGTGGTCTCTGGCAAACAGTTCCTCGTGGCCTGATAGTTGTTAGACCCAGTCGTTCGGTGAGAAAATCACAAGCCGTGTTAGAGGATAGGCGGACTCTACCTAGCAAGAGCTCTGTCTGTCCTTACCTTCGTCATGGACGGACGTGTTTTTGATCTGCTCTCACATTTCGCAGCATTAACGCAGGAAGTTTAAGTCACATTCCGTGGATTTTTATATCAGTATATTGGTTATTAGACGGTGAAATTTTTAATTATGATATTGTGTTAATGTAATGTGTAACATTTTATAGAATACCGTTGAAATGTGTATCAGTTTTTTCTCTATGTTATTGGAGGATATTTTCAACAATGACTACATGACTCATCCGAATGTGACCTTCGCCAAAGCAAGAGGTCAGTTGTTGGTCAAGCGTTGCTGTCAAGCATAATAAAATTTTCCCGGTATACAATGTTCCTCACCGATAACAAAACCCCCTGTGGAATGTAACAATGTCATGCTTGGAAGAAGGCGTTAGTTCGCAGCTAACAGTGGGCCCCAGGGACGCTCGTTTAAGACCAACGACCATAAAAAACTATGCTTTGAACAAAGAGAGGGCTATTCACGTCAAACTTAAAGGTTGTAGAACCGGGTCCGGTATAACCGTGAAGCTATCAAGTCATGGAAAATGTGTAACTATAACATTCCAGAACACCTTTCAGTACGAGGCATTTCGTTTCATTGTCATTAAATTCTACGAAACAGGACTTGTAGAGTCAAGAACATACATAAATGGCGCACTAGTAGAAGACGTTATAACAACACCACTTCTCAAAGTTCACCTTTATCACACTAAGAACAAAATTATGGCCCAGGGGACAGCCGCAGCTATCGAATCATGGCTAGAAACAGAATTTGAAGAATTAAAAGAATCTGCAAAAATTGTAACTGATGTTGAGTTAGAAAACACTAAAATGGACTCCGCTGTTTCTATGCCCCACTTGGCAGTAGACACAATGATTCCAGGCATAAATGACTTTACTACCGACAACGACATTCTCAACACCAGCTGCAACCCAATTTCTCACAGTGAATCAGAAATTCTACCTTCTGCAGTATTGGATACAATAACAGACACCCCTACAATTTCTAAACCTATGTTGGCCATCGAATACCCCATGGACCATGAAAATATACGAAAAGCTGAAACTGTATCTCTTGAGCAACAAAAAGAAGACACCACGAAGTTACCTGTGTCGTGCTGCCAGGAGCTAATGCAAAATATGGAGGACACGCTACGAAGTTTAATTGGTGATCTCATGTCTAGTATACAGACATCGCTCAAGGCCGAAAACGAACTTCTTAAAAGGGAGATAGTATCTCTGAGGGAAGACAATTCTAGCATGAAGGACATCATCGAAAAACTGCAGAGAGACTTCTCACTCTATAAGATAAGACAACCAGATCATCCTCAAACAATAGTAGAAGATTGCGAAGAATCCATACATAAAAATACGCAAAATCAGCAAAAAGGTCACCACCAAACTGTACACAAAAAACACGAAGAGACACTCACAAACACAACATATCCCATTGGAGTCAAAATTACCAACAGATTTCAAGTTCTTGAGGATTGTTCAACAGAAAATGAGCAAATATCAGCATCCCTACCAGACAACGTTCCAGTGCCCGAAAACCAAATTCACAAATTTCAGAGCCATCACGACAGTCCACAAAAAGAACACCACAAAAGGCAGCAGCATCAATCTAATAGAAAACAAAGTGAAGAAATACGTAGTGATGTTACACATATTGTAATTGGTGACTCCCTCTTGAAGGGTATTTATTGTGAAAGAATGTCCACTACAAGAGAAGACATCGTTTCAGTTATGACAGTGCCGGGGGCTGGTATTAAAAGACCACTGGACATAATTAATAAGTTCGATATTAATCATAAGATAACAAAAACAACACTACACGTAGGAATTAATGATATCATGAACGAACAGAGCCTAAACCCCTCAGGATTGGTGGCTACAATAAAACAAAAATTTCCCAAAGCCTCCATCTTTATTTCATCAATCATACCACCATGCTATGGGTTTCAGCGTCGCACAGCGGACACTTACAACACAAAACTACAGAACTATTGTAAACAAAACGGCCTTGGCTTCATCAACAATACTCCATTCTTTACATCTAACTCAGGAGCACCTAAGAAACGACTCTACAGAGATCAAATTCACACATCCACACTGGGAAGCAGCATCCTGGCCAAAAACATAAAATATCCAGAAAGGACACAACAAGACAGCTCAACCCATATAGAGAATGCAACGAAATCTACTGAGACTTCAACCTATAATTACAATACATCACAAACTCCATCTACCCCTCAAAGAAGCATACCTATTGCAAGCAGGCAGCCTTCCAGCTATCACAACGCCATTTTCAATCAGGAAGCCGAATCTTATGATACCATGTTTCCCCCATTAGTCACAAGGCAGCTCCACTCAGGTACCTCTACCAACAGTATTCCAATGTCCCAGGCTCAGAATACTCCTACCAACACTACAACAAGGACGGAAGAAATCAGAGATCACCATGCTTCCTCCCCTAGTTCTTATTATCGTCCTCAGTGGAACCCTGAACTTGTCTATCTGATGCAATTCAGCCCTGCGTCACTTAGACAAGCATTAATGATGTCTGCCCAAAGTCACCCCTATTATCTGCCCGGCAGAGACGTCAGTTATTGACGAACAAACACTTTGCTTCACTAAATCTCTGTTACCACAGCCTTCACTCCATTTGAACATTTGTTGATTTTTTAATACAACGGTAATAATCAGAACTTTTAATAGTTTATCGGTTAATATCCTCTAAAAAAATTTTTCTTTGATTACTTATTTCGTTACAATTTAAATTTCTTATTATCACGCGTAGCTTCAATTTGTTAGAATTTTCGGTGTTAAGTTGTGAAGTGTTGTATACTTGTCTGACTTGTGACTATTATTAATTTCTTCCATCTCTCGTTTAACTTCACTTTGTTGCGTTGAGCAGTTCTGGTGTGATATGTTGTATGCCTGATTGTTTTGTGACAATTTTCATATACTCAGTTGAAATTGTTTTTTATTAGTTGTATTAATTATTTTAATATTGTATTTTCTGCAATTTCTCATTCCTTGAATGCCACTTCCTTGGTGAAGTATTAATTCGTAAAAATATGTTGCGCATTTTTGTGTGCATAACTGTTTTTTAACTTGTAATTTTTTTTTTATTAAAAAAAAAAAATATATATATATATATATTCCTTTTTACTGTACAAACATGGCTGGTAATTATGTACCGTGGCTTCACAAGGATGGTCTACGACTTGGTCATCTGAATATTTACCATCTTCTAGGTAAACTCCCCGAACTTACATACATTCTAAGTAATAATTTTCACATTTTTGGACTTTCAGAAAGTCGCCTAAATGACAGAATAACAGACGATGACATTGCGTTAAATGGTTTTAAAACTATTCGGCGAGACGCAAGCAAAAAAAACAAGAGACAGGTATAACAGTTTATATTTCCACTTCCCTTAATTTTCGCCGCAGAAACGACTTAGAGACAGCAGAGATAGAATGTGTATGGTTGGAAATAAAGCTACCGAATCAGGGCCCATTTCTGGTGGGATATCTTTATCGAAATCCTAGTGCAGGACCTATATGGTACGAAGATTTCACCATAATGATGGACAATGTATTTGCCACAGTCAAGGAGGTTGTTCTTCTTGGTGATTTCAACATCGATATACACAATTCAAATCTAACATGGAAAAATATAATATTATCGTACAACTTAAAACAAATAGTTAACCAGCCTACAAGAGTAACACAAGCATCAACCACACTAATCGACCACATCTACGTAACTTGCCCAGAAAACATCATAGAATGCTCTGTCCCTAATATTGCAATGAGTGACCACTATCCAGTATGCTGTACATGGTCAAAGAATAAATGTAAAGTTCCAAAAAATAAACATGTAAGTATCAAATTTAGAAGTTTCAAACATTTCAGTAAGGAATTATTTTTAAATGACTTGCTAACTGCACCTCTCGCCCGTGTTTACCAACTTCCTGATCCGGATGACGCTATTGAATACTGGACAAAAATTTTTTATAATGTTTTTGACACGCACGTACCAGCTAAGGAAATTCGCGTCAAACGACAATTAAAATCTCCGTGGATCACGCAGGAAGTGTTGGAGGCTATGAGGCAGAGAGATCAAGCGCACAAAAATAAGGACCTCAACACATACAGGGTATACAGGAACAAAGTTCAATATTTAATTCGGAAAGAAAAGAAAAATCATTTTAGAAATATGGTTCAGAACAAATCAAATAGTAAGGAAATATGGAAGGCAATTAACACCTTAGCGAAAAAACGTAATGCACCAGACTCATTCTCTTCCAACACTTCATTTACTTGCACCGACTTCAGCAATCACTTTCAAGCAGAAATAAACAGTCTGAAATCCACAATACCACCTTCCTCTAGTGACTTAGACAAACTTTCAGCATTCTGTAAGAACAAATGTACAAACTCAGTTCCACCCGACATTCCTTTTATGACAGTTAATGAAGTGTATAACTATCTTATTGGCCTTAAGGATAATAGCTCATCAGGGCTTGACGGAATTAGTAATCGAATACTGCGTTACGCCGCACCAGCTATTAGTGATTCACTAACTTTTATATATAATCAATGTATTGCTAAAAGTTATTTTCCTTCGGCCTTTAAGATTGCCAAAGTATATCCTCTCTTCAAACCTGGCTCGTCAGATAACAGTAATCTTGGTAACTATAGACCAATTTCTCTTTTATCATCGCTTTCTAAACCACTAGAAAAACACATACATAAAGCAACACTACATTACCTAGTTAGCAATGACTTGCTAATTGACAGTCAGTCAGGGTTTCGACAAAAGCATTCATGCCACACAGCTCTAACTAAGATGATAGACAACTTGCACCTAAACATAAATAACGATAACATATGTGGAGCAATCTTTGTAGACTTTAGGAAAGCATTTGATATGTTAGATCACGCTGTTTTAATAAGAAAATTAGAAACAATGAAAGTTAACTTTAAACTAGTGACATTACTTAAATCATTCCTGTCCGACAGACAGCAAGTAGTGTGGCACAATAACTCCTTGTCAAGCCCAACTATTATTGACACTGGTGTTCCTCAGGGTTCTATTCTCGGCCCTCTACTTTTTTCCATTTACATAAATGACCTTCCACTACACATCGAGCACTCATCCTGCGACCTATTTGCCGATGACTGTACCATTTATACTAGTGATAAAAGTTGCAACACGCTAGAAATATTATTACAAAGCGACACAGACAATCTTATTAAGTGGAGCAATGAAAACTGCATGCAAATAAATATCACTAAAACAAAATGTATGATAATATCAACTAGACAAAAATTACAAAACTCGCCGAAAACAACACTTCAGCTCTACATTGGAACCTCTTTAATTGAAAATGTAAATGAATATAAAACACTAGGATTCATAATTGACCAACATTTAAGTTGGAATTCGCATGTACAAGCACTGACCAAACAAACGGCACAAAAAGTTTACCAGTTAGCTAAAATCAAACATTTCCTAGATGAGCAGACACGAAAAATGTTCTATACATCCCAGATACAAACACATCTAGACTATTGTTCCACAATTTGGGATGGCTGCACCATGTCCAACACTAAAAGACTCTATTAATTACAAAAACGTGCAGTGCGCCTAATTTCAGACAAAAACCTCACACAGTGTGTAGACGCATATACATATCTTAACATATTACCACTAAGAAAGCGCCTTCTCTTCAACAAAGCCAAATTTATTCACAAAATCTTGTCACAGAATGCTCCAACGTATCTGTGGCCTATTTTCAAATACAGCGGAAGACGCAGTCAACGCTTAAATAGATTACACATGCCCAAGCCTAGGCTCGACTTATTCAAGAAAAGTTTAGCTTTTTCTGCTGCTCATCTGTGGAATACTCTTCCACACGACTTAAAAAATACTCTTAGTCCATATTCATTCAATCACAGACTTTTCAAATACATCATGAGTGCAGATTATATGCCACCCTAATTTCGTTATGTTCTTAAATAATTACATAACATCATATGTAGGTTTTAAAGTTAATTTTGTCCTGTTTAGTATAAATTATGATACGCATCTGTAAATCTGTGTAACTGTTATTGTACTGTTACAATGTTGGGATTTTATTTTATTGTACTTTTTTGTTATTTTATTATTTAAGTAACATTTAGGATACGTGTGAGAATAAATGGATTAACTATGGAAGAAGAGAGAAAGGAAGGGCAGAATGTTAGACGGGCCTGCGTGCCCAATTCTAAACCCTTTGAAAATAAAGTTCGTTCTATCTATCTATCTATCTATCTATCTATCTATCTATCTATCTATCTATCTATCTATCTATCTATCTATCTATCTATCTATCTATCTATCTATCTATCTATCTATCTATCTATCTATCTATCTATCTATCTATCTATCTATCTATCTATCTATCTATCTATCTATCTATCTATCTATCTATCTATCTATCTATCTATCTATCTATCTATCTATCTATCTATCTATCTATCTATCTTCTACCTATCTATCTATCTATCTATCTATCTATCTATCTATCTATCTATGTATTAATGTTTATTTTTATTTTTATTTATTTTATTTTTACATTCATTATTATTATTATTATTATTCTTTTTTAATGTTAAAAACGTACTTTAATTATGATGATTATTGCAAATGTAATATTACTTTTATAATGATAAATGCCTTAATTATGCTTATAGTAAATGTGAGGATGAAAAGATATAGTATATATGATGAGAGAGAGAGGAAGGGCAGAATGTCAGACGGGCCTGCGTGCCCAATTCTTAACCCTTTGAAAATAAAGTTCGTTCGTTCGTTCGTTCGTTCGTTCATCACTACGACCTGAAGAGAATGTAAATTAAATAGTTCTCAGTGGTATGTATGTAAGTGCATATATATGTGTGTGTGTGTGTGTGTGTATGTATATATGATCGTGTATCAAGAAACTACCGAGCAGGAAATCGCCTGAGGCTGATGATGTAACGTATGATACTATCAAACAGCAAGCAAATAAACTCGCCCCAATCCTGACGTTTATATTTAATACAAGCTTATTCAACCAGCGGGTGCCTCCAGACTGGAAGCATGGTGTAATTACCCTTGTGCCTAAAAATGGAAATTTAAGCACCATCGAAGACTGGAGACCCATCTTTCTCCTACTGTCACCATACAAGTGTAAAAGCACCATCTAGAGGAATAATGCAGCACAGGACATAAAATAAATACAATCAAGAAAAATATCACAATGAATGAAACGTGTCCTGAAATAACCAACAGTTCCATGTATATGGTAGATGGTTGAAAGGGGAGTGCTACAAAGAAAAGTAACAAACATTTTAATTTAAAAAAAACAAACTGACAAATAAACCCCCTTTTCGGTTTTCATGTCCTTGTGTAGCACATGCCCAGTGGCGTATTCTCTATGTGTGCTGTGCGTGCTGCGCACACCTATGCGCGAAGGAAAATAAAAATTTAATTTATTATTCTATAAAATATTTCTCCTCTAAGTTTTGCTTTCGGACCGCACGCATCAGGATAACGGATTTTCCCGCATAGAATCTACGAGTACATCTTGTTTCAGTTTCACAGACGCGTTTTATAGTGCAGTTTTTATTGGTTGTAGCAATCGCCCGAAGTTTCTCGGGTAATTCCGTCACAATGCGTGCTGGATCGTTCGGATTCACGTCTAAAGACTGGTTTGTGTGAACCGGGGTCATGGGCAGATACGTCAATACAATATAAACATGCGTGCGGTGGCCTAGCAGCTCTCGAGTTGTAAAAATCGGCTGTGTCCGTCCAGTGTTTTTTGTGATTAATTTTTGTTAGTTGGCGGGAATGCAGATTATTACAGTGACAGTGAGTTTCAAGATTTAAGTTAATTAGTATTTCGGAGATAATTGACATATACCCCTAATAACTATCGTTGCGTAATTGAATATAGATGGTTTTTAAATTAAGAGGGGAAGAAGTTAAATAGTAGGCGTACATATTCATTTTAAGTAGCAGCACGCCTAGCTCGCATTACCAGGATACGCCACTGCACATGCCAACCACTCATTCTGTCCTAGCCTTTGTATCAGTTTGTTCAAGCTCTGTCCATGTATTCTTTATCATTTTCCTGTACTGTGCTTGTCGCCAACTCTTTTCTCCATATATCTCCAACGATATTCTCTGTGTATTTATAATGCCTTTAAAATGCATTTAAAACATTTAGAAACAAATCAACATTGTTTAAATTGCCACAGTGGCTACTGTCATGTTATACTACGCGTGTCACTAAAGGTGACATTCATTTACTCCGAACTAGGAGTAGGCAACCAAGGGGCTGTGGAGATCTACAGCAATCCCCCGGTCTTACGCTGTTCGATTAACGCGTTTTCGAAATAACGCTGTTTCTGTTGTATGTCACATGCCCGTTACAATCTTAAAAAATTCGATCTTGTACTGTTCGCAAAATTCGGGGGGAGACACGAATATTACTTTCAAGTTCATCCAGGGTGGTGGGATGACCAAGAAGCAATGACATTGCTAGCATAGTGAAGCATGCTCACGAAATGACATGCAGTTCAATGGTAATTCACAACATAGAACAAGATATTGATTGCTACAAGGCGCTTCTTGAAGATAAATATGGTGGTAAAGAAAAGCTAGCTCGATTTTCTTTTTAACAGCTCCAATATCTTCTGCCCCCCATTGACCATGTAGCCGTGTCTCCTACATTTAGAGCCATTAAAAACTGTTTCAACACCTAATGCTAACCGGTCGTCTGTAGATGAAGGCAGCACTGCCGTGACAGTTGCCGCAAGTGACGGAATTAGTAGCGATTATCCTATAATATTTTTGGTAAGTCCAGTAAAGGTATTCCCATGGCAGATACTGCCGTAGTGGAGTGAGGTGTTAGAGACTTCACCATACTAGGTCCAGCATCTAGAGGTGGGGTGACCAGTTCCCTACCTCGCTTTTCCTTCCCGAACTCAGAGCAGAGTCAGGTACCCATTTACAGCTGGGTAGACTGGAGTGTGTAGGTAAAGTGATTCGAACCCGGCACCTTTACCGTGAGAGACCAGTGCTGTAACCATTCTGTCAATCGGACGCTATGTAAGTACAGTATATACATCACATTCTGTCAATCGGACGCTATGTAAGTACAGTATATACATCACATTCTGTCAATCGGACGCTATGTAAGTACAGTATATACATCACATTCTGTCAATCGGACGCTATGTAAGTACAGTATATACGTCACATTCTGTCAATCGGACGCTTTGTAAGTACAGTATATACATCACATTCTGTCAATCGGACGCTATGTAAGTACAGTATATACGTCACATTCTGTCAATCGGACGCTATGTAAGTACAGTATATACATCACATTCTGTCTATCGGACGCTATGTAAGTACAGTATATACATCACATTCTGTCAATCGGATGCTATGTAAGTACAGTATATACGTCACATTCTGTCAATCGGACGCTATGTAAGTACAGTATATACGTCACATTCTGTCTATCGGACGCTATGTAAGTACAGTACATACATCACATTCTGTCAATCGGACGCTATGTAAGTACAGTATATACGTCACATTCTGTCAATCGGACGCTATGTAAGTACAGTATATACGTCACATTCTGTCAATCGGACGCTATGTAAGTACAGTATATACGTCACATTCTGTCTATCGGACGCTATGTAAGTACAGTATATACATCACATTCTGTCAATCGGACGCTATGTAAGTACAGTATATACGTCACATTCTGTCAATCGGACGCTATGTAAGTACAGTATATACGTCACATTCTGTCTATCGGACGCTATGTAAGTACAGTATATACATCACATTCTGTCTATCGGACGCTATGTAAGTACAGTATATACATCACATTCTGTTTGCGTTATATCCTGACCTAAGGGTCTTTTATGTTTGGACATGCGCCCTAATATAACCGACTAGGTTGAACGGGACGCGCCTCGCCAAAACGAGGCAAAGCTTTAAAAAAAAAAAAAAGTTTGCGTTCAATATGGTTGATATTAGTAGTTAATGAATGTTAACTATTTAGTTTTTGTTTTGTATTACATTTTACTTAATTTTTCTACAGCTTTCAGGACTTTGGGAACAAGTTAATTTTGTTTTCCATTAATTGTTCTGGGAAATCAAAATTTGTTTGGTGCTTTTTCGGTTAGCGCTCGATTTTTCCAGAGCGAAACGCGGGATCGATGTACTTTAAAAGCAGTGATTTCTTTAAAGATCTAACATGAATAAATCCATGGCCATGACCAGGTTTCAAAGTATTTGGAGTAAGTGCATCATCACCTTTCAGCAAGGAGCATAGGCCTTCAACAAATTAATACCAAGTGTTTTTGTTGCGTGCCATCAGATCAAGATCTTCCCATGTCTGTCTCCGTTCTTTTATCTCCTTCTACCTTTCTTACCACGGGGTTTCCAGAACAAGGACCGCCTTGTAAAACTATCAGCAAATTTTCTCAATGTGTGTCCTTACCCATCGCCAGAATCTCCTGTTCCACAGGCAGTAGTATGGATCATATCATCAGTTCCATTAGTGATCTGGCAATGCTATTTCAAACTTTCTAAGCAAGTACCCATTTATGAAAGTCCAGCTTCTTGATTGTGTTTGTTGTTGTTTTGCCTTTTCTATTCTTATTTTGATATCACTGTCTGTCCTTCCAACTCTGTCTATATTACAGGGCATGCTATTTTAGAATCGAGCATAACAAGACAGCGTAATCACGACTGCACAGTATTTAATTTTCATTGTTTTTGAAGACCAACGAAGGGGTGCTGGACACTTGCATCAGTATGTGCTGGTATAGTTCTTAGTTGGTATTTTAAAGCCATAAAGCCTATAGCATCACTAGGAAGGATCCCGTTACATGATGATTGAGGCATATTGGGAATATGGTGTTAGTCTAATATTTTCTTGATCATCGGAACACCAAGGGTGTGATCTGCATAACGCCGGCCACCTTAACCTTCCCAGAAGTTGCTCTTGTAACCAATTCATGAGGCTGGGTCGACCTCGGAGCCGTTTGCTGTCTAAATAATCCAACCTCAACTGAGGATCGAACCATGTATCACCGCGCTAGGAAGCCAGCACCAACCACTGCGCTACCGGGACACCTTACAGCACCACTAGGGGTTGGCTTTTAATGAAGAGAAGTTAAAACATTCTACTAATTTGGTGTTTATTTCCACGGCCATTAAGGTTTCAAGATCAGTGTGGCTGTATGGGGTCTAACGTTCAAGAGTTTCAAAACTGGTATATCAGATCAAGTGAACCTGATTTCCAGGGGATGCAACAGTTCCAAAAAGTTAATTTCTTTTAAAGTAGATTCCCACAGCTTCTGGGTTGCCTACCTGTGATTTAGTGGAACTGACTGTCACGTGTAGGGATGCATATAGTATAACATTACTGGAGCCTATGCAGCCATTTAAATAATGGTGGTATTTTTCGTAAAATGCATTTTTAGCATTAAGATGTAGCTACACAAAGCTTGTGGTCTGATGAGGTGAACTTGACCAGGAGTCATTCAGATCAGACTGAGTGCTATCACCATGTCAAAGGTCAGCTGCAATTTCTCCCCGTTCTCTCTTGATAGACTATTACTTGTACATCTCTTGATGTTATCTTCACACTTTTACCTGTGCCATCATCTTTTGCATTTATCATCAACTGTTCTCTCTGTCGTGGTTTTCAACAGTATGTTGGGGACCCCAAGATGCAACAATAGTGAATGCAGTCAGCGACCCATAGCTTGACTGCTTGCATCAGGACCAGCGAACCAGAGCTGGTCAAGACCGTACTCCACCTCCACGTGGTGGTCCTGGAAACAGTCTGCAGCAGTGCAGTCTGGCAGAGCGAGTACGGATCGAAATGGAAAGACAAACCCGGTCCCTAAAAAATGCCGTGCAGAAGTCGGATGTGTCGACCGAAAGGTGCAGATATCACAGCTTAGGCGCAAACAGACACAACGCAACCACCGTCCTTTTCAGGACGAACGAGGAAGAAGAAGAAGAACAGTATGTTGTATCTGTTTTGCTAGCTGGAATAGATGATCCCTAGTGCCGTTTATCACTATCAGGTTTGTTGTTGACGTGATTACATACCACAGTGTTAAACCCAGGGCCTTAGATAGAACTGAATATGCGGAAAAGGGGGGGGGGGGGGGGGGGGGGGGGGGGGGGGGGGGGGGGGGGGGGGGGGGGGGGGGGGGGGGGGGGGGGGAGGGGGGGGGGGGGGGGGGGGGGGGGGGGGGTGGGGGGGGGGGGGGGGGGGGGGGGGGTGGGGGGGGGGGGGGGGGGGT
Organism: Oreohelix idahoensis; assembly: GCA_024509875.1. Classification (NCBI taxonomy): domain Eukaryota; kingdom Metazoa; phylum Mollusca; class Gastropoda; order Stylommatophora; family Oreohelicidae; genus Oreohelix; species Oreohelix idahoensis. Next base: position 86,448 of record JAMPIV010019131.1, read on the forward strand.
TGGGGGGGGGGGGTGGGGGGGGGGGGGGGGGGGGGGGGGGGGGGGGGGGGGAAGGGGGGGGGGGGGGGGAAAAGGGGGGTTAATAATTTTTTTAAATTGCACTATTTTTAATTTTTTTTTTTAAATGGAAAAAAGTTAATTTACCATTTGTGATGAATGTTTCTCCTTCCCTCTAGAGTACAACATGCGTTGTTCTATTTTTTTAAACGCAAATTTAGACACAACATTGTCAGCATTCAAAGGCACACTGCGATGGATACTCATTAGTGCATAACCTGTCAATCGTTCATCTCATGTTGCATTCCTAAGCCAATTTTTGAGTCGTCTTAAAGTGGAGAAGCATCTTTCGGGAGTTGCTGTGGAAAATGGCAGGGTCATCAGAATCTATAATAGTCTTTGTATAATAGGGAAAAGTACATCATCACAAACTATGAAGGAATCAATCGCTGTTTTTGGTTTATCATTATCTGACAGTAAATTCCATTTGTGTTGCCAGTGCTAAAATTCCACTTTTAGCCTTCCATATTCTTCATCATAAATTTCACAGACTGCTTTGAGTGTTTCTGGCTTAACATCTTTACAATTATAAGGAAACAGTACTTGCAGTCTAGCTATTAATTTATTGTGTGGTGAAAAATAATCCTTTAGTTCAACTGAAAAATGATCAAGAAACGGTATAAATAAATTAAGTCTGTAATATTCATTGGCATCGCTTGATGGGGCATTTTGCCGATGTGATTGTCGTCCAGTTACTCTATGTTTGGTCATTTCACCTCCCACTTCATGTAACATACGTTCTACCAACATATATATTTCATTGAAAGAATCTTTGCTTTTATCACGCATTGTATGAATCAAACTCACGATTAAATGCACGTGCTTACAACATTGTACTAAATCCACATTTATCTTTTGAAGACTGTTGCATAAATTTACACTATAATAAAATACCTTATTTAATGTTAATAGTGCAATAACGAATTCAGTTAGTCGTAGCAAGCATAAGTTGGTATGCTTTTCTGAAGTTTCTTTATTTCCCGATTCTTGAAGTTCATTGATAGATGCCACTATTGCAGGATATAATTCAACTAAACGTGACACCATCTAAAGTAGCCTGAGTCATGTTTCCCGGACCATCTTGTTTAGCATAAACCAAGTACAGTTTTATGTGATAGGCTCACATTTTCATTTGCAATTTTTTTCTAAAACACTGTGCCTCTGAGACGAGAGACGAAAGTAATTCACCACACACTTAATAATGCCAATACAATTTCTAATAACTGACAAGTCACACGATTGTCCAATAACTAAGTTTAAAATGTGGGCACTACAGTGGACAAATTGCGCTTTTGGATATTTTTTTCATATATCAGTGTGCGAACTCCGCTGTACATTCCACTCATTACAGCAGCACCATCGTAGCCTTGACCAACCATGTTATTCTAATTTACTCCAAGTTGAGTCAATGTAGACAGAAGAACAGTTTCCAAACCCAAAGCAGAAAAATCAGATAAAGAAAGAAAACATAAAAATTCCTCTCGAATCGCAGGTGAGCCTTTACTATTAATATACCGAACACCAATGGCCAACTGTTCGTTTATGGATATATCTTGTGTTTCGTCAGCCAATAATGAAAAATATTTAGCATCATTTATCAGAGAAACGATAGATTCTTGTATTATATCTCTGCAGATTCAATAATTTCATTGTAAATAGTTTGACTAATATACATATTTCTGGAGCCTGATGACAAAGTAATATGACTTAAATGTTTGTATCTCCTCCTTTAGCACGGTATCGCAAAAGAGCCCTAAAGTTGCCATCGTTGTGTTCTGGTTCATAGAAAGAAATGGGACCTGAATCGTTTGTACCTCTTAGAACAATTTTTTGTCGACCACAAAAAATTTTGGTTTCCACTATATGAGCTAATTTTGCTCTGTTTTCCTTTACTTGAAGTTTTCTTTTGGAATCTATCTGTCGTAAATTTATTTTGAGAGAAAAGAGTCTAGAAATGGTAGTCCGGTTTAGAGTGTAGAATGATGATGAAAACTCAGTGATAGAAATGTATAGATTAAATATGATGCTCCACAGAGTGCTGGAGGAGAGTAAAGACAGACTTATTTACGACAAATCGTTTCTCTCAATCTTCTCTTCCACTCTCCTGGTCAAACAATTATTTGCCAGTTTTCGAGACACACGTCTGCGCTCACACCGATTTGTTGCTTCAAACACTCAGACGACGTGGATACAGCTATATTAAACAAATAGGGAATGTTTGGGCTTTTGGATATTCCAACCCAGTCCGATAAAAGTTTATCATGTTTATTTACCGTAAAGATCAAATCACAAAAAACTATATCAAGTGTTACATAAAATTATCATAAGTACAGAAAAAAATGCAAATATCAAGGTAGGGAGGGGGTGAAGAAGATTGGTATCGACTAAGCCCTTCCCGCTTGTATTAGACAAAGATAAACCCAGTCTTAAGATAGATAGTTATCAGGAGCATAGGAAATGTAACCCAACAGTGAATTTAATTACTCTGAAAGAGGTGTTACAATATTAGTTATGGTGGTAGACAAAAAAATACTGTTATCCCAACTGGTGTCTTCCCTTTACTAAGCAAAGAAAAAAAAAAAGGGGGGGGGGGGGTGAAACAGAGTTAACAAATTATCCCACTAAAGGAACAATGCCGGGTATACAGAAAACGTATTACCCGGTAGGCAAGTTAACAAATGGTTTGTTGCAAAAAAAATTAAATCTCCTGTCATTCGTGCACACTGTGAGGGTCCACACTCATATACACTATACACTTACCGATTCCAGCATCAGACAATCCATAGCATGATATACACAGTACTTAAACTCTTTACGTGTGACAACTGTCCAGTCCTTCTATGTCCCGCCCCAGATAATGCGAGGTTGCACTGAGAGCAAATATTCCCGCTTATCGCCGGACTTGAAGTTCTAAGAGTTCTTGTGTTTTATTATATAAAAGGAGTCTATGGGATGGCACTGACGCAGTTCGACATAGGGGTGAAAAATGAGGTGATGGTATAATCCTTCAGTGCGTGATGATAGCCACTGACCGGTAAAGTTTTTTTAATCCAGTGAGGAAAAACTAGGCTCAGTCACAGTCAGGTAAATCGGTAATCTCTCACAATAGAGCAGTATATAAACTATCGCTACTGGCACTGTTCATCTTCCAGTTTATCTTACAGATTGTAATTTAAATTGATGATAATAATCAAATGATCTTGGGTAGGCTTTCTTTCATGTAATTATGTTAGCTAGGCCGCACCGGACCACCACAAGATTTACTTTAAAAAAATGTCTCATCAAACTGTCTGGAAGTTTAAGAACCGAGTATGGAAACTCTCAAAGATTTCGTTATTGCTGAGATTGCAAAAGGTGATCAATCTAGAGAAAAAGATAGAAAACCCATAACAACATAATCATACTTTAAAAATCAAATAATCTTCTAAGCGCGCGATAAATTTCCCGTTAAGACTATTTTATATATGCTCGCGTATTTAATTATGTATTTAATAAACACTGCGCGAGTTCTAGTGGTTAAATCACACATCTATAAATATAGGACTTAACTAAATTTATTAATTATAAATTCCTTCGCGACTTTAAAAGTTAATTTAAGCATTGACATCTATTATCTTTTGGAAATAATATAGCAGGTATATCATTACATTTACAACTGGAACTAATGAGACGGTTTAATTTAATAGGTTTAAATTAACACAAAATCCAATGAAATAATGGATGAACTCGACCACTGATCACTTTACACAATATATATATATATATATATTACCGCTTTGCACAGAAATAGAATTCACTGCAAATAAAATGAAAATCCATGGGATAATCTAGCAAGATTTCAAATATCGCTAGTGCTTCTATCAAGTTCTGGCCAGCGAATGATGAAGTGTATTTCTACGTGATCTGTATATCTACAACTGGAATGCAAGATGAGTGGGACATGAGAACTTTGACAGCTTTTTTTTTTTTTGATCTCATGAACTTTGGGGGATCTGACCGCCAAATCCAAAGAGAGAAGCCGCCCCTGGCCTCTCGTATCTTCGCTCGCTGCTTGCGTCAACTTTCCCCGTTCGCTCTGGCTGCGATCGGTTCCGTGCTTAACACCGGGATGCGAAATCGTTTCAGGGACCACTACTGTCTTTGATAGCATGCCGCCCGTCGTTCCTGAAATCTCCACCAGTGTCTTTCTTCTGATCACTCTGGTCCATCTTGCGAGCGGTTGAGTTCGCGCGGAGATGATAAATACCAGCGAGAAACTAGCTTCTCTGCTCGGGGATCGTCTCAGTGTCTTTGATCTCGTGCCGCATACTAAGTGAGTCCCGGTGGAAACGGTTCGCTCTGGCGAAACGAAAAGTTACAACAAATGTTCAGGGGTTCTAATGTTATGAAAAGCTAAAAGTTCCTTTAAATCATCCATCATATCATGGAAAATTCACTTGTCGAACTAGACGTACGTCACACTATCACAGACAATACATCAGTTTGCTTTCCGCTGACAATATTTATAAAAGCATCTCCACGCATACTTGACCCGAGATGATATTTTGTTTTTTCATGTTTCCGAAAATCTTCTTTGGCATTCTTCAACTTTAAATAACCAGCGGATAGTAATGCGCCCAATGGTTGATCACCTCTACCTCCAACTTCATGTGCAAATAATACATATATCTTGCACAATGCACCACCCGCACGTTTTGAATAGACTAACCATGGATACAGTTTGAGCCACTTTAATTGGAAAGATGGGAGCCGCGCTGGTGTAATGGCTACAACGTTGTACTGGCGACCAGGTGTTCATGGTTCAAACCCGGCCGTCGGCGTTTGAAGAAATGTTTACGACCGGAAATTTGACTGAATAACCTGAACGGCTCCTGCACATAAATCCCGTGTGGATGGGAAGGAGCGAAGCTCCTGACCGGGTTGGAAGGAAAGTCCACTGACCCCCCAGCCTCGCAATGACATGTCATTGGGCCGAAAGAGCTGGAAAGCTCGAGTGCCGCTGGTTATAGAAAAAAAAAAAAAAAAAAAAAAAAATTGGAAAGATAAATTCCTTTTACTTGAAACTGGGAAAACGAATTCATCAGAAGGTATCCATGGATTTTTTAGAGCTTGTTCTTTGATGAGATCATCCATTTAACTCCTTTTAAAAAGTTGCCAATGTCTAACTTGTGATACAATTCACCATCATTAACACACTTGTCACTACATACGTTATTTAAATTAGAGCGTCCAGTTTCAGAAGATAACAGATTATTTGTTGCAGAAGTAGATGGCACTTGCACTGAGTCAGTTTTAAATTCCTCCATATGTGTTCTCAAATCTACATCACTTGTGCATTCCTGAACTTTTTTATTTTGTTTCTGCATAAAATGAATCAGCGAAGTTTGATTAAGTCTCTTCATTGTTTTAAAATGCGGCTTTCACTTATGTCTCTATCAAATCTCACTATATCGCATATCTGATGAACTGTAGCATAAACTTTACTAGATGTTTTCACTTCAGATTTTGGTCTCTGACTGTCCCAAAAAAATCTTAACTTCTCCTCTTGTTATTTTTCATTGTTATACCCTAAGGATCGTTAGTTGCTTTCCTACCGTTAAAGAAATTTGAGAACTTCCTTTACGTTCTTTCCGGTACTAAAGCTACTGTCTGCAAGAAGCAAAGCGTGGGTTTCTGCCCATAAATATATCACTTCTTACCTGTAAGGCTATCATTCTCAAAATAGTGTGTGGGGAAAGTTAGTTCAGTAACTCAGTGTTACTCAAGATCAAATAAAATTTGCTGACAACATTTTATAAGTTTTATACCCAGGTTCTTTGCCTCAGTGGATAGCGATAATTGATGATGATGGATGTGTACAACATTACACAGAGTGGTCATATAATACGAGGTGGTACTTCTGTATAAAACTTGAGGAACACCGCTCGAACAGGAACACTCTTTATTTACACTGTACAGCAGTAATATTAGTTGGACGTCCAACAATTTGGTCCTGTAGACATCCTTACAGCGTGTCGCAAAAATGGTTTCAATACATTGCAAACGTGACTTCGTGTATTTTACAGACCATTCACCGATCGATTGTCATAGGGCCGGCCGCTTACAAAATGGCGGTGTATCGGCAAAATTTCGATGCGACCTCGGCAATCGGCAATGATATATAAGAGCATAATGGAATCTTTGTGAAAAGGATATCACCTGTTAGTCCAGGAGAGGATTGTGTATAACTGTATATAAGGAAAAACAGTAGGAAGTTAACATTTTTACGGAGATATATGCATATTACGGCTGTCTACAGTTAAGCCGAAAGCCTGTAAACCCACTTCTGTTCTAAATATTTAAATCAACAAGTAACAGATTGTGGAAGTACATGGATAGGAAGATAGAAATATATCGGCTGTATAAAACAAGATAGGATGGAACAGTATGGATAATATATAAGCCGAGGACGAGATAGGGACAGTTTCAGGCAACGCACAGATCGGGTGAAATCGCTGTTTTGAAACGGGATTTCAGCCCGAGTCTTAAGCTGTGACGTCAGTGCTCTCCGATACGTCCGCCAGAGACTTATAAGTAGCGGATCGGTAAACTGAGAGGGACACAAAGAAAGAGGTTTGAGACAGACTGAGAGGCAGAGTTCGCCACTACACATGTACCACCTGAATTGTGAGCGGATCGCCAGAAATTTTCAGTCCCGTGTCTGAAGTCTGAGGGTAATCGAAATTATGATAACTACCGTGTATAATATTTTTTAATTTCAGGTTCGTATAAACTTCTCAATATATGCACGTAGAATATTCTTTGGTATAAATGTATTGTGTGCTTTTTGAATACAGTTCATCGACGGAAGGTAGCTGGTTAAACTGGAGTGATCCATAGTCAGGCTTCAATTCAACAACTATGTAGTTGTACTACTGTAGAAAGCAACCTGATCGTTTGGTCAGTCGGGCACTCACTTTATCTATTTGTGTATTAATTTTGTGTAGATGCTAGGAATGGCATCAGTATTTAAATTTGTACCTGATATGGTTTGGAAAGATCATGTTGTAAATAAGTAAAGGATGTACAGGAGCAGAATAAACCAGATGATGTTTATTACTGATAATGTTAATATTAATTCTGTATCATTGAAATGATGTCCATTACTATGACTGTATAACTTTGACATCTGATGACTGACTAGTCTGACTTATGTGCTAGTCAGTTGCAATTAATTGAAATGTTAATACTTCTGTAACAACTGAAATGATGTCTTTACTTACTATGATTGTATAACTGTGACATCTGATGACTGACTGGTCTGACATCTGTGCTAGTCAGCTACAAGTCTAGCCAGATACTAGCCAAGGCTGATATGATGTTTCAGGTTCCATGAAATAACTCAAACCAGACTGTCAGTATCAGAAGCCTGTGTTGTTCATCAGAGGCAATCCCACAAAAGTGCAGGACCCCAAAGAGTGAACTTCAACTGGTCATTGGCATCCCTATAGCTGGGTCTACCAAGTCTGATATCTATAAAGGACAGTTCAGTGTCAGCAGTGTCAAGTTGAAAAGATAAGTGTCATTTAAGACACTGACCACCCATATATGAACAATCAGCCAATAATGAGAACAGTATTAACACCATTAAAGCATTCAGTCAAATGAGGACAGTAATGTGTAAAGTCAGAGGTCTAAAAGAAAAGTGATACAGTTAAAGTGATTCCAGTTTTCAGTAACTTTATTATTCAAAATCTGGAAGTCTAAACAGGCAATAATAATAATTGTGTGTATAATTTTTATATAAATTTATGCTCTTTTCCAACTAGCAGAAATAGAATATTAGTGTAAATATTAAAATATTTTAACTGTACCTGAGGAATTATTCACTTCTTACATTTGTGGTTACAGTGAATGTTCATTTTAATTATCCCCTAGAAAATATAGAAATCATAAGATAGTCACAGGGAGGAGACACCTTAAATCCTGGTACAACTTCTTACCAACAGGCCAGGGTTTTCACAGTCTGACTATTTCTATGATATCCATACACCAGTGCTTATTTCTAAGACTGGGGTATTATTTGTAAGACCAGAACTCTTTACTGGCATACTATCCTGGTAGCATATGAGATACCTGGATTCTTACATAGATAATTAATTTTAAACAACCTCCCGCTACACAGCGCACTTGCCAAGAATATACTACTGGACAAAAGTTAAGGGCCGCCATTCAGTTTAGACAAGGTTTATATAATTGATTGGCAAACTGTAAAGACAAGTGAAAATGTCATTAAAACTGAGCTCAGAGAAATGTGTATACATTTCTGTGTGCACTAGGTTAATTTTTTTTAAATGTCCAAAAACTGGGTCACTTTAACCCGCACGTGAAGATTGCCATTGTTGCAGCAAAAGCTCGTGGTTTTTGCAACACGCCCAACTAGTTCAAAAGGTGAAAAAGTGAGTTGAATTTGAATGCACGTGGAAAATGATCATCGGTAAAGAGTGTTCACATTTGGTATGCAATAAATCAGTATGACAAGTGGTAGAAATGATCACTGCATTAGCCATGCCACCAAGGAGAAGTCTCAGCACTGTAGACCGTGGTCGAGCCATGGCATGGATTCAGGATGGTCAATCTGTTCGTCATGTTGCAAGACGTTTAGCAGTGTCCCACTCTACCATTCAGAGACTTCTTGAGAGATTTCAAGCTACCGGACATTTGGAAAATCGACCCTGCTCAAGAAGAATTATATAAACCTTGTCTAAACTGAATGGCGGCCCTTAACTTTTGTCCAGTAGTATAGTAGACTCTGTGTTAATTGCACTATCTGGCTCTCTTTAGATTTTACTGCTGCTTATCTTCTTTCTCCTTCATACATTGGCCTCTGTCAGGATAACTTGATTAATCATTTTAGCTATCCATGGTATTCTTAACAAGCTTCTGCAAAAACCACTTCTCGGTGGTCTCCGGTGATTTTTGTTTGTACTGATTGCCCATGACTCCCTTTGATGTGATCTTCTTCTTCTGCATTCGTCCTGAAAAGGACGTTTGTTACGTTGTGTCGCCGTTTACAGCACAGCTGCGATATTTGCGCTTTTCGTCCCGACACATCCGGTTTCATCCTGGAATTTTTGGGACCAGGTTAGCCTTCCCTCTTCGATCCCTACTCTCTCATCCAGACTGCAGTGATGCAGCCTGTTTCCATGACCACCACTTGGAGGTGGAGTAGGGTCTTGGTCAGCTCTGGTTCGCTGACCCTGACGCAAGACGTCAAGCTATGGGTCGCTGACTGCATTTATCACTGTTGCTGCGTCTTCGGTCCCAAGTGATCGATTTGACTTTAGATAAAGAAGTCTCTTACTTCCCTTGGCAGTACTTCACATATTTTTTTTTATTTGTGCTTAGGCTACTTTGCTGTCACCTCTCAATCAATGCTTTGAAAGATCCATAATGGGTGGCTACGACATGAATGGAAAATTTACATAACGGTCTCAACCCTTCAGAAACTGGCGTGGATCTACTGTCCTGGTCATGCAGGAGTACGCGCCAATGACAGGGCTGACAGGCTAGCCTGGAGAGCATCCAGTGGGGGCATTGGATTCGGATACAGGAGAGGTAATAAGGACAATTAATGATTGACCCTTAGAAACCAACACTGCGATCGATGAATCAACACGAATCAGACTGCTGAATTAGGCATCATGCTTAAAACTAGCAGACATTAATGTATGAGAGGATAAGGCCCGGCGTGTGTGCTACAACCAGCGCGCTATATGAATAATATGCATTCATACACTTAGATATTTTCTGAATCGAACACTGAACACCTGTGAGTTTGCCAAGAGTGCAATGGGATATGCTTCAGAACAAGAATAACTCTTCACCTCTGACATGCATCTTTCATCTGTTGTTATTAACATGCCTAGGTATTTTAAGCTAGTGACATGTTTTAAAACTGCTCTGTTAAAGAATGTTTTTGTTACATTGCGGAGTGTATGGTTGTGAAACACTTGTGCTCCACAGAAAGCTATCTTGATGTTATATTTATAATGTTGGAAGAGCTTGGTATGATGTTATGTGTTTTGGCCGTTGAAGCGTGGCCATGATTGCGTATTCGGTTTGTCTTGATTTTTTTTATTATTTTATTTTAACCAGCGGCACTTGAGCTTTCAGCCCTTCGGCCCAATGACATGTCATTGCGAGGCTGGGGAACCTGAGGACTTTCCTTCCAACCCGCTCAGGAGCTTCGCTCCTTCCCATCCACAGACGGTTTATCACAGGAGCCGTTCAGGTTTTTCAGTCATAATCCCGGTCGTTGACACTTCTTCAAGCGCTTACGCCCGGGCTTGAACATTGAAAACCTGGTCGCTAGTACAACGTTGTAACCATTACACCAGCGCGGCCCCCAAGTTTGTCTTGATAAAGTTCACAGAGAAGTGAGCGAAACTCGTGATTTTAGCAGGAGAAATAGTGCAAGGATGTGTAATTGGAGTTGACAGTCAACGTTTGAGATGGAGCGTTGGTTGCGAGTTTGAAGCGGAAAAATCGCATGCTGAATTGTGGTAGAAGGTTAACAGTGTATTCTTTCATGTATGCAGATGCCCAGAGCGGGCAGACGTAACGGTGTATTATTTTTAAAATGTGTAAAAATTTAAATAGTTCGGAGATCGAGAATACCTGTGTTAAGTGGTTTATCCAGCCAGAAAGGCCGAAAGTATGCAACATTCTCACAGCCTTACACAACAAGACCCAAACACGAAAAGGTGTGGTCACATAGAACCACAGATAGCTCGTGTAATCTGTGAGCTCGTCCTTTTTACCTAGATGGCATCCTAGCAAGCATCCGTTGTAGCAAGACTCCGTATTTTGCAAGTCTCCCGTTTTCTGTCAGACTGACCAATTGAATTTGAAATATATAATTTTTCTGACATTGTGACCCGTTGTCGCGAAATTGGTTTCAAGTCATTGCAAACGGGTTCAGTTAGATTTATAAACCCGTCATCGATCGATTGACCGCTTTCAAAATGGCGGCGTATCAGCGAAATGTGTATCAGACAGGAAATCGCCAAGGATAAATAAAAGCAGAAGGGAATCAGTATGAAAAGGATTTTACATTTCAGTACAGGGAAGGATTGTGTATAACTGCATATAAGAAGGAACGGTAGGAAGTTATCATTTACGGAGATATATGCGTATTTCGGCTGCCCACAGTTACGCGGAAAAGCATGTAAACCCACTTCTGTTCTAAATATTAAAATCAACAAATAACAGTTTGGGAAATTACATGGATAGGAAGGTAGAGAATTATCAACTGTTTTAAACTAGATAAGATGGAACAATATGGATAATATATATGCCGAGAATGAGAAAGGCAAAATTTCAGTCGACGCACAGATCGGCCGAAATCACTGTTCGGGAAGGATTTTTCAGGCTTAGGTTTAAGCTGTGACGTCAGTACCCTCCGATACGTCCGCGCTATGCGTATATATAGCGTATCGGTAAACTGAGACAGAGACAACGAAAGAGGTTTGAAACTGTACCTGAGGATTTATTCACTTCTTCCATTTTGTGGGTTCAGTGAATGTACATTTTACTTATCCCCTAGAATATAAGTAATCATAAGATAGTCACAGGGAGGAGACACCTTACATCCTGGTACTACTTCTTACCAACTGGGCCAGGGTTTTCACAGTCTGACTATTTTTATGATAACAATACACCAGTGCTTATTTCTAAGACTGGGGTATTACTTGTAAGGTCAGAACTCTTTACTGGCATACTCTTACATAATAAATAATTTTAAATATCCTCCCGCTACAGTGGGGGCTCGTCTGCGGGATATATCTTTGATATTCCTGAGCCAACTTTCTATTTCTGCTGTGTAGATAATTTTGTTTTGTAAAATTTTTTGGAAAGAGTAACATAGTCGGAAATAATTATATTTTTAGGAGTACCATTGAGTACAGATAAAGAAAGCTGTTTCATATATGGTGAAGTCAGTTTAATTAACTTTAATTTTAACTAAGTTAATAGCTTGGCATGCATGGTTACGCTATGATCCGGTATGTCACGACGGAATGTGAAAAGTACACCGAGAGAGAAGCAAAGCAATTAGAAGCAGAGAGAGAAGCCAAGAAATTAGAACTAGAAGCAGAGAGAGAAGCCAAGAAATTTGAAGCGGAGAGAGAAGCCAAGAAATTAGAAGCGGAGAGAGAAGCCAAGAAATTAGAAGCTGAGAGAGAAGAAAGGAGGTTACAAGCAGAGAGAGACCATGAGCTGAAAATGAGACAGCTTTATCTTGAACTTCAGGCTGGGACTATCACCCATGGTAATAGCTCACCTCATTCTGCGAATAGCTCTTTTCAGAACACAGCAAATGGGGCCATGAACTTCCACGTAGATCCATTTGTTGAAAAGGAGGACGCAATTGAGTCGTACCTGGATAGGTATGAAAGGCTAGCCTCTACATATGGACTGGAAAAGGAAAAATGGAGTCTAAAGTTATCCCAGGGATTGAGAGGTATTGCATATGATGTGTTTCTGAAACTCCCCAAAGAAGATCAGGAAAATTATGAAATACTAAAGCAAACCTTACTGATCCGGTATGAAAAGAACTCTGAGGCATATAGGAAGAAATTTAGAACTTCTAAACCTGTACCTGGAGAAACATATAACCAGTTCTCAGCTAGGCTAGAAACGTATTTGTTGAAATGGAGTAGTTTAGGTAAGTATCAGAAAACTTACGAGGATCTGAAAGAAATGGTTATGTTAGAGCAAGTGAAAGATTCCATGTCTCAAGAAATGAGGAAATTCCTTATGGAACAAGGAGCAGAGAGGCTGGAAGACATTTTGAAATGTGCAGAGAGATACCAAGCAGCTCAAGCTGAATTGGTAGGAACAAAAAGGAAGCAGGTAGAAGGATATAAGCCACCACCACAGAATACCCAGTTTGACCAGAAGGATCATCCATACAGAAATAAGCCAAGATGTGATAATAAGGACAAGAACCCTCAGACTCAGGAAAAGAAACCCTACAAACAGGGAGATAAGTGGTGCAAATTTTGTAAGATGAGCAACCACAACACTGATGAATGTGGGAGGAAAAAACCCCTTCATCATGCTGCATGTCTACAGGTGAGGACTTCTGTTAGGAAGGAACTGACTGTGAGTCAGAATAGCCTCCATCACCCACCTACCCAGGAGATAGTGACTGTGAATGGCAAACAAGTCACAGGAATGTATGACACAGGTTTGTCCTATGACGCAGTCGTGTGTGCATCTCTGGTGTGCCCTGAACAAATCACCACAGAAACAGTAGACATTCAAGGGCCACTAAAAGGAACATCACCTCTTACTTTACCCATAGCAAAGATTCATGTCAGTTGTCGCTATGTGGAAGGGGAGATAAATGCAGCAGTGTTAGACGATCCCTTTTACCCCCTAATGTTGGGGCGTAAATATGTTTTCTTGGGAGACCCTGTAAAACCTATGGTTATGGTAGAAATCCAGACCAGGTCTGACTCCAGGAATATAGAGAGGGACACCAAATTAACATTTCAGTCGACTGAAATGAAACGGGCTCAAGAAGCAGACAGCACGTTGAAGCCTTGTTTTGGCAAATTATCAAAAACACATAAAGCTCCAAGGAAAGGACATTTCTATATGGAACATGGACTCTTGTACAGGAAAGCTAGCAGAGGGACGAAAAGTCATGGTCAAATTGTTGTACCATCCACCTATAGGAATAAGGTTATAGGCTGGGGACACATATTAACTTTGAGTGAACACCTGGGTAATGGTGCCACAAAACAAAGAATAGCCACCCAGTTCTACTGGCCAGGTATTACGGAAGACATAAATCAGTATGTAAATTCCTGTCCAGAGTGCACCTATGTAGATTCAGAAAGTCGACGGAAGAGTCTTCATCAAAAATCTACAAGCAAACCAGCAATCAGGGGTACTCCCGAGATTTGCACGGGAGGGGAAAGGAAACATCCCACACAGGTTCAATTGCAGTCTGAACCCCATGCGCTGGAAAAAAGGAACAAATCACGTAGCGAAAATCAAACACCTACGGATTTGCGAGGGAAAACCACATCCAACTATCAACGAAAAGAGGGCGGTAAACTTCATGGGAAACCTACCGACCCCGTTTCACCAGCAGTAAGAGCCTAGATGAAAAGCCGAACAGGAAGGAGAGAGATAGTAAAGGATGAATATATTCCGGGAAAACAGAAAGTGGGCGCAGATTTTCTAAGTCGCCATCCCACAGAGCTTGAGGAGGATAGAAGGAAGGAAAACTAACCTCGGAATGGTCGATTTGCAATTGTCTTGTACCCAATAGTTAAGCTAGATATCATCCAGCTTAAAATATGGGGGAGCTATGTCGCGAAATTGGTTTCAAGTCATTGCAAACGGGTTCAGTTAGATTTATAAACCCGTCATCGATCGATTGACCGCTTTCAAAATGGCGGCGTATCAGCGAAATGTGTATCAGACAGGAAATCGCCAAGGATAAATAAAAGCAGAAGGGAATCAGTATGAAAAGGATTTTACATTTCAGTACAGGGAAGGATTGTGTATAACTGCATATAAGAAGGAACGGTAGGAAGTTATCATTTACGGAGATATATGCGTATTTCGGCTGCCCACAGTTACGCGGAAAAGCATGTAAACCCACTTCTGTTCTAAATATTAAAATCAACAAATAACAGTTTGGGAAATTACATGGATAGGAAGGTAGAGAATTATCAACTGTATAAAACTAGATAAGATGGAACAATATGGATATTATACATGCCGAGAATGAGAAAGGCAAAATTTCAGTCGACGCACAGATCGGCCGAAATCACTGTTCGGGAAGGATTTTTCATGCTTAGGTTTAAGCTGTGACGTCGGTACCCTCCGATACGTCCGCGCTATGCGTATATATAACGTATCGGTAAACTGAGACAGAGACAACGAAAGAGGTTTGAGACAGACTGGAGGCAGAGTTTCGCCACTACCCATGAATTGTGAGCGGATCGCCAGAAACCTTTTTAAGTCCAGTATCTGAAGTCTGAGGGTTCCATGAAATAACTCAGACCAGACTGTCCAGTATCAGAAGCCTGTGTCGTTCATCAGAGGCAATCCCACAAAAGTGCAGGACCCAAAAGAGTGAACTTCAACTGGTCATTGGCATCCCTACTGTTGGGCCTACCAAGTCTGATATCAGCAAAGGACAGTTCAGTTTCAGCATTATCAAGTTGGAAAGATAAGTGTCCTGTTTGACACTGACCACCTATACATGTGAAACAGCCAATAGTTGAAAACAATAATTAACCATACAGAAACTCAGTCAACTGATGACAGTTATCCTTAAATTCAAAGGACTAATAACAGTGATTTCAGTAACTTTATTATTTAAGATCTTGAAGTTTAAACAGACAATAATAGTAATTGTGTGAATACTTTTATATATATATATATATATATATATATATATATATATATATATATATATATATATATATATATATATATATATATATATATATATATATATATATATATATATATATATATATATATATATATATATATATATATATATATATATATATATATATATATATATATATATATATATATATGTGTATGCTCTTTTCCAACTAGTAGAAATAGAATATTAGTGTAATTATTAAACTATTTTAACTGTACCTGAGGATTTATTCACTTCTTCCATTTTGTGGGTTCAGTGAATGTACATTTTACTTATCCCCTAGAATATAAGTAATCATAAGATAGTCACAGGGAGGAGACACCTTACATCCTGGTACTACTTCTTACCAACTGGGCCAGGGTTTTCACAGTCTGACTATTTTTATGATAACAATACACCAGTGCTTATTTCTTAGACTGGGGTATTACTTGTAAGGTCAGAACTCTTTACTGGCATACTCTTACATAATAAATAATTTTAAATAACCTCCCGCTACACCCGTACGAGTTTAAAAATAGGCATTGTCACCAGTGTTGCCAATCTGACTTTTGAAGAACCTACATATTGAATTTACGATGCCTCATGAAACATGTAGATTTTATGGTTTACGGCGGCTGGTTAAGATGTCTTGTCAACTGAACTGTTGACCTTCCGCACGTTTCTTGCTTGTGAAAATTAATGCAAGCTGCTATTTTACTTCAAGAGGCCTGTTTTGTGTAACGGAAACACGTTCGCTGTGAAATCATGTCATAACTGTAATGGTTTGTTTTGAACCGGAATATCTAGTATGTTGCTGTCACCAGTGATTGTATCAGCTCTGTGGCTCGTGCAGTGAGCGGAAACCTTTTTTTGTCAAGCGAAGGAGAGTTTCGGGACGGCTATAATACATATTGTGACCGACAACTAGCCCTTGTCGATTACTGTTGGACGATACGTGGGCTTTTTCAAGCCTTGTTTCTTAACAATGAACTGTACACACATTACAACTTGCTACGTTATGAACTGGTTTGTTTACATTTCGTAAAGCGCACTAAAGGACAGTGTTAACAGTGTTGAGTGTCGTCATTCAATCAGACTGTGTATACAGTAGGATCTATAATATTTATCATTTGTGGACTGACATTTGTGAAGTATTCATCTCGGTGTTGACTGTATGGAAAGGATTTTACGTGCTACATAAGCTTTTTTTCCCATGGACTAAAATTAATTTATTAACAGCTGTGGACCAAACTAATGCCACTGGACATTTATTAAGTTATTACAGATGTGGCACAAGCTAGTGTCATTGGACATTTATTAAGTTGTATACAAATGTATGCAAGTATTCGCTGCCTGCATAATTTCCTGTATCACCGGCTTAACATAATTTCAGCATCTGTGACACTATTTCTTCTTCTTCTTCCGTCCTTGCGTCTTTAATAATAATAATTAAAAGCGCCAAACACGGCGCATAAGGCAGAAACCAGTGCTCTCCAGGTTGTTCGTTGTAATAAGCTCTTGCAATTATTTAGGCCCAATCCTTCTCTTATTATTGTTCTTTACCCCGTTCAAGATGATATCAAAGGTCTCGTTAGAAAAGTTCATAGCTTTAGTTTTAGAGGCATTTATTTGGAGACCAATTTTAACCGAGAGATGACACAAATTATTTATTGCTTCTTGGGATTGTCTTGGTGTTGAACTTAAGAATGCTACATCATCTGCGAAATCCAAGTCCCCCAGGAATTTTCCATTTGTCCATTTTATACCCAATTGTTCATTGTGGGTATAGTTTCTCATAACCCAATCAATAGCTATTCCAAAAAGTAGTGGTGACATAATACAGCCTTGTTTCACCCCTGTTTCTACTGTAAACCATTCTGTATTCCCTTTATTTGTTCTAACACAACATCTTGCATTGTCATATAGCGCTTTGATTATATTCACATATTTTGTTGGAAAACCATAGATTGTAAGTATCTTCCACAATGATGGGCGGTGTAGACTATCAAAGGCTTTTTGAAAATCGACGAAGGTGATAATAAGTGGCGATTGCCTTTCCACTGATTCTTCTATAATTGTTCTTAGTGTGAATATTTGATCAATACATGATCGTTTCGGCCTGAAACCCGCTTGTTCTTCTCTGATCTTTTCGTCAGCATGCAATTTAAGTCTTTCTAACATCATGCAACATAATAATTTTCCAGGTACTGATAATAGAGATATACCACGCCAGTTATTACAGTCTGATAGATCACCTTTCTTCGGTAACTTTACAATAATACTGTCTTTCCATTGTTGTGGTGGTTGTTCTTCTCTCCATACTTCATTTATAATATCTAAAATTCTCAAGAGGTTGTTGTCATTAACTGCTTTAATCATTTCCCCTGAAATTTCGTCAACTCCAGCAGCTTTAAAATTTTTTAATCTTTTAACGGCTTGTTTGATCTCGTCCAGCGTGAATTCATCGCAAGTTATTGGCAAGGTGGTTGTGGATGTTTCATTATTAAAATCAGGTGTTACTGTTGGTGGTGGTCTGTTTAGCACCTCCATGAAGTGCTCAGCCCATCTCTTCATTTGTTCTTTTTCTGTTGGTATTGAATTCCCTAATTTACCTTTAACAGGTGTTTCCATAGCAGTAGGCTGGTGACATAGTTGTTTTGTAATTTGATAAAGGCACCTACTATTACCAGTTCTTGCAGCATTTTCAGCTTCTACGGCCAGTTCATTGATGAAATGTCTTTTATCTCTTCGAGTTTTTGTCTTCACTTCTTTATTTAACAAGTTATAAGTTAGTTTGCAAGATTCAACTGCATTATGTGTACTTGCCGCTAGTAGTTTAAGTTTTGCTGTTTTCCTTTCTTGTATTTTATCCCAAGTATCTTCTCTCATCCATTTTTTCTTTTTATGTACTAGGTATCCGGTGGTCGCTACAGCTGCTTCTGTCATTGCTGTTCTCAGTTGTTCCCATTTAGTATCGATTGTCTTGGTGGTGATATCGTTGTCAATTTTGCCTAAAGCATCGAAATAGTTGTTCATTTTGACATCATATTCCTTCTTTATATCATTTGATTGCAGTCTGTGTACATCTATTCTTCTATTTTTCTTCGGTTGGTATAACTTCTTCAGTTTAATTCTCATTTTAGCTATGCAGAGGTTATGATCGCTTCCGATCTCTGCACCTCTGTATGCTCTTACGTCTTGAACTGATGAGCGAAATTTAGCGCTTATGCAGAAGTGATCTATCTGGTTCTTAGTTCTGCCATCAGGTGAATTCCATGTTATCTTGTGGATATTCTTATGTGGAAAGATGGTGTCTGCCACAACGAGGTTTGATATTTCACAAAGTTCTAGAAGTCTTTCGCCATTTTGATTCATACAGCCTATGCCATGAGTACCGAGATATCTTTGTACTCCATCGTTGTTGTCACCTACTTTGGCGTTAAAATCACCCATGACTGCTATTATGTCATGCTTGGGTATTGTGTTGATGGTACTTAGAAGTGCTTCATAGAAGTCATCTTTTGTGGTATCAAGAGCGTCGTTAGTTGGTGCATAACATTGTACAATTGAGAGCTTGAAAAATCGTGTCTGAAATCTAGCTAATATTAGCCTCTCATTGATAGGTACCCAGCTGATAAGCGATGCTGGTGCTTTCTGTGTCATTAGGATGGCTACTCCCTCTGTGTGACGATTATCATTACTACCAGAGTATATAATTTGCTTTTTTTCTTCTGAAATATATTTTATGCCCTTCCCCGTCCATCTACACTCGCTGACACCCAATAAGTCCAACTTATAATTATCCATTTCTTTAATTACTTCTTCCAATTTTCCGTCTTTAGGGCAACAACAAATAGATCCATCTGCCGTTGTTTCCGTAATCGGTGTGACAAGCCAACGGGTGATCAGCCCATTGGGACTATTTCTTCTGTGGCACAGAAAATGATCATGACATCGTGTTACGAAAAGTACCTCTGTGGTGTTTGTCACTGTATGTCTTGTAGTTCCCACAGTCGGCATTCCGTATAGTCGTCCATTCTGTTTCATCGCTGTGGTGTTTGTAACAATTAATGTATCAGTATTCAAATAATTATTACCAGTTACTTTCTTGGTGACAAGTGATAGTTATATCACGTAAGGCTGTTGATTTATTGTGAGAGCCAGGGCCGGATTAAGGCCAACTGATGCCCTAAGCACAGCCCTACCCCCCCCCCCCCCCCCCCCCCCCCCCCCCCCCCCCCCCCCCCCCCCCCCCCCCCCCCCCCTTCCCCAGCGCTTCAGTTGCTTACCTGACAAGACTTAAGACTCAATAATTTTCTTCCTTGCCAGACTCCACTGAAATTCATGCAGAAAATCGTTGGTAAGACAGGCAAACATACTGAACTCTAGGTCTATGTCTAACACTTTATTTTTTAACAATTCGGATTAAAGTAAAACACGACCAGATATCGAAAGTTACAAAAAATTCGACTAAAGGCTACTGTGGCAGTGAAAGAGATGAGAGTTAAGGGCATGAGAGCTAGAGGGAAAATTATGTAGTGCCCCCTTCCCTTGGTGTTCTAAGCAAGTGCTTATTTTGCTTAATGGTTAATCCAGCGCTGGTGAGAACAGATACCATTTCGTCTTGAAGTTATTAGTGTGTCATCTGAATAGGTTAGACATAATTTGTGTTATTTGTATTCGACTTGTTTGTCTCAGAGCTGTGGTGTAGCTATAGACAGTTAGTCTTGTCAAGTTTTTATGATGTATTCTATTGTCATTTTTCTTCTCTATCGTTATAAAAACGTTTAATTTCGGTCTTCTTGTTTTCTTGTATTCTACTAGCTGGGTCTGTGGATATACCTCGATTATTCTACCCTTACTTTCTCTTTTGCTTTCCGAACTTGTCACGTAGTATTTAGTTAGTATTTTTGTGTGTTTTGGTTGTTTGTTCAACAGCATCATCAATCTACATATGCCATTTCTGGATGTTCCACATTTTAGAAAAAGGTACTTGAACAGTAATTTATTACGATATACAGTCTTCAGTACTGGCGAAAATTACATAGGTCTTGTTAAAAATGTTATTTCACTATCCACTTTAGTGGGAACATTATTATAAGAAGATGCCATGGCTAGCCTCTTGGACTTTATCAAAATGGGTAAGGAACTGAATTTAGAAGGAGATACTTTGAGGCAATGGTTCGTTTAAACATTTGAGAAGGCTGGTGAAGATATCAAACGTAAACAGGAAGAGGAAAGAAAGGACAGGTATCTCTCAGAGAGAGAGAGAGAGAGAGAGAGAGAGAGAGAGAGAGAGAGAGAGAGAGAAAGAGAGAGAGAGAGCTGAAGAAAAGTGAAGTGGAAAGAGAGATTAAAAAATGAAGCAGACAAAGATATGAAACAAATCGAAACAGACAAAGAGATGAAACAGTTTGAAGCAGACAAAGAAGTTAATAAACTTAAAGTGGAGGCAGAAGTGAAGAAAGTGGAGACAGAAATGAAGAAAGCGGAGGCAGAAGGGAAGAAAGTGGAGGCAGAAGTGAAGAAAGTGGAGGCAAACAAAAATGTGAAGATTCACAAATTGGAATTATGGTCATCTAGAAAAAGGTCCATCTACCAAACAACCATTTTCATCATTTAGGACGCGTCTGCCCACATTCGACCCAGATAATGATTTATTAAATTACCTTTGGAGCAGTTTGAGACAAAGGCAACACCCCTAAAGCTAATAAAGGAAGATTGGTCTATGGCATTATGTGATCTGTTAAGTGGTTCAGCCCTACATACATTTTATTCTCTTTCCCTTGAAGATAGGACTAATTATAATTTGGTGAAGAAAGTCCCCCTACGGAAATTTAATTTGATGTGCGAAGATCATAGGAAACGATTACATGATTATCTGCCGAATAAAGACCTGGGTTTTGGAGACTTTATTGCCATGATTAAACTCTTACTTAATCGGTGAATTGATATGTCTGGAATTCCTAAAGATTGCTATGGGCGTTTAGTTTAATCCTAAGAGATAAAGTGTTGTATTCGTGTAATGCCAGATTTATTGGCCTTTTGCAAGGAACGACAAGTGGAAAATGTCGATGGCATGATGCAGTTGGGCGAACAATGTATTACTTCACATCCATGGAAATCATAGGAAGTTGAATCTGAGAACTTTGCAGCTTTTGTAGGTCAACGGACTACTGAGAATAGTCCATACAGGAGGCCTCGGTTCAATTACTTAGATAGTAACAGCAATAGATTCCCTGATACTAGTAGGGAGAATGTTACTAAATGGAGGACAAATAGAAACAACAACAATGGACACAAAGATTGGTCAGCTTGGAAACCTGCCAGTTCTAACGGTTCGATCTATAGTGGAGGTAGTTGCAGAAACTGTGGCACTTGAAGACATGCCACTAAGTTTTGTAATGCTGTAACGTCTACTGCAGGAAGTGGTTCACAATAAAGCCCTAAATGTAATCCGCAAAAGAGTGGTCAGAAGGCAGTGTGCATCCTCGAAACATTTAATAGTGCAGAAAATGAAGGCTGCAGACTTCTTTTCGAACCACATGGTACTTTTATTTGCGATCATCCTGTGCCAACTGATGGTCATATATCGCAGGCGCTATCATCTGTCCAGGAAGATGGTAGACTCTGATGAATCGTTGCCAGGTTGCTGGAACTCCTGTCTCCGTATTGTGTGACACTAGTTGTACAACTGTAGGAATCCGGAGATCATGTATCAGTGAGTCTTGTCTCATTGGTGAAACTGCAAAGTGTTTTACATATGGT
Source organism: Oreohelix idahoensis (assembly GCA_024509875.1). Taxonomy (NCBI): domain Eukaryota; kingdom Metazoa; phylum Mollusca; class Gastropoda; order Stylommatophora; family Oreohelicidae; genus Oreohelix; species Oreohelix idahoensis. Next base: position 108,715 of record JAMPIV010019131.1, read on the forward strand.
TTTAATGTGGAATATTACCCCTTGGCAATTTTTGATGCCGACACACCATTCTTGTCTGCTTAAGTATGTGCAAGGGTCCTCGAATCTTCTACAGCATATCTCATTATAGACAACTTTCCTCATGTTAAGAATTGCAAGCAGGGAGATATCAATTCATGGCTCCAGGAACATCCCACTATAGCTGATTCTGTTTTGCCAAGTTTATTAGAAACATTAAATGGCATAATTTCCCTGAAGTCTTCTGATGTGTCATTAAAGGATCTTGCTATTGTGACAGTCAGAGAGAAAGTGAATCAGACTTAGTTAGTCGTTTGAAGCAATATTTGCCCACAGGTAATTTATGGCAAAGAAAACAACATGAGGACCACACAGTTGTAAGGAATCTTCCTTCAGGATTTTATATTAGAACTGTGGAAATGTATTTCGTGACGTCAGAGGTGTAAAGTTTGTTGAGATAGTTCGATATAGAGGAACATTTTCAAATAGAACCTATGTAAGATTTTACAATATGTATGATACACAAGGAGCATTTAAACTGAAACATATGTCCAGGGTCATGAACAGACTTATTGATGTTCGACTTTCTAGAGGTAAGTCAGAATACGGATAGGTCTGAACACAGTTCTGATAGTTGTACCCTGATTTTACAGTTCTGCAGAAGCTGGATGCAGATGAGGAATTGGATGAGAGTAGTCACTCTCTTGAAAAGGTACGTTTCAATCCTCGCTATGCTGCTGGTGTTGTATTTTTCAAATACACAGTCTCTCATACACGAATGGGGTCTGTAAACGCAAGAAAGTGGCATTTCATTACATAGGTAACGGTATAAAACCCTGAATTACGTTAGCCTGAAAATATGGCTAACTATAGTTTCATGATAGACACAGGTTGTTTTGCCGCCCTGGTGTCTGATCGATTGCCAGACTGGAAAAATACTTCACTGCAGTTATTTGTAATTTTTCTTCTGCTGATTATATGCCATGAACTGTTCCACACCCTTCCAAATCGTCTAATGGTCGGCTGGCACGGTGGGCATGGATTTTACAGCAGTACCATTTTTCTTTGTTACCCACAGATGACCCCTCGAATGTCATCGCCGACTATTTTGAGACTCTAGATTAATGGTGTGGCCTGGTAAATTAAGTTTTGTAAGGGTTTAATTTCTGTCTGATCCCTTTTGTTTTTCTTTTGCGTTTATGTCTGTGTTCTTCTTCTTCTTTGATCCATAACCGCCAACCGTCAAAGCAGTCAGTGGCCATCACGCCTGGTGGCGTCTTGTAGGGCAGCAACAAATTGATTCCACTTTGCTAGGTTGGCGGCCATCCTTCGTACAGTGCCCAAACTCTAGTTCATTCTTTGCATCTCGGATTCCACAGTTCTCTGCCAAGTTGTTTTTGGTCGGCCTCTCTTTCGCTTTCCCTCGGGGGTCCATAGCATAGCTGTTCTTGTGATGGTGTCAGGGTCCTTTCTGAGAACGTGGCCAACCCAACTCCAGCGTCTGCCAGCTATGATGGTGTGCATGTCCTCCTGGTTACTCCGAATAAGTAGTTCTTGGTTGCTGATGGTGTTTGGCCAAAAGATTCGGAGAGTTTTCCTTTGGCACATTGTGCGGAAGGAGGACAGTTTCAACATTTCCTTCTCTGTTACTCTCCAGCATTCCGCACCACAGAGAAGCACAGAAAGTACACAGCTCTCATACAGTCTTAGTTTGGTGTTTGTGCTGTACTGGGAAGACTTCCAACTTTTGTTGAGACTAGCAAAGACTGTTCTCGCTTTATTCATTCTGTTGTTAATGTCCTTGCTTGTTCCGCCGTCAGGTGTTACTATGCATCCTAGGTAAGTAAATGTGTCTGTCTGTTCTACCTTCTGGTTCCTTACTGTTATTGGCTCAGGATTGCCCACATTTAGTGTCATGACCTCTGTCTTCTTCAGATTGATGTTCAGGCCAACCTGCTGGCCATACTTATTCAGTCTATCGGTTTTTTCTTGGATGTGTTGATGTGAATGCGCGAGTAGTGCAATGTCACCTGCATATTCCAGGTCTTCCAGTGAAGGAAACGTTGTTCATCTAATTCCTCTTGGACTACCCTGTGTTGTCTGGCACATCAGCCAGTCTATGGCTGTCAAAAATGTTGTTGATAAGGTTATGTCTGTGTTAGGACACATAAATTCTATGACTTGAACAATTTTGATTGAGTAGAGTTTGAATGATGTGTTGTGATACCTATCACTCTGTTATTTTATCTGCAGAGGGTGTAGATGTCAAGGAATGTTTTTGTTGGATTTCGAAGTATAAAGTTGTAAAACACCTGTGCTCCACAGGAAGCTTGATTGATGTTATATTCATAATTTTGGGAGAGCTTGATATGATGTTGCGTGTGATATCATTGGTTGTTTTGGTCGTTGGAGCGTAGCCATGATTGTGTGTTCGCTTTGTCTTGATAACGTTCATGGAAAAGTGAGCGAAACTCGGGATTTTAGCGGGAGAAAGAGTGCAAGGACGCGTGTAACAGGAGTTGACGGTTAATGCTTGAGAAGGAGAGTTGGTTGCAAGTTTGAAGTGGAAAGCTGGATTGTGGTAATTTTATGTTTACATTGTATTCTTCTATGGGTGTAAATGCACAGAGCAAACGTTTACAACCCTCTCACAGCCCAACACAACGAGACAAAACATGAAAAGGTGTAGTCACTCAGAACCACAAATAGCTCGTGTCACGCTCCATTTGTTTCGGTAGTGCATTCTGGAAAAGGCCTTTTTTCTTGGGATGACCATTATTATCATTTTTTAAGGCTGAGGCCTTTAGTTTTTACTTTCTGTAACTATTAATTCAACCATTTCTTATTACTTCGTTCCACTATTTTATGTTTAAGACTATTATCATCAGTGTATCTCTGGTTGTTTATATCATTTTCGCCTACTGATATTTCTGGAATGTCCTCAATGCATCTGATTATATTTTTTCCACTGTACAGAAAGAACAGGTCTCGTAGTTAACGGCACACATTCCTGCTTAACACCCAACTAATCTGCCGAAAAATTAAAAAAATAAATAAATAATACACAAAGGTATGTTTCAGGAACTCGTGAGAAATAAAGAAGTAGAAGACTAGACCAAAAAAAAAAAAACAAAAAACGACAGAAGTAATGGGCTTACCGGGAATCGAACCCAGGACCTTCCGAACGACACCACCGCTTAGCCACGGGAGCGAATCGTTACTATCTTCAGGCTTCGGGTTCCCTTCCTTGAAATGTTAATGTGTGCTTTCATTTATTTATAACTGCCATTTCTTGCCAAAACTTTAATTTTAAAAATAATAATAATTACTCTTTGCCATTGATATTCGTGCTTTCAAACAATTTAGTGACTTTCTCATGTTCTACAAATAGTGAATATATACTTTGGTATCCCTATTTTTCCTTAACGCTGCCTTTAGAGCGGAACTACCATACCACTGTAGCTGTTCTCCTTGCAGGAACTTGAAATAAGCTTTCACATGCTCTTGCGGCGGTGGTTCCCGTAGCATTTTGTGTATGTATATATATATATATATATATATATATATATATATATATATATATATATATATATATATATATATATATATATATATATTATATATATATATATTCTTCTTCTTCTTCTTTCCGTCCTTAGCCAAAGACCGACCAAGCAGTCAGAGGCCATCACGCCTTGTGGCGTCTTAAGGGCAACAGCAGATTGATTTTCTCTGTTGTAGTTTCCCATCACGCCTAGCGGCGTCTTTAGGGCAACAACAAATAGATCCATCTGCCGTTGTTTCCGTAATCGGTGTGATATATATATATATATATATATATATATATATATATATATATATATATATATATATATATATATATATATATATATATATATATATATATATATATATATATATATATATATATATATATATATATATATATATAATATTTTCCACTTGAACAATTGAGGATCCATTTACGAGGGGCGTTCAGAAAGTAATGCACCACGTCGTTTTTCTCAGGAGCTGTTTATTCAAAAAGCATGAAATTTAAACACAGTATACATGGATATGTCATGTAAACATCGGTATTATTCAACATAATCCCCATCAATTTGTACGGCTTTATGCCAGCGCGAAAAAAGTGCATGTATTCCTAGCCCGTACCAGATTTTGTCTTGATCATGTAGCCATTTCTTCGCTGCATGAATCACTCCTTCATCATCTTCAATCCGTGTCCTACGGAGTGCATCTTTAAGTGGACCAAATAAATGAAAATCAGAGGGTGCCAAATCGGGACTATAGGGTGGATGGGGTAGTACAGTCACAAGAATTACACCTTCAATGTTCCAAAAGACAGTGATCATGACCTTTCCAGCAGAAGGAATTGTCTTGAATTTCTTTCTTCTTGTTGATTGCGGATAATGCCACTCCATTGACTGTCTTTTTTGTCTCAGGTTCAAAATGATGTGCCCAGGTTTCGTTACCTGTAACGATCTTAGCCAAAAAGTTCTCTCCATCAGCATTGAAACGCTCCAACAATTCAGAAAAAATTGCTTTTCTTTACAATCGGTGGTCATTTGTGAGACTTCGAGGAGCCCATCTTTCGCAAACCTTAGAAAATCCGAGAGTTTTTATAACTGCATTTGCACTACCATTGGTGACTGACAGCTGTAAGGCCAATTGTTGAGTAGTGATTCGCTTATCAGTAAGAATAATGCCCTCAGCGCATTTCAACATTTCTGCGTTGGTGGCTGTGGCAGGACGTCCACAGCGCGGCCGATCAAGCAGCTCCGTATCTCCACTTCCTGATTCTTTGATTCTCTGAACCCAGCGACTGACTGTACTCCTGTCGACTGCAAAACTTCCATACACATCACTTAGACGCTTGTGAATGTTCACAACAGTTTCCTTCTCTGCATCGAGAAATTCTATCACAATTCGCTGCTTATAACGCAAGTTGCTAACACGCTCCATTTCAACGGTTTAGGGCAGCCGTATTATTTGACCGGTTGCGGTGCAATTTAGTGCACACAATTGGCACATAACATATTTAAATTGTGCAAAATTGCATGCTTCTATCTTCATTATTAGCTGAGACAAACGATGTGGTGCATTACTTTCTGAACGCCCCTCGTATGACACATTGACAATATAAGTATATCCTTTAAACTCTGAGTTCATCTTACGTTTGGTTCCAATATCGCATAATATATCTCAATCCATGTGAAGACTGATAAGAACATTCATTAGTACATCATAATTCGTAAGGTCTCAGTGAAGACATACAATCTACTTCATAAGAACATCTAAGATCTACACTTATGAATATCCAGACGGAACTCTTTAGAGCACAGTCTAAACAGGACCATAGGGAATATCTCCTTGCCGTTACCGTACGCGGCAACCTTACGTCATAACTCACGCGTAACTACGCGCTTAGCAACATCCTTGTGAGACCACAAAGTTCCAAAGTAATGAACGCTTTGTGGTGTGCATAATTTCTTCACGGTGTGCCCTATCCAACGCCATTATGTATTCCTCACTTATTGCTCAACTGATGTTAGTCTTGTTCTGTCCATCACTACTACATTGGTGATCTTATCACACTAGTTTAGTCATTCTATTGTTCGCTGGCACCCATTTTTTAAAAGTGAGTAACCTTTTGGTTGTAGTTTTAGCGGGGATATAAGGAAGATACAATATGTGAACATATGAAGCAGTTTTTGGCCCATTTTAGTATAAAACTAATGACCAGTTAATGCACTTCTATTTTCATGGTACACCGCTATTTTCTCCGTTTCTTTTCAATTTAAAAATAAAAAGGAGTTTTGGTTAGGTGCACACGTTCACCATTGACACAAGGTAGGTCGGTTATATTATGGCGCATGTCTATATACAAGGTGATCGAGAAGTCTCTCCGCAGTGGGTTCAGTGCTTTAATAATATGAAAAAAACACAAACAACAACACCAAAAAGTAATACGTCTTACTAAGAGAAAGGACAAGGAAACCTACGTTGCGGCCACAAGGCCTTCGTCAGGGACAGACAAACAAAAGACAGAAGGGAAAGAATGTGAGAATTAAGTGGAGAACATGAAACTATAGGAATAAGAGATAAATAATCCCTGATAGTGTCACATGCCGGGGCGAAAATGGCCGCCACTGAACCAGAAACCGGAAGCGAATAGTACATTGAAACTATAAATAAAAAATAATGAAAACAAGGACTGGAAAACCGAAAGGGGGAGGGGGGAGTAATACATATTAAGAGGAAAAATAAATAAATATATTAATAAATAAATTTAGAAAAAAAAAATGGGAAGTCAAGTGTGATCGCAGTCATAATAGAACTGGGGCTAGATATAAAAAGACGCCTCAGACAACAGAATGCTGGGTGTTTAAATTATTGGGTTTGAGGCAACCCATACGATGGATGAGGCTTAATATGAATGTAATATGTTATGATACGGTAAACAGTATTATTTTAATTGACTTTAATTAGGTGTACTTTACAGCAAGTCCCTCCGCAGTGGTTGTACGATCGTAGTTCTGCGCATCCGCTCACGCGCATCATAATGCACGCGTCAGTATGCTAACCGTCGAGGAGCGCATTTGACATTCATATTATTAAAGCACTGAACCCACTGCGGAGGGACTTCTTGATCATCCTGTTTAAAAGACGTTGTTGTCTGGAATGTGACAGTTTTTCTTTTCAATTGTAAAACGCGTTGTCCATCAGTTTTGTCACAGTGCCTGTTCTCATGTTTGTTGCCTGTACCTTATTAAAGTGTGGTTAATAAAAAAAAATATTTAAAAAGACGCTACTACCTATTTTCCCATCTACTTTGCACTTTATTTACAATTTATACCGCTTTTCTGTGGACACCGCTTCAAGTCATCACAATAACTTTTAACCTGTTTAAAAAGCTGTTTATAAGTGTAACCATTACATGGGTTTTGAAAAGCGAATTCACGTGTTAGATAAAATTGCCTGCATAATGACATGTTAATTAGTACGTAAAGTGGATGTTCTGCAAGCTGTTAGAGAAAAATAGTATTCTTACCTTCGTTAAAGAAAGCAATCTTATCATGTAAAAAATTGTTACAGAAACCACCGCTTCATGAGAACATTAATATTAATATGCCGGCTTCCAGCAAGGACACTTTTAGTAATTATTCTCTGTAATGTAGGGTGACCAGACGTAAAGATTTGGCCGGATTTGCCTGGCTTTTCGCGCCTTAACTGAGCGTCACCGTAAGTTGTCATGTTGTTCGATAGTTTATAATACATTACTATCATATTTTAACCCAGATTAATCGCTGTTTAGGTTTATTGGCATTTGTTAGGGAAAAATATAACAGACAAAACGGCATGAATAAGAACTTGGGGCAGGATTTAGTCACTTATAACTTCGTTGTCTATTGCAAATTACAAATAATATTAACATTAGTTTGTACTGCTTTTATATTTATTGCAATTTGTTTATTATGAAAAAAAATACTCGAGTGGTTACTAGTATAGTAATGGGTTTGTTCAAATTAAAACCTCGTCTGTTGCATTTTACAAATAATTTTAACGTTAATATGGAATGTACCATTGATTAATGGCATTCTATTATATTTGTATTACAGATACCCGCTCAAAATGCCAAAATGGAAGTGTGTGTTCACTGATGAATTAAAAAAAAATGTCAGTACTTTTCCAGTGGTCAACAAGAGTATGAAGCAGAATGTCTTGTATGCAGAAGCTGCACATTTGTATCGGTAGCAAATAAAGGTGCAGCTGATTTAAAAAAAAAACATAGAAACAGAAAAGCACAAGAAATGGACTAAGTATTTTGAACAATCGAGAAATGTCGAACTGCATTCAAAATTCTTAAGACCTGCATAATTTATTTGTTCAATTCCTGGGCACACCGCCAATGTTGAGAGACCTTTTTCACTTATGCAGGGTCAATGGACAAAAGAAATGAACATTTTGAGTGTAGGCACTATAAAGGCACTCTACTTGTGCAGTACAATTTCAAGGAGCTTTCATGCTCGAATTTCTATGCATATTTAATACGTAGCCAAACTTTGTTGAAGTAGGCACGAAATCTTTGTGATTTTATTAGGGGCCATCCATAAAAGACGTCCACAAAATTATGTCATTTTTTGACTCTCCCCTCCCCCACATCCACCTCTGTCCACTTTTGATTGACCCCTCCCCCCTAGGGGACGTCCACTCCACGTGGTCTTGATTAAACATATAAGCTTAAATTTTTAATCACCGACCTATACTTAAACAATAATTGCGATGTCGGTTCCCAGAGAGTTAATATACTAAAGTTGTTTGTTCCAGAGAACAGGAGCATAGAAGTTAAAACCTCTTCGTATTAGAGATTTTGAGTCTAGAAGGATTGGAAGGCATGGCAAGAGGGACACAATTCGAAGAACGTTTATTTGGGTTTAGCTGGCCAGAAAGAAGCTTTTGAAGATCAGAGGGTTTGCTTCTCTTGATAAATTTGTATGTGAGTGAGAGTTGCCATGTAGTTTGTGAACTGGACGTCCACTTTCAACTTAAATACCCCACCCCCATGTCTACAGTTGTCCACTTGTTACATACACCTCCCTCCCCCCTCTTATGTGGACGTCTTTTATGAATAGTCTCTTAGCTTACTGTTTGAATGTTTAACAAAATATGTTTCAGTGTCTTGTAGTTTATTGAATAAAGGTGTCCTACTTTTCGTCCTACATTTATGACCAAAAAAAAAAAAAAGGCATTTGTCATCCTTTTTCTGTTGAACAATATGATCACCCTACCGTAATGAGCGAACAATGGAAATGAATCATTATTGAAAACGATGGTCAGTTATGAGTAAAACACACACATACTAGTAATAGGTGAAAAAAAAAAATTCCATCAAGATATAATAAACGAAAACAGAAATGACAAACCTGAATTGTGATCTTTTTTTAACATTTTCAAGTTAAATAACCTTTCAAATATGGTTAAATGGTATAGTGTCCGCCTTTAATTCTAAAGTTACCGTGTTCGCTCTCAGAACAAAGAATATAATTATATATATTGATGGAAATTGTTTTTCAGAACTAGTGGTTCCTAATGATGTCATACACCCCCCCCCCTTTTTTTTTCCCCCTGATCTCCTGGGTAGTGAGATCGGATGCCTAGCCTTCTCGGATGAGGGCGATAAAAATAGGAGGTCCGTGGGCAAGTTGCGCACGTTAAAAATTCCACGGCAGTTGGAAATCGTAAGGGTAAACTACATGGCCGCTGCCCTGGCAAAATGTAAAAATGATTGATAGAATGTTGTGATTCCTTAAACTAAACCAAATCAATCAAGAATACAACTATAGCACAACTGTTGGAAAACCTTTAATGTGAGACCTTCCTGGTTATGTTTTCTACAAAGTTGGTAAGTTTCAAAACTCTACGCTGGAACAAAAACAATAAAAACTGTGGATAAATCAGTGGATTTATTTTGTTTTTCTTGTAATTATTCTCTACTGTGTTTTGCTATTAATCCATGTCAGGAACGTAGACACCCTGGTGTAGATGCCCAGAAAACGGCCACAATGAGCTTCAATTCCCCCAGATACTACGCCGTATATGTAATATTTACCATCTGACTCCTTGCAAGTGAATGGACCTCCCGAGTCACCCTGCAATAAGAGATAATTAAAGTGTGATAAAAAGCAAAGTGGTCAGTTAGACTCACTAAATGAATGTTAATTTATACTCCTAAAACACGCACATAAATCAAACTAGAAGTCCACATAAATAAAATTATAGTAATTTTTAAATGCAGTAAATTATTTGTGCCAGCATTTTTTAAACCTAATGTGTTAAAAATTTAGATGATCTGTCAAGTCACATTCTTACTACAGCACAAACATCAAATTAAGATTATATGGGCGTTGCGCACTTTCTGTACTTCTGTCCTGTGCGGAATGTTGGGGAGTAACAGAAATGGAAATGTCCAAATTGTCCTCTTTCCACACAGCCTGCCTAAGGAGAATTTCTCCTCAGGTACTCGAAGCAATCAAAAAGTCATGTACACCGTTATTGCGGGCAAACGCTGGACCTGGGTTGACCATGTCCTCAGAAGAGACTCAGACATCGTCATAAGAACTGCCATGTTATGGACACAAGAAGGAATACGAGAGAGGGGCGCACCAAGAACAAACTGGCGGAGAACTGTGGAGGCCGAGATGACAAGCATGTACAAGATCTAGGGCACTGCAAGAAGGATGGTCACCAACTGAGTAAAGTGGAGGCCGTTTATTGCTGTTCTACAAGACGCCACTAGGAGTGATGGTCAGTGATTGCTTTTTCAGCCAGCGGTTAAGGATCAAAGACGCTTGCTTTGGACGCATGCGGTAGAGACAACATGCTTCTAAACATCTCGTCTGCCTGCCACTCTCTCAATCAGTTTCCAGCAATATTCCCCCATCCTTCATTTCTGTAATGTGACCGTTGATGGTCCTACATATTGTAGTTTAGACTACACATGATCGACATTGCTTCAAATATCTTTCCTATACTTGCTGAGAAAGTCTCAGAGATACTCTCCATGTGAATGACCTTTCCTGGATGCGTGGTCACGTATTGGTGTCCTAATTCTGACATCGTACCGATGTTTTTGGGCTTGCGTTCCTGGAAAAACGCAATAAGCTCAGTTGAACATGATGACAATACTTTGTCCCGTAACATAATGTGGAAAAGCCCATTAAAGTCTCTAGTAACAACTTCCATCTCGATTCATCGATTTAATAGCTGAGTAATTTTCGCAATGAAATCCTCAATATCCTTATTGACGCTTGGTCTGACGTCTCGGAAACGAGCTTGATATCCTTCCGCCGTTAGACGAAATTTCCTTAACAAAATCACATTGACTATGTCATAATTTGCTCTGTCGGCTAAAGAGATACTATACACAGTTTATAACGCAGATCCTGAATGCAAGTTTCCCAGCAGAACAGGCCACTCCTCCTTCTTTATCTTCAAAGCCAAAAATTCTTCTTCAAAACGTTCCAAATATACGTCCATGCTGTCCAAATCTTGATTAAAATTGGGTAACCGTAGTGTTGTGTTGGTTTATGTTTGAATGTGTTGACTATGGTAGGTGATACTGCCAGTTCATGCCAATAACGCGAATTCTAAAATGAACTTCAAGTATGTCAATAGAACTTTGATCAACTGAAGTATTCAGCAAAAGGCTTGTCTTTAAAGTTCAATGTATTTATTCACGGATACAAACACGATATGACATAGTAGACGATACGTTTGATGCATGGACGATCAATAAGAAAACAGGATGGTGAAAATCTGGCGTAATGTTCCTAATGGCAATATACGTCTTTCCAGTCAGTTCCATTATCAATATTCTTTCTCGCTAAACTAAAGTTCATACAATTAATCTGTCTCTATGATAGTTTCTAAGGCATCGGCCGTTGACCTTCTACAAGGACATCGGGCTTAATATACATCTTTATAATACTTGATGAGGCATCCAAAATATACTGTCTTGCTCAATAAACTTCTTCCATAGACTGCTCAGACAGTTAATTAAACATTAGATCCACACGTTTCTACATCAAGATAAAATACATGTTAGCGACTATCCTTGGCTAACCTCTCCAATACGTGCCATGACCGAGATGTCGGCACTTCGTAATACAATTTTGCAATATATTAAATAATATTTCCTCTCGTAGGATTACCACTACGTTTACAAGTGAAGCTATCAGCTCATCTGATCCATTCTTGAAATCCTGCCATGAGGACTCCAGCTAGATGCCAGTAATGAGTGGAGACATCACTTAAAATCATCAATAAGATTATTTATCAACACATGGGTGCAAGACTTACATATACATCTTGAAATTGGCTTCTGATAAGAAAACCAGTCGTCCTCCATAGAAATAATTCCCATTCATCAGGGACACAATACAATATATTACGGACTATCAGTCCGGCTTGACCCTTCAACATCCCTCTCTGACGTCATCCTCTAGATCTTAGAAACCCTGCGCTAAGAGTCTCTCATACACTACATAGTGCACACACGTGCGTGATAAATCATACGCACAAATAATATTCCTATCATAAGAATGGTGCGTAACCTTTTAACACAGGCAGGACCTAAGACTGCCATCTATGTAAAAGTACGCAACAGTTTCCTTATCACTCCCCCTTAAAAAAAAGTTAATTATATTAATCTTTTTTTTTTCTAAGTAATTCGGAGAGGTGAGTCAAACTACATCGACATCTATAAAAATAATTCATAGTTAAAATATAATACCATAAAAAGAAAATGAATATTAAATAGAAATCAAGACAACTAAACCATAGCATGCATTAAAGCATACATCCACAATCGACCTACTTTGGTACGATGTGGTGAAATTCAAAGAAAAAGAATTCAAAGAAAGTTGGAAATCGGAACCAAAAGAATAGTAAAACATCCAACTAAATTTCCAAAAGAAAACAAAACAAAACTAACACATGATTTCAAATGAAAAAAAGAAAAACAATGATGATATGTAACAAATGACAAGTGAATTATAAACCGAAAAATGAAATTAAAACACGCAAAGTGAATAAACAATGCATAATTCAACACGCTAAGAGAACAACACACTTAATGTTTCTAACATTACTAAGGTGGACTAATCATCTATAAGTATCAAGATCATGTACCCTGAGTGGTAGATATAAGTATGAGGAGACACATATAAACTATTAAAGTTAGTGAATGTGAACTATACCACTACTTGAGAAACTTAAATTATTCTAACTAATCAATATATTTCTTAATTAAAAACAATCACTAATTACTCATACATTTAATTGTTAACAGTCTTACTAAGTGTTACTGTTATATTAAGAATCGTTAATAATAGATGAGAATCTGTTCATTTATTTTCCATGTACGATGAAAAAATATTTTTCAACACATTACGTAGTCTAATATGTTCATTATGAATATTGACTATATCTGTATACAACAGACAACAGTAAAATGGTAAGATCTAAAAAGTAATGTTTCAATGCAAATAATTAGTATATCCTGATAGTAATGTCGGTACGAATAATCCTGATCCATACGAAGTCTGTATAGAGTTTAGGCAAATAACATAGTTCAATAATCATCACATTCCACTTGAACGATTATCTGTAGAGACGTTTACATTTCTGGAAGATGTTCTGGTTCGACAGGTTCGCTTGGACAGCGTGACAAACAGTCCGCAAACACGTTTTTAACTCCAGGTATTTAACGAATCTCAAAGCTGTATGGTTGTAAGGCTATAGCGTACCTTGTTGACTTTGAAGATTTAACGTCTTTCGTATTAAGAGCTGTGAGAGCCTTTTGGTCACTTTCAACAATAAAATGTGAGCCTAATAAGTATCGTTCCAGTTTTGTAATAGACCAAACTAAGGCAAGAAGTTCCCTGTCCAGAACTGAATATTTCTGTTCGACACTTAAATCGACGCATGCGCGGAAATGCCTTTGACCCCAGAGTTCAACTCAAAAAATAGGCCGACATAGACATTACAAAGATACAAAGATATAAGACCGAATCACCTTAAATAGTCAAGGAATAAATATAAACTCGGGCCATAAACATTCTAAGCAAGACCAATCTGTTTCTGGCCATACCAGAAGCAAACTGACGTAAATCTATTATTCATACGCCAGGTTGAGACACAAGAAAAGATAACCCATATAACCGAATATAACATCGACCAATCAGGGTTCTGTCCCGTAAATTATCAAGAAAGTATTTTGATTCTGAAATAAATACTTTTTATCAGACAAATAGATATTACTTTACATTTGTATGCCTACCAACAATAATCTGTGCGCCACAGACTACCACCCAAAAGAATCTGTGCGCAACAGATACACTTCACTAAAACAAAACAAACATAAACACAACCAATGATGACAATAAAGAAGATGATCAAGACGACCTTACTACACGAACGAACACAACAGTACGGTGGAATAAGAAAAAAAAGATACCCTCAGACAGCAGCAGATGTCTAATTACAAACCGTAGCTGTTAACAAATGAAAACAAGAGTTTGGGAAATTAACGTATGTACATGATAGTAAGAAGAATACAAGAGAATACTCAAATTAAACATGACAAAGAGACACTATTACAAATATGACACCGTGCAAACAAACCAGACCTGCACCACTAATACACTAAAATGTGCAACGTGAATTATGCAGGACAGCCAATAGGGTCAGCTCTATGTGCCCGTGCTCCAACACACAATTCACCCAGCAACCGCCCTAAAGAACAGTTTAGCATAATCTCTTTCCGCAATGCAAAAGAGAAAATCCTAAACCCACACAACAACCAAATGACACTAAAATTATACTTCTACGAAGACACAACAAAAACCTACAATAGACAATCAAGTGACCAAAAGTAGTATGTTGCAACACCACACCAGTTGGATGACGTACTCACCAACCAAATGGAAAAGAGGTCACAGGAGAATGATTACTAATTATATTATATTATAAAGTAGAAAGGTACTAAAAGAAAAATAAGTGTCCAATAATATATAATAATAATAATAATCATAATAATACATTAAAAAATTAACTATAAATCAATTAAATTGATGATCTCCAAAGGTCTGGGTTCCTGATGATGAAGTTGATATCCACAGCACCTTAGTCACTAATGATTCAATAGTCCACACAATGAACGACACGTTACAAAGTTACGTAAAGTTACAAATATTGTCCATTAGGATGACCCCTGAGTGGTCCCAGCACTATCATGTAAGGCACAAAGTCCACGCTTGTCACCAGATAGTGCCTCGTCTTCACTGAAATATCACAGGGTTGTCAAGCAAAAAGTCAGACCACGCATCAAAGTTATACAACTGTATACTAGCTCGTCGTCAGCACAAGGCGAGGATTTGACAGCTCCACTCTAATAACATCTCACGAGTTCATGAAAGTTACCACCGTTTGCAAAGGTGTAGTGCAGCCTTCTACGTGAGAAAAAGTTCAGTACAGTTTATGATGATGGACTGCAGTGTTTTGTATAAGGCAAAGATCGTAACGTAAATCTGGTACTGTTCAGCTTCTGGCAACCTCCGTAACGACCGTGTGTAAAACGTTGATACTGTAATGCACCAGTTCCAGTGTTCGGCATGCACCCAGTTCCACAAGAAGACTCAACCCCTTGATTTCCACAGGTACGTCGTCTCCTGAGCCAGTAAACACTGTGTAGTGGCAACACTGTCCCACTGTTGGCTTTCAAACGGCGCTGCAGCGGCCTCTAGTCTTGACCAGTCAGACGCTGAAATGAATGCTACCAAGGCTGTCATCCACTTGTTCGCCCAGCATGTATTAGCAGCAACATCTTCGTCCTCTCAGCTTTGCCGACAATAAAATGAATGACAACGAACCTGCTACAATTTGGTTCACACTGCAGACGTTGGCCGACAACGGCGTCGTTTTCTTAACCAGAGGAGTGCTAAATGTCGCCCTGACATTTTGATAGATCTGGCACTCTCGTACAACTAGGACCTGTAAGTAACTCTAGGTCCCTACCAACTGTTCATACCAGGCCAACTATCTTCATCGCCAACAGGGAATTACCACCTAAATCCCTATAACTGACAACTTTTGCCAAACCACTGAAGCTACCTTCAACTTGCGAAGAGCCAGAAATGTCCTTATATGCTATTGCACATGTAACGTGACAGCGTACTGTTCATAAATTTTTTTTTTTTTTATATAACCAGCGGCACTCGAGCTTTCCAGCTCTTTCGGCCCAATGACATGTCATTGCGAGGCTGGGGGGTCAGTGAACTTTCCTTCCAACCCGGTCAGGAGCTTCGCTCCTTCCCATCCACACGGGATTTATGTGCAGGAGCCGTTCAGGTTATTCAGTCAAATTTCCGGTCGTAAACATTTCTTCAAACACCGACGGCCGGGTTTGAACCATGAACACCTGGTCGCCAGTACAACGTTGTAGCCATTACACCAGCGCGGCTCCCACTGTTCATAATAAATACCCCACTTCACTGTGTATCGCTAATCCGTGACCCGTGACTCACTATTCAAAAAAAGTACCTGACAACTACGTGAATGACAAACAGGCCTACAGTATACGTGACCTAAAATCGATTTCTGACCTGGCGCTGCATTGAACGTGAAAAGATAATCACACATGAGGACCCAAATACGAGCTCTCCACTTGACACAGGGTATTTTGTATTAAATACACATATGCCTTAGTCCTCGAAATACTACACATGAGAGAGAGAGAGAGGGGTGGAGTGGAACACATTCAAGTAATAACCAACGCTAGCAATGTTCCCAACTCTGTCTAATGTATTCACATAATTATCACCACAAAATTACAACAATATATGTATACAGTGAAGTGTTACACATTCAAGAAAATCCCCAATAACCACATGCCTTATCTTCTCACAACTAAATATCCTCTTGCATTCGACAATTCGAGTCAGCCATCATCACCAAAACCCTCATCGCTCTCCCTACTCTCTCTTCTTCACTGCCCAATCAGAACGCCCCTTGCGTTCACCCCTGACCTGCTGACCTCGCAGTTTCGTGTTGTAAAGTGTATGAGAACACCTCTCACACCCGACTGGCATTATGTGCCCGCCCCAGCGGAGCACCGCCTGTCTACAGCTGTGTTAATCACACTGTGACATTACCTTCTGACAGTTTACTATTTATCAGAACATCACTGTACATTGATGATATTTCGAAATTCAACTCACGATGGGTTTTCAATAGTTTTAATGGTGCTTCCAGTTTCTTTAATTAACAAATGTACAGCAACGTGAAACAAAAACGTAGATCTCCGCATTCAAACGTTTCAAGTAGTTTGGATCATTCAAGCTATTACATTCTTGTTGTTTCATCACTGGTCATATGTGATCTCTTGACTAATCTGCTTTTACGTATAGTCTGATCTTATACTATGATACAACTCATTTCAATTTTTGAAGTTATCATATGACAGGTCGACACCGGGGAATCTTAGTTTCGTTCAAGGCTGATACCGTACTAGTGCATCGTTGTTTCCTAGCATGGATGTCAATGTTTGCTACACTAGGCGTAAAAGTTTAGAAATGTTTAAACACGTGCCTTCAATACATTTTGGACATCCCCGTCCAAGAAATATCACTAATAACTTCTGCTGCTTGAAATATAACACTGCATCTACTCTTGCGCACCAACAGTAATAAATGCAAACAGTGACCCATAATAGCTTGCCTGCTTGCGTCAGAGTCAGCCAATCAGAGCTGGCTAAGACTCTACTCCACCTCCAAGTGGTGGTCCTGGAAACAGGCTGCATCACTGCAGTCTGGCTGAGAGAGTAGAGATCGATGTGGGAAGGCTAACCCGGTCCCACAAAAATGCCGTGCTGAAGTCGAATGTGTCCGCCGAAAGGTGCAATTATCGCAGCTTCGCTATAAACGGACTCAACGCAACTGTAGTGAGAGGAAAGATATAATGATGATGATATTATCCTGGAGAAATAGATGTATCAGATGATACCAGGATAGTGCCAGATAAGAGACTGGTCTTACAAGAAATACTCCATTCTCTGAAAAGAGTAATGGTGTATTGACATCATAGGTATAGTCAAGCTGTATAGGTTCCTAGATGAGATGGTACTGTACTATCTAGATTCCTATTGGCTCCTCTCCAGACTAACCTTAGACAATAACTCTGCTAGGGATAATTAACTACACAACAAGAACTTTAAACCAAATTTAAATAATTCGATAAAGACTGTTGGTACAATTTAGAATTTATTTATGTACAAGATCTTTTCTTCTTTGTTCTTTGTTAATTCTTCAAATAAAATTCAATTGAATACAAAATAAAATTATGGCCCAAAAAAGTGAAAAAATCTCGTAGCAAAGGGTTATTTAATATAATTGAATTAATATAATGTTTTGTCATTTACAGTTGTATGCCAAGTAATTACGCTAATCGGAAAACATGTTCAATGTGTCCCCCCTGCTTCTCGACGACTTTTTGCAAGCGTTGGCACCACTCGTTTATGCTTCTGTCGATAAAGCGCTGCCCTAGATTTCTCCATCCCTCGATTATTGCCAACTTGAGCTGCTCAACTGTGGTAAATTTTAGCCAACGGTAGACTTTTTTCTTGCAATGCACCCCAAATTGCATTTAAATCAGGACTGTGCGTTGGCCACATGTTTGGCTCGTTAAGGGGAGGAGCGCCAGGCATTTCTCGGTTGAAATCGAAAAAATTAAGAATTTATGATTAGTCCATTTTCTGATACTTTAGCATCTCCCAAATCTAAATATAACAGAATTAAATGTCAAAATGCATTCTAACAATATGTATTTTGATTTTGAAAAAGGTATGATACGGATAGATTTTCTCAAACTCGACAGAATATGTCTAATTTAGACCTAGTTTCTTTCATAGCAACCAAGCTTACACCCCTACATATTATGCATCGTTGGATTCGTCCAAATCTACACTTTACTGTAAGCAGGTCACTTATTTAGGGATTGCAAATGCCAGATAGGAAATTTATAATTTCAAAGTCAACATTTAGGGTTTCCCCTCGATTCTAAATTTTTAATTGGCTGTGCGCGTTCACGTGAACGGCAACGACAATATGGTTGCGTGTTTACGGAATCTCAGTTTTGATTTGTTATTGATGTGACAATGCCTAAAAAAACGAGATGCTCTCGTTACCTCCAACTGGAATAGGCCAGAGTTAGAGATGGAAGCAAGACTTATCCTACACTGCAGGTAAAACGTACTTATTGTGACGATATAATGGTAAAAACTGGGACATTAGTACTCAGGCAAGGAAGGTTGAAATAAAGCACAGCGGACCGTTTGTTCGATGTGGCCTTTGACAAGAATTTAGAGACGCAGTAAACAGGAGTAAGGGTTAGGCTTAGTGGTTGAAATGAAGCAGACAGGACCGTCTGTACGATAGTTCCTTAAATTAGAATTCAGAGATGCAGTAAAAAGGGCTAATGGTTACGTAAATGTATCCTAAACCTAACCCTAACGACGTTGGCTACTTACTAGAATGACATCAAAGAAGGCGGCCCTCTGTGCTTCATTTCAACCCCCAGGGAGTTACATGAACTAGCTATTACGAGTAGTAGACAGTCAATTAAAAATCATCACGTTTTCCTGAGTTTACTGAAAACGGGTGACTTCTCATAATTCAGTACATTATCATGATTCTTGTAAGCATAGTGCATATTTGTTTCCTCGATTTAATGTTTGTTTCTTGTGTATTTTTATTGACATGTCACAGATGCTTATGTGTTATTTAAAAAATGCCTGCCAGACATGTGCAACAGCTGGTTCTTGGTACCAGAATGAAGATTGGAAACTTCATCAAGTGGAAAGTGAAGCAAGGCTGTCATATACATTTTGAAGGTATTTACTTTTGAAACTTACTTTATGTTTCCCCTTGCCTAAGCATAGACATTCATGTAATTTATTTTGATCTCCATAAATATCAAGTTTAGAAACATATTTCATTACTGACATGTATTGTTTTGCTTCCATTGTACTTTAAGGCACAGTTTATTAATGCATGTTTACATCTTTATTTGAAATTTTACTAATGTAAACATTTGCCTCTTTCTAGGAAGTTCAAGTGTCATGGAAGCTGAGGCAGGTAGTGATTTGTGAAGCTGTTCTCTGACGCGACAGAAATTTCGCTACACCGTGTAAAGTGATTGTGATAGCAAAGCATTCAATCAGATCATAGCAATTAAACCATATGGCCCTAATATTGCTGAATTTAGTCAAGGACCTGAGGCTGCTATATTTTTCAAGAAAGTCCTGGGGCTGAAAAGAGGCTTGTCGACTGGCAGGAGCAAGAAAGCGTTAAACGTCTGGTGTTCAGCTCTAAAATGGCAGAAAACTGCACTAAGAAAATGAAGGACATTTAGCACAAATCTCAAGAGAAAGCCAGACAAGAAACTGCAGAGGAAGCTGGATATGCTGCCGGTATGTTCTGCATGACTAGTAAGTTATTTTATTTTGCTGCAGTATTACATACTTATTTAATTATATTCTAATTATAACGAAAAATGTGATTTTAAAGAAATCATTATTCTCATATTAATTTTCTTATAACTTCCACACTTACGTATAATTGACATACGAATTGGCACATATATTGCCCATAATCTTTTAAAACTGTTTATATGATGGATTTTAAGTATCTGATCAAACTTTTGGTTAATTGACAAAAGTAATGTAAAATTTAGTAAAATTTGTTACTATTTTAGACGCTATTTTCAAAGTCCTACAACTTTTTTTTGTATTAAAGTTATCAAAAATCCATCACTGGAAAAGTTTTAACATATAATGATAAACATTGTGTTCATATTTGGTATTCATAGCTTAATAAATAAAAAAGCTTTAGCAAATTGAAATAGAACAAAGAATCCAATAATGCTCAGCTCTAAAACGGCAGAAAACTGCGCTAAGACAAGGAAGGAAATTAGGCACAAATTTCAACAGAAAGCCAGATAGGAAGCTGCAGAGGAAGCTGGCTATGCTACCAATATGTTCTAAATGACAAGTAAGCAATTTTTCAGGGGCAATATTACAGGCTTATTTAATTGTAGTCTATTTATGGAGAAAAATGCGATTTTCTCAAAATCTAATTTTTTCATCCTAATTTCCTTAAAACTTCCACACTTATGTGTTAATTGACATAAAAATTGGCACATATGTTGCCCATAATCTTTTAAAACTTTCATATTGCTGGATTTTGAGTATCTGATCAAACTTTTGATTTATTGCAAAACGTAATGTAAAATTTATTAAAATTTGTTACTTTTTTTAGACACTATATTCAAAGTCCTACAACTTTTTTTGTATTAAAGTTATCAAAAATCCACCAATCGAAAAGTTTTAAAATATACTAGCCGCCATTAAAAACGCATCGCATTAGTTTATGAACCGCAACTCGTTGTGCTAAATTTAAAATACATGAAACCACTGATTTTACATTTTTGATCCATTTACAAACCCAAATTTGCTGTATTATTAAACATGAGACAATTCAGAACCGGCTCCTAAGCAGTTGTCAACCCTAGGTGTAAAAACAAAAGTAGCACTCACTGTCATTCTGTCACAGCCATCATTAATACCGTGTATGACCCCCTACAGCATCAATACAGGCTTGGCATCGGCGTCTCATGCTATTGCAGAGTGTCTCGAAAAATGTTTGGGGTATAACGTTCCATTCTGCAATGAGCGCTCGCTCGAGATCATTCACATTGTTGATGTCATACTGGCGGACCCTTCTGTTCAGTTCATCCCATGCGTGTTCAATCGGATTCATGTCAGGAGAGTTTGCAGTCCAATCCTGTACAAGATTTCTCCTATCAGCAAAGGAGACATTAAACCGGCTTTCATCGGAGAAATTGTTGATCTCCATCCCGCCCTTGGACGACGAATATTAAGGATAGGACCGATGTTGGGACATCTGTTTTGCAAGCCAGCGGCGCGAAGTCTTCGTCGCACAGTGTTTGCCCTGACAGGTCTCCGAGTGCCAGGTGTATGAGCTGCTGTCTGAGTTGCTGTTTGGAAGCGATTGCGCAGATGTAACAATAGAATTTGGCGATCTTGAGCTAGTGTTGTTACACGAGGTGACCAAGCCTGGGACAGTCATTGGTGGTACCTGTCGCCCGAAATCGCTGGTTCAGCCTCACTATAGTGGACTGGTCACAATTGAAATGTCTGGCAACTTCTCTGGTCGCCATTTCACTGCCGAGCATACCAACAGCTTGCCATCGCTCTTGTGACGATAGTCGAGGCATGACAAAAACATTAACAGACTTTCTTTCGATGAAAACAGATGATGGCGTTTTACTCGCTGAAACTTGTCTAATGCGTGTGCCAAATTTCAATGTGATTCGACTTTTAATAAAGCCAGAATTATCAAAAACCTTGTTTTGCACGTGAAGCACGCAAAATCTGAAGTAAACATCACATCGACAGTAAAGTGGGAATACATGAACTTCATCACTTGCACACTTTCGGGGTTTGAAAATCGCTCACTTGCATAAACATTTCAACAGTGGAAACATGTCACGATTTCGATGCGTTTTTAATGGCGGCTAGTATATAATGATAAACGTTGTGTTCATATTTGATATTCATAGCTTAATAAATAAAAAAGCCTTAGCAAATTGAAATAGAACAATAGAATCCAATATGGCCGCCGTTTCTATGGCAACCAGTAGTGCAGTGCCATAAAACTCTTCATTTTTCGTATCTAGTATTGATATAGGTTACGTCTGTGCATTTTCATTGAAATCCAGCAATTAATAACGAAAATAGCATTTCAGTGTAGCTCCTCCCAGGTAACATTCTCCTAGTGAAGAAAGTTTATCGTATTTCTGGCTGTGTGTGATGGAGCTCCGTCGTGCTGTAATGTCCAGTTATGGCGACCACATGTCGCTTGAATGTCAGGCAGCAAACCTCGTCTGAGAACATATTCACAAAAGTATTCACTGTTTACTTTGGCGCCTGGTTCAACGCTAGTTTTCCCCATTCGAGACACGCCAACTCATACCATGCTACCCCGGCTGAAATGTTCACGTTCTCGTATGTCTCCTTTCTGGAAATTGCTTTTTCTTTGTTTCAACTGAATAAACACGATCAGAGAATTGACTGGCGTTTCAACGGTGAATGTCTTTTCGTCTGTAAACCAAATGCTTCGTACACTTCTCTAATTAGGAAACCGTTCAAGTAGCTGCTGACTGCGTTGCAAACGTTTCAATGTGCAATTTTCGTTGAGCGTCTGCCCGATCACACGCTTGTACGTTTTAAGTTGTAAATCTTGCTTTACAATACGTTGCGCCGACGACCGTGGTATACCCATTTCTCTTTCAATTTCCCGCGGACTTTTGTGATTGTGAGGATCATCATCTTGACTGCAGATCAGCTCACTCACCCGTTCGATGTTCTGTCATGTTCTAGCAGACTTTGGACGACCACTTCCGGGTTTACGTCATGTTGTACCGTCGTTGTCAATTTTTTAAATAACCCGACTGACACTAGCTATGCTCCAGGCTTTGTTTGGAAACTCATTTATCATTCGCCTAGAACCCCTTTGTGTTTCAATTCGCAAATTTTTAATCAGAATACGGTTTTCTGCTGTGATTTTTGTCATTCTGGTTAAAATATTTAAAAAACACGCAGAAGTTGACGATTGGCAAATTAAAAATCAAAGATGGCGACCGGAAATTGTCGTAATAATAACGTCATATAGTTAAATAGCTAAGTAAGTAAATCAGTAAACTATTTAAGCTATTATGGATACAGTTAAACAAATTTTGATGTAATTACATTATATTGTACGAGATGTTCTCACTTTTTTGGGGCCACCCTGTATATATATATATATATATATATATATATATATATATATATATATATATATATATATATATATATATATATATATATATATATATATATATATATATATATATATATATATATATATATTTACAAGGGGATTGACATAAGTCTTGAGCCTGACCATGAAGGACATGTCACAGAGCTGAAATTTTGTATAGTGTTTATCCCTTTTCAATATAGTCACCGTCTGAACTGACACACTTCTGCCATCTCTGCTTGACCTTGAAAAGACCTTGGGAGTAGAACACCCTATTTTTCAAACTAAACCAGTCATCACATGCCAGTATAACCTCTTCATCGCTGTCAAAATGATTTTCTTTTAGCTATTTTTTAAGATTTGGGAATAGAAAAAAGTCTGATAGAGCCAAATCTGGAGAATATGGTGGGTGTGGAAGAATTTCAATATTCAAATCGTTGGCTGCTAGCTGCACAAGCCGTGCTTTGTGAGAGGGCGCGTTGTCTTGAAGCAAAGGAAGATTTTGAGTGCGCGTTATCCCTCGTTTCCTGGTCACAACCTTTCTTTGTTTTGTGAGAAGATCTGCATAGTACTGTCCATTAACTGTGTTGCCACGAGGCAGATAATCTTTTAAAAGGACACCTTTGCCGTCCCAAAAAACAGTCAGCGTCACTTTTCCTGCAGATTTCTGCGCCCTCGGCTTGACAGGTGTTGGGGAGCCCGGGGTTTTCCATTGCATGCTGGCAATTTTGGATTCGGGGTCATAATTGTGTACCCAAGTCCCATCTACGGTCACCATGGTCTCCAAAACATTTTTTGACTGACACTTTTTGAGCAACTGTTGACAGCAATTTACCCTCGTTTGCTTCTGTTTACGTGTCAACAGTCGCGGAACCCAGCGTGCATACATTTTTCTCATGTTCAGTCAGTTGTGTAAAATTCTATAAACTGTTCTTTCATTTAGTTTTACTCTACTAGCTATCTCCACAATTGTCATTTTTCGATCCTGGTCAATGATTTTTTTCACTCTTGTTGCATTTTCATCGTTGCACTCTGAGGCTGGTCTACCAGATCTTGGCAGATCAGCAACACTTGAGCGGCCGCACTTAAACTGTTTACACCAGTTTTTTACTGAAGTATATGAAGGACAAGAATCACGAAACACTGGTTCCATCTCCCTGTGTATTTCTGTAGGTGTTTTTCCCTGAAACATCAGAAATTTTATCACAGCTCTGGCCTCCTTCTTTTCCATTGTTTTGTCAAATCTTTGGAGCAGCAGATCCGGTCAATAGGGTACATTGCGCCGTGCACCGTAGCGGGAAAACCCATTGAAGAAACAAACGCGTACTTTACACATTCAGTGCATATATGATGAACTTTAAATGTGCCATGTTTCATCTTAATCTTGTGACTCTTTCATGGTCAGGCCCAAGACTTATATCAATCCCCTTGTATATATAAAGCTTTTATTCCACGCAAGCATCCATTTTTGAAAGTCTGTCACATTTTGGTTATTGTTTTTGTTATTATATATATATATATATATATATATATATATATATATATATATATATATATATATATATATATATATATATATATATATATCTATATATCTATATCCTCGATGTTCAGGTCATGTAGGATGTCTATGTTTTTCTTCTTCTTGGTCCGAGATATTCTGAGAATTTTTCTGTAACACTTTGCTTCGAAAGATGCGATTTTTTTCTTTAATGTTTGAGTAATGGTCCATGATTCACATCCATATGTTGCTACCGGAAAGATGCACGTTCTCAGAAGTTTTACTTTTACTAATTTGCTGGTGTTATGCCATAGGTTCTTCATTTTATTTAAGCTCTGCATTGCTGCGGCCAGTCTCCTTCTGACCTCTTTTGAGCAGTCTCCATTGTTGTTAATTATGGAGCCAAGATATTCAAAATTTTTGACATTTTCAATTTCCTCATCATTGATGGTAAGTTTTGGTTGGTATCTTGTTTTGTCTGTGGACATTATCTTTGTTTTTTGTGTGTTCAGAAAAAGGTTCTTATTCTCACTGTGTCTTTTGACAGACATGATTAACTGTTCCAGTCTCTTGGCACTGTTTGAAAGAATAACTGTGTCATCTGCGTACCTGAGTTCTGGGATCGCATTTCCACCAATTGTGAACGGATCGCAATGTTCACATTCTTGGTCACTCCGAATATTTCTCATTATATTTTCTGCATAGATGTTAAACAAGTATGAAGAGAGGATGCAACCCTGTGTGACGCTACACTGTAATTCTGACTTTCAACCGGCCCGATCCTGTTCTTTTATTTTGAATTTTCACCAGTTTTATTTTCTTCTGCTCACGCGATTTCCGTTGTTTACGGAAATCGCTATTTTCGGGCCCGTTTTTCCACCATTTTTTTTCTTCTCATTTGAATATATATCGTGGTTGGTATTTTTTTTGAGTAGATAAATTAAATGGGTTCGTTTATGATGGTAGGTTTATTTTATTCTAGCATCAGTGTTACGTTCTTCTGATTTTTCGCGATTCCCGTAGATTTCGTTGTTTACGATAATCGCCATTTCCGGCACGCGATATGACGAGGCCGGAAGCACGCGGCCGAAAGCACGCGGGATTTGCGTGGGTTGATAGTATTGATTTTTCCTAGCGCTGCCATTGGTCCGCGAGATGCGTGGGAGAGGAATTCGCGTGGGTGTTTTCTCTTGTATATATGGGACAGAAAACGGGGATTCGGTCTGTATGAAAAATTATTGCCTGGCCGTCAGACTACGTGATAT
This sequence comes from Oreohelix idahoensis, assembly GCA_024509875.1. Classification (NCBI taxonomy): domain Eukaryota; kingdom Metazoa; phylum Mollusca; class Gastropoda; order Stylommatophora; family Oreohelicidae; genus Oreohelix; species Oreohelix idahoensis. The sequence continues at coordinate 134,937 of JAMPIV010019131.1, forward strand.
ATCGTTCTCCACCGTGGGAAAAACAAACGATAATTGCGAGTCTCGGCGAAACAGTGGGGAGCATAATTTTGTCAAATAAAATTATCCACGGCAAAAGACATATCTCAGGGTCAGTGTACTCGAGTATCGTCAGGAGCAAAAGAAAATTACCCTATGGTCTCTGGCAGTGAAGTCCCTATGCTTCAGCTGGACCGAGGTTTATTTATCATACAGCCGAGAGCATCGCTATTATAGTCTCTAGCAACGGCAGGTGGCCGGGAGACTAGTTTCATTTTGTACAGCCTGAAATCAAGGCTGTGTTTTTTTCCTCTAACTCCGGAGCGGGTTAAAAGAGGGAAGCTATTCAGCAGCAGAGAAGTTTTGTCTACAGTTAATCGAGTCCCTCATGCTGGATATCCGAACATCGTCATCACCAAAATCAGGAACAGGTGACAGGGTTACCATACCTAGGTCCTGATAGAAATCAAGAGAAGAGCGTAACGGAGACGCCGCATCATCAGCCCTCGAGTGTTGGAGAGACACTGAGATCAAGAGAGAAAGGTAGAGAAGGAGGGAGAAAATAGACAGGACCAGTAGGGTCTGTTCAGTATCCATTTGACGGATAGACACTGAGTCTGCGTTCGAAAAACCAAGTCTATTATTTTTAGCATTTCTTGTGGTGTAGTTATAGGCGCCTCTCGCCTAACTAGTAGAAAGCTGTGTAGCCGTTCGTTGAGGAAGAAGTCACCAGGACTAAGACAGTAGAAATTTATTAGTGTTAGAGAGTGGAGGCTAAAAGTTGACAGCCCCACCAAATTAGAATTGGTTTAAATCACTAACCATTTTTTATTGTTCCTCAGCAGGGTGACAGAAAGAGTGAATGTGATTTGGGGTTTTTCTTGTCTCTCATGTCTAACAATTTAATTGTTACTTTGGTTTTTCCAGGCCGTGCAACAGTGCACGCTATCGACTGACTTGATGACGTATGATGCAATTTTATGTTTTTCTTGTATGTAAATAAATATATACATATATTATTTACTGGATCAGCTTCTATTCTTTACTATACTTACTCTATGTTGTCTGTATAGTGGTGTTTGTGGTCGTAATTATACACCTTATCTCCTTGTGTTTCAAGGCAGTCAGAGGTGGGGAGACTATAGCCATTTTTTTTAGTCACGAAGCGGCAGGGGGAGATTCAAATCCTGGGTCTATCTCTTGAGCCAATAGTCTCACCTGTCCACAGGCATGTCATTTTCCATCTAAATTCTATCTTCTCAGACTTTCTCATACTAGGGTCTTGCTTTCATTCAGGCACACTCTATAAAATTAAAACCACTTCGTGACACCCTGTCTTACTCCCCTTTTCACCTCAAACCATCCTGATGTTTCCCCCACTACTCTGACAGCTGCTTGTTGTTCATGGTATAATGTTTAAATTAAATGAATCAAATGCTTTTATGATTCATATGACTGTCAAATGTCTTCTATATACACCACAAGGTTTCATCATTACATAGTCCATTCGTAGGTGGGTTAATTTGGTGTTGTTTGAAAATTGAAGAGTACACCAACACTGAGCTATTTATCTGAAACAAAGTCCTTCCTAGGCCTCGTACAGTAGTATGATTGGATAGAAAACCCCCACTGCGGGTCCTCCACTCGTCAAGATGACCAACTTAATACAGGCAAAGGCTCTGACAAACTTGAGCATTTAATTGCTGACTTGGTCACTAGATATTGTGTATGACACTCATGGCAGGATATAACCTGAAACAATATATACAACCTACGTATTATCGCTCATTGTCTCCTTAGTCAGGCAGAAGATAGTATGAGACTGTTCAGACAATATGTGCTTAATTACATGCTTTGGTGGTATGAGCTGTATGCTTTGGGTCATTGTCATGTTGAAATGTGCACCCATCGGGGTACATGACCTGCATAAATGGCAGAAGGTGTTCCTCTAGTATGTCGATATACCTTTCTTTCGTGAGAATTCCTGTGAAAACACACAGTGGGGTGGCACCTCTTGCTGACACCCCTCCCCAAAGATGGAATTTCTAGGTATGTTTCGGTTGCTGGTACACAGGCGTTATAGAGTCTTTCGTCCAAATATTTATTTGGGCAGGATAAGACCAAACAGAACATTCATCTGAAAAAATCACATTGTCCCATGACATATTTTGGTGTTCAAGGCACCAGTTCAAGCACATCTGTTTGTGAGTCTCTGTGAGCAATGGTGACGAAATTACCCGCTTTTTTGTGTAATTCATCCTGTGTAGCTCCCGGTTGACAGTAGCATTAGATACCTCTGGGCTTCCCAACCCGATAATGCGCTGCCGTATGTTTTCTACACTCTTCATTGGCCCAGCCCGAATGATTTGGGAGAGACGCCGATGGTCCTTTGTGTCCAAAATTCTTGGCCTCCCACTACCTTCTTTTCACTCGATTCCATTACCTGCTTTTAATTTACTCACAACTCTGTAGACAGTCCGCTCAGGAATGTTCAAGGTTTTAGAAATGTTGGAACATGTTTGATTTCCTTCATTCCAAAGCTGTGAAATTAACATACACTTTGACTTTGTATCCATTTTCTGCCACTAGCATTAGAAATTGTCGTCTGCTCTATTATCAAGGGACATTACTCTCCGCTATTTTTTTTTTAAATTTTGGTAGTGTTTGCTCACTTAAATTGAGTGCAAATTTGGGGCAGAACATGCATATTTAATTAGATTTCAGCATATTTAGCTGAGCAATATGACTGCCATTTTTTTTGCAAAGTACTGTGTATATATATATATATATATATATATATATATATATATATATATATATATATATATATATATATATATATATATATATATATATATATATATATATATATATATATATATATGAGAATTATTCACTCATCCGTCCTCTCATTTCTCAGACGATCGTGGCCACGTACATTCTTTCTTACCTAACACTTGTGTGGTAACCTATGGATCAATCCTTAGGACACGCACATACAGCAACTCCCGTGTTATTTTTGGCCAAGGGAACCCCAGCTCCACAAAGACAGGTTGAATTCACTTCTCCAGGGAACGTTCCCTTGGTTATTATTGTTTAGGATTACTGTTTATGTCACATTTAATGTGTCCAGGTAAGAAAGTTAACAGCGAGCACAGTGTCAATAGCTTGAGGTTTCCAGTAATTAGGAATGACTGGTCGGTGACTTCTCTCAGTATGAAAAATGTATTATCACACCACAATTGGTAAAATGTCGGAAATGTTAATGTTTGTAATTTCGTCACATGGGCTGAATGTAAATGAGATTTTATTTGGAAAGAAATATAATTTGGCTCGATAGGCCCAGTTACTGCATTTAGTCCTAATGTCTTTTAGGTTGGTACTCGGTCTCTTTCTGGATGCAATCACAATGCCAGACAGGTTTACCTTGAAGACCCAAGTATTTAAGTACAAAATGTTCTTTCTTATTGATTATTCTCAGATGTACATTGAATGGAAGCCGCTGGTAAGTTTTTAGGGTTTGACCCAAATACTGTATAAGGAGAAAAAACATACACAATACTTAACCAATATATTATACACATCCTATCCTTACCCGCGTAAAATATAAGATATATTTATCCACTTCGGTTATTTAACTTAAATTAGAAACTATAAACTTAGAGCTAGTCTCACGTTTAAAAAAAACTCCCGTGAAATAAATTCTAGTCATTAAAAAAACCAATCATCATGAATTAGAAATAAATACATATTTCTTCAATACTCATGATGAATCAGTGCATTACTTAGTTGGTTAAAATATTCTCTGACTGGTTACTAACAGTTAATAAAATTTATTTATAGCTTAAAGAGTTTTAGCTAGAAATGATAATTTATTCTGCTATCCACTGTAATACAGTAAACTTAGAGAATATAAAAATGACTGACCTAACTAGTAAATCACTCTGCATAAAATCTAGTGAAGATATAATTTGAACTAACAATTATATCACTCGACAATACTAGTCAATATTATTACCTCCAAACAGAACTATATTTGGCTATCTCCAACAAGAAACTGAGAACTTCACTTATACCAGGTATTCTAGAACTAGTAGCTAGATGCCATTTAAGTCTGAGGAGTACTGAATGAATGAAGTCCAAACTGCTGGGGTTTAAATATAGAAATGAAAGAAATTAGCCCAGACTTAATACATTTAGCACCTACGCCCAGATTTACATATTTCCTTGCTCGTTCTGCGAATCAAACGAATTCTTCGCACCATTGCCAAAACCAGACTCTCTCTGTTGCGTACGGACTTACTTGAGATCCGGCGTAACGTATTTGACCAGACCCGTGAGAGATTTCCTCGACTTACTAGATCCCACTACTACTGCCTGCAGAATTGGTAATAACACAAAATATAAGCGAGCTCGTCTTTGATCTCAAATCTTTCACCGTGAATAATTAACTTACAGGCGAACAGATCAGGGAAAAGTAATAGACGATTGTCTCTCTTATTATCCCTATCTATAATTATACCACGATTCGATCTCTCATCAAAGAACTTAGCTAGCAGCAATAAAATGCGTTTCTAAATTAGAAAGGAAATGACAGAGGTTTGAATATGGAAGGGTTTATGTTAACAGTCGAGCGTATGCGAAAGAAAGGTAAAAGAGCGAAAGAAAGGTAAAAGACAAGTGTAGAATAAAGAATAGATATATGAAATCTATTAATCATAATATCTCTCCACACTGAGTATACTGCCACAACGCGTACACATTTTCAGGGTCATAGCTGTTGGGAATCGTGTTGCACGTGTAACTTTCATTGTTTTAATGCAGTCTGTACACAAACCCGTGGGTTGAATCATGCACTTTCCATTCCAGCAGCCATTCGCTCTCTACCTCATGACAAACACGGGGAAAATCCATTCCCACACTTTTTTTTACAGCTTCTCGGCATCAGTATATATAATAGTGATGCGTTTTTAATGTGCTTCAGTATATGTTAACATTTCAAAAAAAAACTTAGTAAAGTTTATCTTTAAAAATTAACGTCATGGTAAAAATACAAAATAGTCTCTTTGTAACATTGTTCAGTGTTACTCAGGAGCAAAGGCAGATACCGACTACAAAAAGGCGAATGGGAACAGAAAGTGTTCCAATTGCAAAGGGAACCACAGTGCCAGGTATCAGGGCTGTCCAGTGTACCAGCAAACCAAACAAGCACTAAAAGAATCCATCATAACAAGAACACCATTTAAAACAGTAATTAAAGAAATAAAAGAAAACGCAAAAAACACAAACAGTAAAGTTGTAGAAGAAATAAAATCTCTTAAAGAAGAAATTAAAACTATTAAAACGCAGCAGTCAAAAGAACAGAAAATAACTAACAAAACAAAAGAAAGCAGCAAGCCAGACAGGTCAGCTACAACTCTGGAAAATGTGAATTCACTGAAAAGTGCAGAGGCATTGCTACAAGAAGTGAAAGCCATACAGTTCCAAATTACCCAGGATGTGGCTAAACTGACTGCACTGAAAGAAGAAAATGAAATAATGCTAGTCAAACTTTCCGAACTAAAAGAAGAAAGTGAAATAATACTAAAAAGAATGGAAAATGAAAGGCAGGAGATCAACATAGGGAGAGAAGGGAATGTAGCATTAGATGAAAATAGGAAAGTGGTCAACCTAGAAGAAACTAGCTCTATCAAAGAACACGTTGATGCACTTTTACCATACATAACAGAAAAAGTTACGGATACAATGATAAGTTTTAATAAGGCTTTTCTAGAGAACTTGATTGATGATGGGTCCACGAGTGCAGGGAATACAGATTAAGAGCAAATTGATAGTTAACCAAAATAAAAGGGATAATAGATGATGTTAAAATTCAATTTAGAAAGATTTAAAATTATACAGTGGAATTGTAGGGGTATCAAAAAGAATTTTGCACCCCTACTATCAGAGACAGGATTAACTACTGATATATATGCTCTTCAAGAGACCCATTTAAACCCAAATAGTAGATATAGTTGTAAGGGCTTTAAGATACTTAGACACGATAGGAAAGAAGGTAGAGGAGGTGGTGTCGCAGTCTTAGTTAGCGAAAAATTTAAAATCATAGACTGGGAAGTTTTTAATACAACCAATATAGAAGGTATCCAGGTTACTATAGCAGCTGAACCAAACAATCTAACAATTCTAAATGTATATGCTAAAGATGGCATAATTAAAGATGAAGAAATACTAGCCATAAGCACCAGACTAGGCCCCAAAACAATCATAGTAGGCGATTTTAATTCCCATCATTGTGCTTGGGGTGGACAACATACAGATAATGCAGGAAAATGCCTACTTGACTTCATAGAAAACAATGAACTACTAATACTAAATGATGGATCTGCAACAAGAATTAATCCACAAGCTAATAGGGCAGACTCAGCAATAGACATAAGTATAGCAACTAACAACCTAGCGAATGTAAATTGGGAAGTGTTACAAGACACAAACTCAGATCATCTGCCCATTGTAATAACCATGCATGAAAATGTCATTCCAAACCCAGAACCAGAGAAACCTACCTTCAACTATAAAAAAGCAAACTGGGAAGCTTTCCAATCAGAGCTGGAGGTGATGGAATATAAAGACATGGAATCAGATGATACTGACTTGTGGGCAGAAACACTGACCAATGAAATTCTGAAAATAGCAATAAAGTATATACCAAATAAAAATATGCCACAACACCTTAAACAAAAAAATAACATTAATAAGAAAAGAGAAACTCAATGGAATAAAGAACCAGTTGCCTGGTGGAATAAAAGCTGTGCAGAAATTCATGAGAGAAGAAAAAGGGCCTTACAAAAATATAGAAATAACAGAACAGAAGAAAATTATGATAAGTATAAACTTATTAGGAATGAATCTAACAGAATAATATTCAAAGCCAAAGAAACTAACTGGAAGGAGTTTTGTCAGTCACTTAAACCTAGCACTCAAATTAGAGAAGTATGGAGAAAGCTTAAGGCAATCAAAGGGAACAATAAGAAAACAATAATGCCAACAATCAAACTACCAAAGAGAGCAGAAACAGATAAAGAAAAAGCTAATGCCCTTGCCGAGTATTTCTATAAAGTCAGTGCAAAAAGTAGCCTTGGACAGGAAGAAAATGAGAGAAGAGAAAGACTTAGGATACAGTTTTTAAAAGAAATACCAGACCAGATAGATGAAACAAACTATTTAGATGCTGATATAACGGAGGAAGAAGTAACTAATGCAATAAAAGATAAATCTAATACTGCCTCAGGGCAAGATATACTTAGTTATGAAATCCTTAAGAAAGTACCCAAAAGAACTATAAACATAATAACTTCACTTTATAACAAAATCTGGAACTTAGGAAAGATACCAAAAGCATGGAAAGTAGCTATGATAGTACCCATTCTAAAACCCAATAAGGAAGCCCATGAAGTAAGTTCATATAGGCCTATCTCCTTAACATCACAACTAGGTAAAATACTGGAAACTGTTGTGAATAAAAGAGTTAAATTCTACCTGGAAAAAAACCAGTTATATAGCCCAAACCAGTCAGGGTTTAGAGCAGACAGAAGTACAGTAGACCAGCTTGTAAGATTAGAACATGATGTAAAGCTAGGGTTCAAGAGGAAAGAGAAAACAGTAGCAGTCTTTCTAGATGTAGCTAGAGCATATGATGAATGCTGGCGCGATGGAGCTCTTTACAAAATGAAAAAGATTGGCATTACTGGTAAAACCTATAGGTATCTAGAAAACTTTTTACAGGACAGGTATTTTGCTGTACAGGTGAATAATGATAGGTCAGAAATATATGAACAACAGAATGGGATTCCTCAAGGATCAGTGATCTCTCCTTCAATTTTCACTATAGCTGTAAATGATTTAGCAGATGAATTTAATGACATAAAGAATGCAGTATCACAATTTGCAGATGACTGTGCCATTTGGCGTTCTGGAAAAAACTTGGACCATGTTTACAAAAAACTTCAAAATCAAATAGACAAAGTTTCAGAGTGGATGAAAAGTTGGGGCTTCCAAATTAATGTAAACAAAACAGTAGGTATGATTTTCAGCAAAGGAAATTTAAAAAAAAATAACAAAATCAATATAACCATTAAAGGACAGAAAATATGTACCTCCTCAACAACTAGATTTCTGGGCGTAACTTTAGATAAACAACTAAATTATAATAAACATATAGACAATTTGGTAGAAAGCTGTAGGGGACCCCTAAATATACTAAGGATTGTAAAAGGCAATAAAATAATGCTAATGTTCTACAAGTCCTTCATCAGGGGGAAACTGGATTATGCCAGCATAGTCTATGACTCAGCTGCAGCTTCTAACAAAGCAAAACTGGACAGGATTCAAAATGCAGCCATGAGAACTATTACAGGTGCATTTATATCGACACCAGTAGAAGCTCTAGAAGTAGCTCTCGGCATACCTCCCCTTGGTCTGAGACGGAAAGAACTGAGATTAAATTATTGGAGTAAAGTAGCACAAGAAGTGACCCACCCAGCACATAAAGCATTTGTCAAAAACCAACCAAGTGTATGGGACGTCCCCTTAAATAAAGATAGATATCCAACAGGATGGAGAACTATAGAAGACCTAATGCAATTCAAAGAACTATCAAACACAATTGAAAATAGTAATAAATACAGAAGCAAAATACCACCCTGGGAACTAAAATCACCAATCATAGACTACTCACTTACTGAAAAGATCAAACAAAACATAGAAGATAAGGAAGCCAAAATGATAAGTAGAAAGTTCATAGAGCAACTAACTAAACAAAGTCTGGCCGTCTACACTGATGGATCCAAGGGTGATAGTGGGCAACTAGGTGCCGGAGTTGTAATACCACAATGGGGAATAAAAAAGAGCTACAGTATAACGGAAGGGGCATCGATTTTTACTGCAGAGATGGTAGCAATTCTTAAAAGTCTAGAAATAATCGAAGATAACCCACCAGAAGCTGTTACGATATTTACAGACTCACTATCATCACTACAAGCACTAGAACACCCAGGTAAATGTAGCCGGCCAGACATAAAGGAAGAAATTCTAGCAATTAATACATCACTAGAGAACAGAGGATGTAGTGTGAGGCTAGTGTGGGTTCCAGCACACATAGGTATAGCTGGCAACGAGTTGGCAGACCAGAATGCCAAGAAGGGAAGAACAAGTAAAAACAATATAAAAGCAGGACTGGGAAGGTCAGAGATCAAGAGCCAAGTGAAGGAAACTATAAACGAGGAATGGAAGACAACATGGAAGGAAAGTAGAAAAGGCAGACACGCGTTCAAACTGCTGAAAGAACCAACGAGGACATGCCAGGTCAGAGAAGAATTAAAGATACCATCGAACAAAAAACTGTGGCGTCTCCGACTCGGTGCAGCATACTTCATGGTAGAAGAACCACACTGCCAAGAATGTCAGGAAGAGAATGACATAGACCACTACCTGATCCACTGTAAAAAGTATGAACAACAAAGGCTTGAATTAAAAACTTACTATAGAAATCACAATATAGACTTAACAGGTGATAAGGTTTTAAGTATAGATGCCCCAAGAGATGCCCAATCAATACTTAAAAGATATATACATAAAACAAAGGAAAAAATATAAGGTTAGAACTTCAGGAAAATCATCCAACTAAATAGAAATTAAGCAGCAAGAACTAACAAAGCATTAACAAAAAAAAAAAATAACTACTCATAGGACAAGGAAAGACAAGGTATAAAAAAAAAAAGGGACAACAACTCAAAAAGAACAAATACTAATACAAATTAAAACCAAGTGTAAAGGACAATAGTTATCTAGAAACAATACAAAAGAGAAAATAAAATTGACAAATACTAATATAAATAAAAATCAGCAACTGCAAAAGACAACAGTTATTTAAATTGAATACAAAATTAGTAAAGAAAATGACACTAAATACCCCAATTATAACCAACTTTCAGGTTGAACAGGGTAGACCAAGATGGAAAGAGAAGAGGCAACAATGATCAGAGGTTGAGTGCCCGATCTCCACCCATCATTTCATCAAAACAACAACAACAACAACATTTCAAATTCACTTGTACAGCGAAGCAAGACAGAAGGACAACGGCTGGAGAGAGAGGAACGTGCAGAGGCCAATATCTTGTTATTTGCAGCCAGGCAGTTCTGTTACTCCACTAAAGCCAGTCTTTACTGATCTTAATTAGATCCTGCGAGGGTTCATATTTGTCAACCAAAAGTCAGAGGTCAATGATCAAGAATTGCTCGATGATCAATGCTAATCGCCCCGGCAGTGCCTGGATTGGTAGAAGCACGACCTACTGAAGCTGTACATCTCATATGAACACTGATTATAATAACAGATGAGTGATATTTGTGACAATCGTGCACCCAAGAAGTGATAACTGTCAAGCAGAGTTTTGTGATGACAATTTGCGTGATAAACTAGTGAAAGTTATAAAGTGAATAAGACAGTGAAGAAGTCTATTACCCAACTAATTGGAAGAGTCTAAAGAAATGACATTTTAGTTTAACTTGTAAAGACTGTAATTGATTTCGCCAATTTGGTTTTGTATAAATATAACTGTTGTATCACCAGTCACACCCAATCACCACAATTAGATAGATGTAAATAAAGAGGATATAAATTGTATTCACCAGCTTTATTCATTCAATATAGTTGATACTGAGTTTGGTTGAATGTTTATTAATATCACAGGTGGTCACATAGCGGAGGTGGCGCAGTAAGGTCTGACTGTTCTCTGAATATTTTCAGTCCAGATACTTTCACAGCCGTGACTATCGAGTGATACCAGTGTACTTCTCTGTCACTGGGACCTCACACATTCTGGAGAGAATACTATTTCTACTCTAGCACTATCATCTCACACATATAAAACCTTCCGCTACACCTTCCTTCCTTCCTTCCTTCCTTCCTTCCTTCCTTCCTTCCTTCCTTCCTTCCTTCCTTCCTTCCTTCCTTCCTTCCTTCCTTCCTTCCTTCCTTCCTTCCTTCCTTCCTTCCTTCCTTCCTTCCTTCCTTCCTTCCTTCCTTCCTTCCTTCCTTCCTTCCTTCCTTCCTTCCTTCTTTTTTCTTCCTTCTTCCTTCCTTCTTTTCTTCTTTCTTCCTTCTTCTTCCTTCTTTCCTTCTTCCTCCCACTCCCTCCTCTTTCCTTTCTTCTTCTTCTTCCTCTTCTTCTTCTTCTTCTTCTTCTTCTTCTTCTTCTTCTTCTTCTTCTTCTTCTTCTTCTTCTTCTTCTTCTTCTTCTTCCTCCTCCTCCTCCTCCTCCTTCTTTTTCCTTTTTCTTCTTTTTCCATCTTCTTCTTCCTCCTTCTTCTTCCTCCCTCCTTCTACCTTCTTTCTCCTTCTTCTTCTTTCTTCTTTCTTCTTCTTCTTTTTCTTCTTCTTCTAGGTGACCATGTATCTCGATAAGTTCTGGTCTCCAGTACTGTTTCTTAATGTCTCTTTTTCTTGAAATTTTTCTATTTTCACGACATGTTCCAACTTTCTTCTCACGATGTGCTCAAATAAAGTGGATTGTTTCCTTCAAACGTGATGGGACCTCAAGACGCAGCAATAGAGACCGCAGTCAGCGACTCATAGCTTGACTGCTTGCGTCAGGACCAGCGAACCAGAGCTGGTCAAGACCGTGCTCCACCTCCACGTGATGGTCCTGGAAACAGTCTGCAGCAGTGCAGGCTGGCTGAGCGAGCACGGATCGCAATGGGAAGGCAAACCCGGTCCTAAAAAATGCCGTGCAGAAGTCGGATGTGTCGACCGAAAGGTGCAGATATCACAGCTACGTTGTAAACAGACACAACGCAACCACCGTCCTTTTCAGGGCGAACGAGGAAGAAGAAGAAGAAACGTGAGTGATAAGCTTCCTTTGCACACCGGCCTCCTACTGAACATCCTCATTACTTTGTTTTTAGCTGTCCGTTATACTTTTAACACTCTCCAGTAAAACCACATCTCTGTGGACTCAATGGCTTATTCTGCTTGTTGTCCGTGATTAACTTCCGTATTGTTAGATATCCCTTATGTAACGCTGAAGAACTCTCATTTTTACTTCCATTGGCAAAGAGTTGTTGCATAGAATATTTAATATTTTATGGAATGCTCATTTGGCCTGGGCTATTCTATTCTTCACTTCAGAGATGCATCTTTTATCCGATGTTATTAACGTGCTTGGTATTTGCATCCACTGTATTTCAGCTTACATTATTATTACTTTCCTGTAATCTGCTTTAGTTTTTTTCACAATTTTCGCTAACGTAGTTGTCAAGGTAAATGAAGTAATTAGGTCTAGTTATAATGTTAATGCTTGTGTAGGATTTGAGCTGACGGAATGCAGCTCAAACATAAGCAGTAAATGTAGTAAGTGTCCAATTTGTAACTACGACAAAGAAATGAGCGTGTCTTGTACTAGTATTGTAGAGAAATGTCTCTGCTTGCATGTAATAATTCTGTTCTGATGTGACACATTCATTTATTCTTAGTAAAGTGGGAATACTACACAACAAGACTGCACATGTGTGTTCTCTTACTTACTTACTTACTTAGTTGTTCCCCTTCTACCGTGAGGTGTAGAGGTTTGGAAGAGAGAGCGCCAGACTATCCTATCGGCTGTCTTCCTCTTGGCCTGGTTCCATTCTAGTCCTCGATCCTTCAAAAATTGCCTAATGTTGTCCTCCCAGCGGACTCTGGGTCGTCCTCGGGGTCTGGATCCTTGGCTCTTTGTTTCCCATGCTTGTCGTGGTATCCGATCTTCTCCCATTCTGCAGACATGGCCAAACCATCTTAATTGGGACTGTTCTTCTTGGGTCTGCAGGGGGTAGAATTTAAGGCCTTGACGTATCGTCTGGTTGCGTACCATGTCTCTTCTTGTTACTTCAACCACCTTCCTCAGATACCTCATTTCTGAGGTTTGGATCTGGCTTTTATGGGTTGTAGTAATTGCCCATGACTCGCATCCGTATGTCAAGACTGGGACATAGGTGGAGCGGTATACAGCCATCTTCGTTTTCTTACCAACCTCTCTCTTGCTGAGGAATCCTCGATTTATGGCCTGAAAAAGTCTCCCAGCTGCTGCTTTTCGAGTGGCCAACTCTTCTTTGATGCCTCCCTTTCGGTCTATAATAGCTCCGAGGTATTTAAAGTGGTCGACCTGCTCCAGGACCTGTTCTCCCAGCTTAATCTGATGTTTTCTTTCTTCTCGTGATATCACCATGGATTTTGTTTTAGAGCTGCTTATGACCATCCCTCTCTTCTCTCTGTGTTCTCTCCCTTTGTAAATTTATTTTAAATTAATGAATGTGGTTATATAGCAGGTTAAAGGTAATCCCATTTCAGATACTTCCATAGGAAGTGAAGTATTAGAGACTTCACTACACTAGGTTCAGCACCGAGAGGAGGGAGTTGACCAGTTCTTTTCCTCGCTGCCTTTTCCTTTCCTAACTCAAGAGCTAGTCAGGCACTCATTTACAACTGGATAGGCTGGAACGTGACCCTACCAGATATCGAACCCGGTAACTTTGCCAAGCGGACGGTCACTCAGTAGATAATGATTCTTAAATTTCTTGTTACATACACCTTCACGATAACCCAACATGCCCGGATTGCTGCAACAAGCTGATGACCCTTGTAACGAATAAAAATATAACATGACTGACGTACATTAACTTCAGACAGGTACAATAAAGCCCCGTGTAGTTCCGGGAAGGGGGGGGGGGTCTCCAATGAGACAAAGAAAGAACAACCCTACTCCTCCCTTAGATATGTCGCACAAGGCGAATAACGTAAGGTTGTGTATGAGACTGGCAACGTTATCATGTAAAACAAATAGCTACATCAATCACCGCTGCAAGAGGACGTGAGTGCTTTGTGCAGTGTTCCTGCACAGGCCCCAGTTACAGCAGTGGCTCCATGCTCTATTGGGACCGAAAGGGAAAATGGTAATGATAATGGATTAGAGAAAAATGACTTACTAGAGGTTATACCCCAGCCCATAGTTCGGCAGTTGGTCGCTTGCTGTGGAGTCTTACTCCCGTTGACTAGACACAGGGGTGTATGACACGCGTCAAATGTGATTGGTTTAGCCAGCTTCAAGACTGCGATGTCATTTTCTGATAACAAGAATTACAGAAGAATAAATATAACATCTAGCAGTGCTGACAAGAGATAAGAACTTAAGGGGCTAACATCTACTGTGTTTAGGTGACACCTTTCGAAGAGATGAGCGCATTGCATTTGTGAAGAACGGAGTCACATCATATTTGTGTCATAGAGTTTAGATCCTAATGTTCTTTCTAAAGCTGTGCCTTCACATTGTCTGAAGAAGCTTTCTTCATGATTATGCTCCATAGAAGAGAACGGATCTTATGCAGCCTTGACACAGATTTAGCTTTGTTGACAAACTGTAGATTTTGGATCTCCGTGTGTGACGCAAGCTCATTGCATTACCATTTCAGATTTATTACCTTCAGCATGCTACTATCTGCTGAATTTTGCAAGTAATTTTCCTTCATTGTTTTAGTGCTTTTTTTCACTGATTAGGATATTTTCGTAGTTTTTTTTCCCCTCTGATCACTTTATAACTTATCGTTATAATTATTCTTACAAATAGAGTTATTTCCTCTATTTCGTGTTGGTTATAATTTGCATGTACTCCTTATTCTTTCAGATGCGTTGTGTAAAGTTGAGCTGTTTTGTAAAGTTACGCTGGAGGCCATATTTTTTCGGTCAAGTTACGCTGGAGACCTCATTGCTCTGTCAAGTTTTACTGGAGCACCCATTGTTCTGTTTAATTCCGCAGGGAACCTCTACAATGTCCAACTGTTAAGATAACGTTCATTTGAGTTGGTTTGGTTTGGTATGGTTTTAAGGACTATCTTCATTGCAAACGGACACCTCTTTCAGTGCTCCGATCTTCTCCCTGAGATCACACAAAGAGGATCTTAGCACAGTGCATGAACTCCGTAGCACCGGCGAGAATCCTAATGTGTGTATATAGAAATCACACATTCTATAAATATATTTGGTTGGTAGGTTTCTAATTTTTAAATTTAGCCAGGGCAGCGGCCTTGTGGCCTACTCTTTACGATTTGCAACAGCCGTGGGATTTTTAACATCCGCAACTTGCACACGGGACCGCCTATTTTTTCGCCCGTATCCGAGAAGGCACCCCTTCCGATCTCACTACCCATGAGACCAGGGCGGGAGTATGGTATCATTAGAACCTCTGATTCTGAAGAAAAAAAAATTTCCATAAATTATATTCCCTCTACTGGGAATCGAACCTTGTATATTTGAGTTAGAAAGAGAAAAGAGGTTAGGGCGCACATCATTACTGTAGCATCAATTAGACCTCATAGTAATAATAGCCCATTCAGTCATTACTAACTATGGAAGTGCACCCGTGATGTAACAGTCCATCGACGATTTGGCCCCTCTTCTGCTTGCCGTGAGAGCTACTTTTTGCCCAAATCGAAGGTGGCGCCGTAGAGAGCATCGCCACTTGGTGCAATCAGGAGCTTCATCCTCCCATGTTGCTGGATTTATGTCCAGTGCCCTAATGACTCTCTTGCATACATCTTTGAACCTCGGCTGCAGTCGCCCAACTGTTCTTTTACCATCTGCCTATTGTCTGTAGAAGATATCTTTCGGGATGCGACCATCTTCAATGTGACAGACATGGCCAAGCCAGCGTAGTCTAAGCAGTGTATACATGCTTTGAAAGCCATCACGTGACAACAAATCGACATTAGTCACTTTGTCCCTCCACTAAATACCGAGGATGTGGCTTAGACACCGTAGATGGAGGGTATTGGGCCTTCTGTCTTGCTTGGCATAGGTTGTCCATGTCTTGCTGCCATATAGAAGTGTACCGGTGATGAAGGCGTTATATAACGCAGCTTTGGTCTACGTTGTGAGTTTTGAGTTTCCCCAAACATGCATGTGAAGCAGGCAAATGTGGCTGCAGCTTTGCCAATGCAGCTGTCAATTTCTGTGTTCAGAGAGAGTTTGTTTTTGATGGTAGACCACATGTATGCGAAGTGGTGCACCACTGCTAATTCATAGTTATCGGTATTGATAACTGGTGGGACATCCATATCCTGACACAGCACATGTGTTTTCTTTAGATTTATTGTGAGGCCAAAGTCTTTGCATGCTTGGGTAAAACGATTCATCAAACTCTGAATCTCCTGTTGACTTTGAGTGATGATTGCAGCGTCATCAGCGAATAACAAATCTCTTATAGTGACCCTTCTGATTTTTGTTTTTACCTCCTTCAGCCTTGCGAGGTTAAGCAGTCGATCAACTGACATGGTGTGAAGACATACTCCTTCAGTTGCATTTCTGAATGCATGTATTAGACCTCTACAACTCCTACAAATACAACCATAGCTTTTACAGCCATTATAAGCACATTAATACTTAAGTGAACAAAGTCTGGAATTAACCTCATCTCTTTACATTTGATTTTTGGAATATGAAACGGCATTTGGCAATGTCTACGAAGAATCATTTTGAAAACTGATGAGGCATTATGGAGTCCCCATGAAGATCATTAACTTAACAAAAAAAATGTACCAAGACATTGATATGCAGAATTCTTCACGAATGTAACTTACAGAATCGTTTAAGGTAAGAACCGGAGTACGAGAGCGATGCCTCCTGTCACTACTTATTAAGATTAAGTAACATAGACACTGTGACCGTAACTAAGAAAGATCCATTCAGTTTTACAAAGGAAGAAGAAAATGAGAACAGATAAAGATGCAAACAGTCTCAGTAAGGAGTCTGCAGTACTGTCACTGATCGTACGTCACTAAGATACTACATAAAAGTGTGGTGTCGTGAACTTATGTTTTTATATGGTAACGCACACACACACACACACATCTACATGTATATAAAATCATATATTATAACCATTCGACCATCTCCCTTCAGCTCACAAAGGAGCATAAGCCTTCAACAAACTTATGCCAAGTCTCCCTGTCCCGTGCCATCGGCTCTAGGTCTTTCCATATTTTCCTCATCTCTTTCATTTCTGTCTCTTCTCCATGTGTTCTTCGATATCCCTCTATGTCTCTGACCACGGGGGTTCCAGAACACGAACTGCCTTGTAAAGCTTTCAGTAACGTTTCTTCAACACGTATCCTTTTCATCGCCAGCGTCTTACCATAACACTGCTAGGTCTTTATTTGTCACCAAATGAAGTATCTTAAATAATAATAACTCTCTCACTTTTTACTTGAATTTTACAGTTTAAAATATGTTAGATAACGCATACATGATACTCTTCTATTATGTTTAAAAAACGTTTCCAAATTAGTAGTAGCCCCTTCAGTCATAACTGACTATAGGCATACACTCTTGAAGTATAGCCCTCAGCTGCTTTTTACTTTTCCTGGTGTTCCTTTAGGAGTGTTCTTTTCTCTTCTACTTATAGTGAGAAAAAAAAAGGTAAAGGAACCCGTTACACGCCCATTTAGGCATATTGGGAATATGGTGTTAGGCCCATATTATCTTGACCGTCGGCACACGAGGGGTGATGTGGTCGGCATCACGCCGGCCGCCTTAACCTTCCCAGAGTAGCTCTGGTACCCATTTGGGGCTGGGTCGACCCAGGAGCCGTTTGTGGCCTAAAAATTTTTCCGCCTCATCTGGGGATCGAACCATAGACCACTGCGCTAGGAAGCCAGTGCACTAACCACTATGCTACCGCGGCTCCACTTATAGTGAGAGCTCAACTTAAATTAGTTAAATCACATACTTTCCTTCTCAGGACGCCACTATCCGAGAAAAGATCGCATTTTCGTCAAAATGACCAGAAATAAACCACACGCCAAAAAGAGGAAGGTCTACACCAGTTCATTAGCGCTGAACAACCAGGGGAATAACACAAACAACAAAGACCGACAGACAGAGAGCAAGACTGCCCCAAGTACTCGTGCCGAGACCGGCCCTTCTCCAACTCTTGACACGACGACGGAGTTAGCTGCGACGTGTGTCGACCCGACTGAGAGGCTGAGTGGCCCGACTCCATGCGAGACAGAGGAGAGGGCAGATGCAAACGTCCCTGAAATGATGAGCTTGCTACAACAGCTGGAGAAGATGAAGAAATGGGTGGAAAGAAGAGAGAAAAGAGCAGCTGCAAACATCCACGGCCTAAATGACGAAGACCCAGAACGTGAAAAAATGAAGAGAATGATACAAAAGATAGAACAGACGCTGGAAAGAAAAGAGAACAGAAGCTGAGAACCATGTGGCCACCACCACAAGTACCCGAATTGACATCAGAAACCCTATCTACCACAGAGAAGCTGCACCAAACACCGATGACACCACCACACGATGCCGAGTTGACAGCTGTGGCTACCCCAGGGAAGTTGCTCCCAACTCCGAAGACGATAACAACACCACTAAAGCAAGACGTCATAGTAGAGGCTACAGCGTGTAGTGATCCGACAACAACTACAGAACGTGATCAGGAGTCAACAAAACAGAACGTGAGACCGTCCTACACACCACACACTCTAACGCAGACGGAAATCAGAGCGTGTCACCTGCGCAAACCAAGCAATGCCGGTTGTCACAAGGCACGACAGGAGAGGATTGTTAAGATCACACAGATGTCTGGAGGTGAGGCCTCACTCAGGGCCCTACCAGATGACAAAGTGATCAGCATCCTAGAGACAATAACAGGCAGGAGAAGCATATCTAAGGTACGGAGGCACGAAAAGTGAGTCGTGCTTTCGCTCAACAACACGGACAAGACAACTTCACTGATGACAAAACTAGAGGCCGGACCGAAAGAATTCATGCTGCCTCACCAGATAAAAGTAGTGATGGAGACCAGCAAGACAACAAAGAAATTGGTGCTAAGATAGGTAGATACAAGATGGTCCGCTAGCGAAGTCCAGGGTTGCCTACAGACTGAAAACACAGGTGCCCATATCATACAGGTCGAGAGGTTAAGGACATGGAATGGAAAAGATACCAATCTGGTGGTAGTTACTATTGAAGGAGTGACACGACCTGAAAGACTAACACTCAAAGAGACATCAAAGTGGACAGAGGCATATATCACTCCGGTGATGCAGTGCTTCAACTGCCAGCAGTTCTCGCACACAAAGAAAACGAGCAGGAGAGATGCAGTCTGTCGATATTGTGCGGGTGGCCACCTAAATCGCGACTGTCCCAAGGCGAAGGAGGACCACAACTACAAAGCAATAAACTCAAATCGCACCTGTGCAAACTGCCTCGGAAACCATGGGGCTAGATACCGAGGCTGCCCGATGTTCCAGGAAACAAAGAACATCCTGAAGGAAGCGGTTTCCAAAAACATCCCCTTCAAGGAGGCAAAACACAGGGTGGCTGCGGATGTTGCAGAAAAACAACGCACGATTGACAGACGACAGTTACACCAGCTGTCCGCCGAAGTCAAACAATTGAAAATGAAACTCCAGGTCGAAAACAGAAGCAAGCAGACTCCCGAAGACGAAAAGGACAGCGGTGAAGACGTAATAGATCTACAGAACGTCAGAGAAATGATGAAAGACATGAAAAGCATTCAGCAGCAGATAGAAGCAGATGTAAAGAGACTGACAGAACTGAAGGAAGTAAACTCAAAAATCCTCAAGAGAATCGAAACAGAGCGAAGAGCCATTGAGGAAATGACATCAAACACAAGAGAGACAAAAACAAACGAGCAATCAGACGAAGAAGTCATCGAAGAAACACTTGAAAAACTTCTACCAGCAATAAAAGAAAAAGCACTACTACAGATACAGGAAAGCAGGAAGACAACATAAACAGAAACTAGGAAAGCAAAAACTAACAAATCGACACAAGCCAGATAGGAAGGCAGGAAATGAACACCATGAACACGCCACGACAGACAAGCAACGAAGAGGTATTCAGAAAGTCAGCTAGTGGTTCTTTTTAGAACCAGTCCTTTTCAGGAATAACAACCGTCTAGCACCGAAAAAACTAAACGCAATATTTACCCCAATTATAACTAACTTTCAGGATGAACAGGGTATAACAGCAACATAGCAGACAAACAAACGAACGACAAAACAAATTAGTTAAATGGATTTACTAAATGTATTGTTGCGGTGTATTTTAAGACCAAGTTGAAATCATTATGACTGTGACGGGATTGCCTCCCCTGTTTTGCAGTAGTGGTACAACAGTTACCAGAACACACGAGTCTCTATTATAGGCTTCAATAGATTCTATCTTTACACAAGATTACTCTTGGCAGAAATGTAGATAGAAGAGTAGTAAAGCTTCTATCACATGGGAGTCTTCACAAGATATTCAGATAAGCTAAAACAATGCTGGCTGTTGCTGAGCACGTTCATTCTGTAATCTGTTGACACCTTTTATGAAGAATTTGAGCAATGGTTTATTCTAGCTCATTAAGCCCCTCCACCACTGAGTTAATCAGTGGAATTACTATTATAATATAGCTCTGTTTAGAGTGTGTGTTTAGTAACTTTGACAGAGACAAACATGTAGTACATTTTAAATGATTGAATCGAAGTTAAATGTGTATAATTACAAATAACACAATTTAATTATCACTTTAAGTTTAACAGATTAAAAGAAAGGAATAGTAGTTAGTTACAAAATGACGTTTTCATCACTCGGGTGATGGGTTTTTGATTAGAAGCTCAAGTGGCAGCATATAGGTTAACTTAGCTGCCAATGATGATTCTAATCCTCCTTATGGGTTGGTTCTTTTTGCTCTGCTCGCGCTCGTCTCTGGTCAAAGTTCAGGCGCCGCACGTTCCCAGAACGTCAAGGAGTAACGGCCAAGCTGGTTCTGCGTCTGTCTATAAAACCCTCTTATGATGGTGTCTCGCACAACGTCAGTCCACTTCTACCTTCACTTGGTTCCAGAGTTAGTACTTTCTGCTGGTACCACCAATAACTATGTTAGAAGAATAGAAACGAATGCTCTTCTGAGTATTGCGTTTTCCAACCCATAGTTATGGGTTCCCATCTTTCCATACCACCATCCCATGTCAGAATTTGCCGTCGTTGAGAAATAAATTTATTCGTTTGGGATAAAACTTTCTTTACATTTAAACTGAATAGCTTTAGCTTTACTTTTCATGTAAATGAAACGGGTAAATGTACAGATATAATATGTTTTACATTTACATCTCCACTGTTTGAAAAGTGTTCACAATATAAATTCATTTATGTTTCCTTAATATTTACACTTGTTGAAATTTTTGAAACTTCTATTACTTACAATGAATATTTTTTTTTCGTTTACCTTTACATTGAGTGAAAAGCTTTGAAACTGTAAGTATTATTCTTAGAATATACATTTTTTCCTTCATCATTCCCTCCCTACTACATAGGGAACCTGGAACTACTTTAAGCCTTTAGTTCTCTTTACGAAACTATCAATAAAGCAATCTCCATGCCGTGCAGTGGTGGTTCATGAATCATCATTCTAGATACTGAGTTTTCCAGCCTCAAATGATTTTGACATCCAATAGCGAGTTTCACACATTGAACTTCATATGGTAATATTTACATACATATATTATTTCACATGTTAGTAATAAAATATGAAATGTAAATTACAATTTACGCCAACCATGGCTACAGACTTGTTCCTCAGATGAATAAAAGAGACGAATCTTTCTCTCAAACGCATCTGGGATGTCTTTAATTTTACAATAGATTAATCTCTGACTTCGTGTGTTTCTTCAGTTTCCTCGTTCCTGTGTTCCTTATTAAAATGTAGAGATTTCCTGTGCTTTGTAAGTCTTATTTGGTTCTCAAATAAAAAGTCCGGTTAACAAAATGAATTATGAATCTAGTCTTCACTCTGGCGAGGTCTGATGTTGTCTTGGCGAGCGTGAAATTCACAGTGAAATAAAACTGTGAAATGGTCAGACTATATCTTTCCAAGCATTGTAGTTATGAATCTAATCAGAAAGATCCAATCATAACCAAACAGGCCGGGTGTGGTACTTTAAAAATATTTCCGACATGGACAAATTTTGCGAAGGTCACGTCTCCCATATATGGTAATATGCTGTCCGATGGCCTCGTGTACAAACTTACAGACAGATCAGTAGACACACATGACAACATGCCCACAAGTGTCACACAGACAGAAATGTTGGCGTAACAAGGATGACCCGGAAGCGCTTATGTCATAAGTTCCGCCTCGTGCACAGGTTATCCTGTGTTTCGCCAGACAAACAAATCTGGTTATATTCGGCACTCCTGTCCAACACAAGCTTGGATAAACAAGCACCGTCGCTTGAAAGATGGTCAGACAGATTATGCGATAAAATATTGTCGCTGAACGTCTAATAACCTGGCGTAACTTAGCACGTATTCGTAAAGCGTGAATGCGGCACAATAAGATAAGAATTACTCCCGTAGCAAATACTGCCATTGGGGAGTGGCGTGTTAGAGACTTTCCTTATGCTATGTCCAGCATAAAGAGTAAAATGTATTGACGGGAAAAATGAAATACCAAATAAAAGTGATAGGAGAGAAAAAAATGAAGAAATAATACTGCCGTAGGGCTGGAGGTGTGAGAGATCACACAAAAGGACAGGGACAGACATTTCGTCAGAATGACTGTTAGTAATGAGAAGCCGTCTAGGAAATTGAAAAGTTGATATTGAAGTAATCTGAATACAACCACGCAACATCCTTTAAATAAGGATAAATAAATAATAATAAATATTATGTAACCAGCGTAATATGATTTTAATAATTTATTCCATCTTTACAACTGAGGATCCAAATTTATAACATAATATAATCCACATTAATATTCAGTCCATAGGGCCAACTTCACTGGGGCATTATTTACGTGTCCGTTAACACTTGGAAGTCATGGTCCATCTGACATATTCAATAACATCCGTCGCAATGCAGTCAATATCTGGCTTCATTTAAAATTACAATAAACACTCTCCTTGAATACCTCGAATAATCACGTTGTCGTACATTTAGATAGGCGTTAGAGATATATTTGGTCCAGTCTAAATAGAACACACAAATTGGGGTTATTTGTGCAAGAAAGTGTTAGAATAGATTCCACGAGTGAATAGATTAAGGTGAAGATCTGTCTCTGGAATGGGTGAATTCTCTAGTCCAGCCTTTCTATACGATTATATAATATGTTTTACATTTACGATTATCTTTTGGTAATAGACAATCTATCAACCTTCCTATGAACACAATTATAAGTTAACCCCACCACACACACACACACACACACACACACACACACACACACACACACACACACACACACACACACACACACACACACACACACGCACACGCACACGCACACGCACACGCACACGCACGCACGCACGCACGCGCGCACACTTATACAGTTATGTGACAACGAGACACACAAACGTTAAAACTATGGTAAATGGAGATTTGGGGCTGACCAACACAATAAATTAAGTTTTGTTTTGTTTATTATTACTTCAGCTTGACAACATCAAACATATAGAAATCAATATAAAGCATTGTGTACAGACATAGGAAAATAACCATATACGTGCCGTCCCCTCTTGTTGAGAAAAGATCCCAAAAAAAGTTTAAAACCCGAAAGGTCAAAGATTAACACTAGGGTATAGAATGGACAGTAAAGCAAAGAACAAAGTTCCTAGTAAATCTATCCAGTAAATAACAGTTTCCGTAACTAGAACGTATTCACTCTCACTTCTGTCATTCGTGGCTACATCAATCACGCCTTACCTAATACTTGGTTAACAATCTCTTGAACGTAAACATCAATGTACGTGATTCATAATCCAGTGTTGTTCTTCTCCAAAGTGAGCCTCAGGTCCTCCACGAATAATAAATTTTCCTAATGGGGAACTCCTACTTTGGTGGTGGGTTATTGGATATGAAAATGTCACATCAGACAGTTCAGGTAGCAAAATATAAACCGCGATCTAGTGTTCACAGCAGATAGTAGACATTACTTCCAAAGCTAAAGGAAACATCTGGTTAGTAAACTGTTAATAATATGATGTTGAAGGTATATCCTATCGGTTTTTCTCTCTCGGTTTGAGTACCGATTATGAAACAACGTATTCTTTGAACACGACTGTCAGTAGTCGGGAAAAATGTTACATATACATATATTTGGCCACAGCGGGCTGATAATTAATCTTATCGTTTATATGTTTGGTCTCTCTCTGAATGAAGCCAGAGGTCCGAATAGGTCAACATCGAAGACCCGATAATAATAAAAATTGATACTGGTGCTGTTAGACCGCTGGCAGCTGGTTTGTGATCAGCACTAAATTAAGGAGAAAACAAAACATTTAATCTCAATATCAATTCTATGCTATCGCGCGTAACGTGTAAGATCTCTTATCCTTTCCATCATCTAATTGAATTAAAAGGCACACGCGTTTTAGCCTATCTTTTCACGCTTCGCTCAACTGGTACGGGTTGGGTGTTAGGTATGCGCCTTTCCCCTCCCGCCCGGTAAAACACTCAGCGGACAATTTCAGTGTTAATTTAATTATGACTACTTTAACAAATATCGCTTGTCATTACTAGCTATATATTTCGCTACATGATAACACACTAGTCACAGATATAATTACACATAGTGAATTAGAAGTGAATTGTATTCCGTCAATTATCAGTCGCCTAGTGTAATTATTAGTCAATTAAAACATCTCTTTCTGGGTGATAGCGGGTGATTAAATCTACATTACAACTGAAACTGAATAGCTATGCGTTATTTAATACGCTAGTCTTAGCACCTAGAAAATCCCAGTGAATTATAATGATAAACTTAACACATTAAATCACGTAAATGATAATTTCTATTACCGCAACAGAATTGAAACAATCTCCACAAAATGCTATAACACACTTTCACAATGGCTCTAGAATAACGAGCTAGATTATCCAAAATTTATGTGCGACTAGATATCTGACTTTGAAAGGGCGGAGTATTTATACAGAAGTGGTATTATTATCACTAAAGAGGGCGATAATTCACGCCTTCGGCAGTATCAGGGACAGTCAACGGGTTCGACTCCCGAGATAAAGGATTTTCCTGTTCGCTCGCTCGCAATGCCGAAACGACATCACATGATCTGGTCATGCGAACAGGCTTTCTTAGATTTCGTCCATCTGCTGAAGATCAAATAATTAAGTCCCCTGAGATAACGGACATCAAATGTGTTCGGTAAATGTTATTATCACACTTGCATTTGCTCCCGACTTCAGATCTGTCACTACCGATGATTGACATCTCAGCTCGATTGAGAACTCAGGTAAACACCACGGTTCGCTCCCCCCTTGTTAAGACTGTCGGGTGCGAAAATTCGTAAACTGTCATTAGCGCAATGTAAACAGGAAAAATAGGCGTGGCTTCACAATAGGTCTATCGACAGCGATTTGCGTGGTTTTTGCGTAGCAAAATTATGAACCTTAGATGGGGAAGCAAAGGTGGTCGGATCACGGTGGCGATATTTACATATACATGTGACACATGTATACATCTAAGCAGCTGGTACTTTCACATAGTGAACATACTCCGGACACTTGCGACATTCTTCGAAAACCATATACGACACAGCAATTACGGCCGGTAATATACCCAAAGAATGTATGCCATTCTCCTGCACGCGCACTCACGTGCATTAATTTAATACGCGTCGTCCTGCGATTAGCAACCTTCTTTTGAGCACCACAAAGTTCCAATATAATAAACGCATTGTGTGCAAAAAGAGATGTAACATGTATCTTCAGAGAGACCACATCTGGAGAGTTAAATTTCGCACTGTAGGCAGCACTGAATGACCTCTATGTTATGATTTCATACCTAGTGTCGTATCATTGTAGTTCTCATGTGTGATGAATTCTGTTACCGTCCTTCTTACCAGCTCATCCACGTTTACGCCGTTGAAAGGCATAGTTGAAGAGCCAGAGAATACAATCAGCTCGTTAGCCTTGGATTTTCTTGTCGCACCCGTCCTACGAGTTTCAGGGAGAAATTTAAAAAAAAAAAAAATTAGATAAATTAAAGAGCGGTTGTTTGACTGAGACATTGTGGATTATGTGGAACCTGGTTATATAATCATAAATGTATCATGAAATACGCGAACTATTAATGAGAATTGTCAAGAAGTTTTCATTCTACACGTGTGGTGCCTGGGGTTTCTGAAGAGACAAACACAGAATAAGGCTACTGAACCCTCAGTAATGTCGTAAAAAGTTACTACTATGAGGCTGTGAATGGGTCTTGCAACCTCTTCAGGTAAGACAAAGTGATACAGACACCCATGCTGTAGCAACACGTGACTGCCTGACGGAAACTTCTTACAAAGGGACCAGCGACAGTGGTTTCCCCATGCTCCATAGAAAGTGGAAAGGAAAATGATAATTAAGCCATGCACTGTGCGTCACTGTTGACACAATCAATTGACAGAAAGAGTTACCACTCTTGAAATGTAGATATAAACGGAAGAGGGTGCATTTCATAGACATCAACACATTCAAAGAAAGATGTGAAGTAGGAACGCTTGAAAGAACATTAAATATAATTGTTTGTCGGGAGCCGCGCTGGTGTAATGGTTACCACACTGCGCTGGCTATCCGGTGATCCAGGTTCGAGCCCTGGCGATCCTCGGTCCTTCAAAGATTGTCAGGTTAGACATACGAGTATTAACCAGAGCTTTCGCCTCGAGTAATAGCGGGTGTACGAAAAAAAAAAAAAAGTTTGTGATTGTAAATATTTAGTTTAGTTTAGTTTTTGATGTTCTCCATATTTTCATCGTACTTTGTTCTCCATATTTTCATCGTACTGGCGTTACAAAAGTGATTTCTTCCCTTCATACACTTATGTTAGAAAGAACGCAATAAACCATAATTTATTTAACGAAGCTAGACAATTACCGATCTCCAACTTGTCTCGAGTATAAATGTTATAGAAGAATTTTGCGCATTTGCTATAAAGAGCACGAAACAAATGTGTAAAGATCTGAAGTTGATTCTTTATCATTATAATATTAGCACTGACTGACTGGTCTTAGAGATTGATTAAATGGTGATGGGTGTTCCTTTAATGATTACACTGTTCATACACCCACACAGAGCAGAACAGTTTCTTATATCACGCGAATGTCAAAATATCAAATTCTGAAAGACTAAACATACCACTGCTTCCAGCGTTGCCACTCAAGTTCTAGAGATAAACCCAGATGTTCTTCTTAAAAAAACCCAGAAATACCCAGATTATTTTATGCCTCAAATACACGGGATAGACGATGTTTACATAATCTTTTATGTTCATCTTTAGCACAAATAATCTGTGTGCTATCAATTTTTATGTATTTCTTCATTTTTATTATTTTTTTTATTACCAAAAATTCACAATTAAATAAAAATGATTTTAATAACACCCCAATATATGAACTCTTGAAAATGAGATATTTTAACAGTAATATACTTACATTACTTACATTAACAAAATGTTCCTCAAATCAAATATAAAATGTTAGTTGTAACTTGTTACTGTTGAAAAATGTCACTTGTCAGAGACTCGGCATCCATGTCGACAACTTCTCCTTCGTCAAGATCATATGCATGAATTTACAACGTGGAATCTTGATTGTGAAGTTCCAAAATCTTTGTATATCTCTGCCGACAACGTCCTTCACGCACATCTTCAACCACGCATTTACTAGGATTAAACTTATGACAAATTCCATCTTTGGCAATTGCTTGCTTGCTTGGCTAGTATTCGATTGGAAACTGTTTCACACAAAAGCTTGTTGGTTTGTTTAGTTTTAACTAAGTTAACCTTCGAAAACACTCTTTCGACGCATGCCGAGCAGTGAGGTAGTGCCATAAGCGTGCACATGAGGTCAGCCAAAACATCAAATTTCTTCTGGTTATTAGCATCTGTTACTGTTTTACAGTCCAGCAAGAATGTGGGCGGATCTTCGTCCACTAGATGTCCAAGATCTTTTCGGTACGATGCCAGTTCTCGCCATTGATCAGACAGACGATCAAGGCTCTCTTCTGAAACAACTGTTTAAACTGCGCTGCTAAGATGGTAGGTGGTTGCTGGCAGCATTTGCACAAAGTGCAAATGAATGACAAACACAGCCGAGAACAAAGACATGTGGAATCTCTTTCTTCAGATGTGCCTGTAAACCACTTGCAGTCCCCATCAGTGGCACAGTTGTCTGCAGCAAAACCAATGAATTTACTAAGCGGGATTTCATGCGTGCTCAACAATTTCTTAACAGTTGTAAACATGCCAAGAACAGTCCCATCCTCTACCTCAATGAGGTCTAACAGTGAATCAATTACTTTTTTTTGTTTTTGTGTCACAGAATCGCACAACGACTGCCAACATCTGGTTCGTAGAAATATCAGTACTCTCATCAACGAGTATAGAAAATTTCTGATTTCTGCAAATGTTTATAACTTCAAGCCGCTCAAAATGAGCAATGCCGTACTGCATCATATAGGCAGCCTTGGTGCGATTCAGTGACATTTTTTGAGCAATTGGGCTGTCTGGAAATATCTGCTTACAACATTCAATCAAATGACCAGCTTGCGAAAATGGAGTATTATGTTCTGCCATGAAAGCCGACAACAGTATCTCCGCTTTAGCAATTTTATCTTGGAAACAGGGCTCTTTTGGTTTGATGAAAAATTTGTAATAGCTTTTTTTTCCCAACACAATGTATATGCAAGTTTGAGCTGATGTAAACGAGACAAAAAACAACGTCATTGACGTGGTTAAAAACAAGAATTAAATTTAAGTGGAATAAAAAATATATAGCACATAATGTTTAACATTTAATTATAATATATATATAATGTATAATGTTCAGTGCACAGAATATACATACATTGTAAATGTCAATTGTCAAATATACCCAGATTAATGTAGATTTTGAAAAAAATTACCCAGATACCTAGACGGAAGCCCAAAAACCCAGATCTAGTAAGAAATACCCAGCTGTGGCATCACTGACTGCTTCCCACGAGATCCTGCTATTAAATTCATTCTGTTTGTTGACCTAGATTTCCGCCACCCAGGCTATTTACGCGAATACGTAGGTGTAAGCTCCTTCTAAACTGAAAACCACGACTGTTACTATAGCTGTTACTATATGGTATTTTGACATCACTGATACAACTATGTTTGAAGTTACTACTGATACGTCTGTTATTGGTCAACCATTGATAATTACTCTTTCCATAGTTTAATGGCTATTTATGGTCATGCGTGACTATAATCACGCCTACTGTTCTCCTACCGTGTTAAATGTTGTAGTGAGTGTGCGTGGTGCATTCACACGCCACAGATACACACATCAGAGGCATGGAATGGCGTAACGGCAGGTGTACTGTTAATAACGTTTATTTACACCACAACACGTTCATGAAATACACAGAATACACAGTCACAATTAAGTACAAGTCATAGCAATACAATAATACAGTACTCCAGTCACATCTCCACTTCTCATAATCATGAGCGCTATATAATATTACTACTGTTCTCTCAGCAACGGTCGGCATCCCCGTGCTAATATAATAATATTAATACTGGATCCTCTCAGCAACGGTCGGCATCACCGTGCTTATATAATGAATTCCTCAAATATGCCTCATCAAAGACGCTCTCAACATTGGCGCTCTAATGTAAATAATAAATGGCCGTCTAGCAACGGTCGGCATCCCCGTGCTAATATAATGATATTAATACTGGATCCTCTCAGCAACGGTCGGCATCACCGTGCTTATATAATGAATTCCTCAAATATGCCTCATCAAAGACGCTCTCAACATTGGCGCTCTAATGTAAATAATAAATGGCCGTCTAGCAACGGTCGGCATCCCCGTGCTAATATAATGATATTAATACTGGATCCTCTCAGCAACGGTCGGCATCACCGTGCTTATATAATGAATTCCTCAAATATGCCTCATCAAAGACGCTCTCAACATTGGCGCTTTAATGTAAATAATAAATGGCCTCTCCAACGATGCTTCCAACATCAGCATCACAATAAACGGACAATGGATCCCTTTTCCCAGCAACGGTTTATCCTCGCCGTGCTGACAATAATACATTCCTCAAATATCATATAGATCCGGTTAGCCAACGGACATCATCCTCGCCGTGCTAACTACATCAATGGTGAATACTTTCGGCAATTTCTCGCAAGACTGCACTCCCTGGCAATCTGCAGTAATCTCGCCTTCACTCATCTTGACATTTATATATTCAAACAAATGTCCTGGATCCTTACCTCATCAAAAATACTCACAAACACAATTCTCCAATAAATTCAGAAATTATAGGCCTACACAAATAATATGGCCTTTATAACTTTTGCACTGCGCAGGCATTCTCAAAACACACACTGTAGAACCGACCTCTCCCGTCGGTACCCAAAAACAGACTGCAATTAGTTCACACACTAGACCCGCCAAAAAAGACACGAGACTCGGTTGTTTAAAAAACACAACTCAGTCTCGATAATTGCATGGGCTAGTCACACGAGCTTACTCACAGCTCAAGACAGTTCAGAGAAAAAAAAAATCTCCGCGATTTGAACTGACCAGTGTTCGCCACTTGGAAACTTCTCGATCACACGAGGAAATTCCCCTAATACAATTTTAACTTAACATCAGCTTAATCAAGCAACATTACCCGTAATCGAATCTATTTGCTTAACATTTACAAGATCACTTCCCCTTGATAATATTTACTCTGTAACAGTTGCCACACCGCCCGGGAAAAAAAATGATTTATCATTTTTTTATTGAAAATATAAGTCCCAAAAATTTAGAGATAAATGAAATTATATTATATGGCTACCAAAAAAATATACCTAACAAAAAATATACCTATTACAATAGTACATCTATATACAATTTCAGCAATAAATGTAAAATTACAACTAAAACATCAAACATAATCAATCAAATATCCCAATGAATGTTACTGATGTAAATTACAACAAAAGCATCAATCATAATACAAGCATACCAAAATTAATCTTAATAGAACACTAAGCTAAGTACATTTAGTACAAGTAACAACCAATAGAAAGTGAAAGAACAAGATCAAACAACAGAAGAATGATCTGTAGTAAAGGAAAGTAAGAAATCGGAAAATGAGAAACAATTAACAATAGTACAGGATAACCAATAAGAACAACGATTTCATGTACAATAAATACAAATTTATAAAAATACTAGTTACATTATATTAAGTTATATAATTAACTCAAGAATACAACGAATGAAAGTATAAGTATCGAAAGAAGATGAAGTATACAAATACAACGAAGAGAAACGAAGATGTGATACAGAAATATAAACAAGATATGAACACATATCGGAAAGACAACAAAAAGATAGAATGAAATGAAGGATAGTCAACAAAGACGAATGGAAAGCAAAGATACGAACGCATAGAAAGTCAATGACAATACATACTAATAAATGTTTAGATCAAACAATATCTTCCAAAAAATTAAATACAAACATGATTACAAGGGACAAAACAAAATGTCAAAGTATATCCATACTAACAGCACGAAACGAATAATTCATAACTAACCAAAGTCTAATAAGTAATTTAACTAAGTTACAAAAATTATACTTAACTGAAAATAAATTATAAACTTTACACAAACAAATAATAGCATTTGCGATAACTAAGTTTTGACCTAACGCAAAATCAACCGCTAAATAATAAAAATACATCATAATCTCAAATAAGACAAGTTCCAAAAGAAGTAATATCTCTTTCAATCATAGGGCACACAAAAATAATTTACAATGCCAAAAAACAATTTTTTTTTTAAAATTACCATACAAAGTATTTTAGAACGATAAGTTATCAAAAAATAAAATTATTATTTAAGTAATTCTAAGTCATAACTAATAAATTAACAATGAAATTAACTTCTAACAAAATGAGAGAAGCATAAAGTATCTTATCTCTAGACAAACACTTAAATCAAAACATGTAAGTTTTTTTTTTTCAAAAAATACATCACCAAAAAAAACCTAAGAAAATTACAATGTCATATGTATATCAACTTTCCAACATACAAATATAACATAATGTTACAACAATCTGTCCATCTTTAAACAAATAAAAGTATCAGATGTGTCTATCAATTTTACCAAAAGAAAAAAAAAGTTCAATTTAATTTATAAGTTAATTCCGATAAACAATAGCGTTAAGCTTCAGTGTTATTTAACTGTAAATTCATATCTTACTCAGCCTATATATATAGTATAATGAAAAAAAAGTCCTATAAAAATATCTTCAAAGTTTTTATAAAAATATTTATCCAATTAATTTGTTGCAAAAATGTTGAAAAAATCTTATTATTTAAATTCTAAGTACTATGTTCTGACAAGATCAATGTTTCTAACAATTTAAATACACAATTATTTCTGATACTGCAAGATAACTCTACAAAATCATATTACACAACATAACAATAAATCCACATAATTATCCTAACAATTACAGCTACAATCCGAAAAATATACAGAAAAATGAGCACAGGTTTGACACCGCTCACTGCATTTATCAAAAATTACCCACAAATTATTACCAACACATATGTTACACACAATCAAAACAGAATAATATACAATTGCATAAAAAATTGGACTGCTACATTCGAAACAGTCATATATGTTCCACAAAAAATATATATTAAGCAATCAAATGATTCATCGAAATAAACATCATAATGTTTCAAAGAAATTACCAATATTTTAATACAACATCATATGATATATTATTCACAGAATACAATAACATGTACTATTCTAAAAAATAAATCAGCTGTAAAAAAAAAATATTCCCGTGAATCCGTCATTAATTCTTGATCCTCCAAAAAGTGACTCGTCAGATGTATAGCGAGACTCTCATAGGTTCCGCTTGATAAATAATCCACATTCTTCACGAATAATGTCAACAAGTGCGCCAACTCATCACAACGTCGCACGCTACGAGACAATACAAATGAAAATTTCTATTAATCATCTGTTAGATCTAATAAGGAAAAACGGAAAATCAACTTTCACGTTTACCTATTCCTTGAGGTAGGGTAGAGTCTTGGCCCCTTTTCACACACCTCAACAAGTCCTCCTTACACGATGTAAACATCACAGAAGGCTTAACGATCACTTGACCGTAACGAAAGTTCATCCTTGTTGTAGCCTGAAAAAAAAATTACTACGTTCACAAGAACGAGATGACCTTTCGACACCACTAGTGTGACAATCAATAGTGTTATTACTTTGCTTGTAAACAACCTTGCTCTCATGTGGAGTACAGCTAACCTTGTTACAATTTCTATAATTGCTGTTAAGAACATTGTTATTTGTTCTATTGACACAGTTGTACTGTTTTACATTCCAGTTAGCATAATTACAATTAGCATTTCCTCTTGGATAAACATATCTACCAGATAGAAATGGCTTTTTATCAACAAATTTATTACCAGATTGACAAACCTTCACATAATTATTTCCATTATAATTTCTAATACTCTTAGAATCACGATGTTGTGATCTGTCAAATTGTTTCTTGTTTTTAGGCAAAGAAACATTACTATATGAAGAAATCCCTTGGTACATTTTAACCTCAGGGTTATATCTCCTATCAAAAGTATTTTTATCCTTGTTTGTGGCAGTGTGTTTAAGAACTGGGTCACACTGGCTTGACTGGGTATGACCGAAAGATTTAACCATATCTTTATTGTTTTTCACAAAATATGTTTCCTTCCTGGAATAAGTAGTTCTATCTTTTTTCACTGCTATCAAGCCATCAGGGTTCTCACTTAATACCTTGTTTGTTTTTAACAACTTAAATTCAAATTTATTATTGTTTCTTTTGTTATCCACAGGGTTATCTAATACTGTAGATTTTCCTTTGCTAGCTTGCCGCCAGGAACCAATATCACAAGAATCATCGGCATTGCGTTGAAAGTTATATTTCCCTCGGAAAGATTTCTGTCCATTATTCTTGCCTTTAGAGTCCGCTTTATGTCTTTCACTGTCAACACTGACAGAAGACCACCTTTTTTTCTTTAAGAGAATGTCAAGTAAACCATCCAATCTCACTCTGGCTTCTGAAATTTGAATATCTCTAAGTGAAATATCTGCACTTAATTTCTTGTTTAACCTCTCAACTCTTAAAACCTTGCAGCTTTCCTCTGCTAGCAAATTTTTAATCTTAGCGACCTTCTCTCTCTCAGCCGTTAATTCTAACAATGTCTCTGTCTCATACTGCTCTTTATTTGACCTCAACTGAGTCAACTCCAGCTGTAGAGACTGAATTTTAATATCATCATTGTTATTATACACAATCTCATCATTCTTCTTAAGGGGTACAATATTCATGTCCTTAATTTGATCACTGAGAATCATCTTATCATTCATCAACTCATGAAGCATTTCTATATAAGTTTGCTCATGTTCATTACTCTCAATTTTCAATTTCTCATACATCTCTCTCCTTTCTTGAAGTTCCTGAGTTAGATTTCTAACTTCACTATTGCTATCCTTAATCTGAGTTTCTAACTCTTTGATTTTACGCAATGCTACACTCAATGCTGTTTGGGTACTAGCAAGTTCTGAGTTTGATTTGCCTAAATCATCTGTAAGTTTAGAGACTTTTTCATGTAACTCACTTACTTCAGCAGTACATTCTATGACACTTTCCCTTTGCTCTAGGGTACTCTGTTTTATGTCCAATTGCTTCTTCTCTTCTAGCATCCTTTTCTCAATCCTCTCATCACATTCATGAATTAGCTTTTCATATATCAATCTATTTATTTCAGACTCAGTCAGCTCACGGTCTCCAAATCCTAATAGTTCACGGTATTTTTTTTCGTCAGGATCTATATAATAGTCCATAGTGACTTACTTACTTAGACAACTATATATGTATTAATTAAACTTTCACCTCACCAAGCCAATTATCTTTTTAAGAAATTACAATTATTTCTTACTTACTGTACACCAACTTCTGTTATAGTACCTATATATAACATACATTATCTATGCATCAACATATTCTTCATCAATCGATATAATTATCGAAACACAATGACAATTATCAACAGAATAAGTGATGGATAGTATAGGCAGGCTTGCTGAAATGCAGAAAAGTGGCACAATCTACACAGAACAAAATCACTTATCTTAATATTCTTCTGTCCCTTCCGCCGACACACCAGATATCACAAAGTTCTGCAGATAAAACCGTTCCAGCGCAGAAAGGGTACAACAACTAGATTTTCATCTCTTCAGGTTCTTGCCAAAGTGTAGAATACGCTCAACACAGCATCAGCCCGTACAGCATACAGGAAACGCAGCACAGCAACCTCCGTGATTTTTGACTTGAGATAATCTGCAAACGACTCTTCAAAACACTTCACATTTAGTTAAACTTGACTGTCTACCAAAACTGTCAACTTCCCATTGTAATGTTCTACCGTGTTGGACACAGTTAACCAACTAGGTCGAGGACCATGACACAATGTGAGGATACATAAGCCACGCCTACACAAGGCTTTCCTATCACGCGAACTCCGTGGGTTTATTCCGTTAAATAAACTGGCCCACCACTGTAAAGATCTGATGTTTATTCTTTATCATTATAATATTAGCACTGACTGACTGGTCTTAGAGATTGATTAAATGGTGATGGGTGTTCCTTTAATGATTACACTGTTCATACGCCCACACAGAGCAGAACAGTTTCTTATATCACGCGAATGTCAAAATATCAAATTCTGAAAGACTAAACATACCACTGATTCCCACGAGATCCTGCTATTAAATTCATTCTGTTTGTTGACCTAGATTTCCGCCACCCAGGCTATTTACGCGAATACGTAGGTGTAAGCTCCTTCTAAACTGAAAACCACGACTGTTACTATAGCTGTTACTATATGGTATTTTGACATCACTGATACAACTATGTTTGAAGTTACTACTGATACGTCTGTTATTGGTCAACCATTGATAATTACTCTTTCCATAGTTTAATGGCTATTTATGGTCATGCGTGACTATAATCACGCCTACTGTTCTCCTACCGTGTTAAATGTTGTAGTGAGTGTGCGTGGTGCATTCACACGCCACAGATACACACATCAGAGGCATGGAATGGCGTAACGGCAGGTTTACTGTTAATAACGTTTATTTACACCACAACACGTTCATGAAATACACAGAATACACAGTCACAATTAAGTACAAGTCATAGCAATACAATAATACAGTACTCCAGTCACATCTCCACTTCTCATAATCATGAGCGCTATATAATATTACTACTGTTCTCTCAGCAACGGTCGGCATCCCCGTGCTAATATAATAATATTAATACTGGATCCTCTCAGCAACGGTCGGCATCACCGTGCTTATATAATGAATTCCTCAAATATGCCTCATCAAAGACGCTCTCAACATTGGCGCTCTAATGTAAATAATAAATGGCCGTCTAGCAACGGTCGGCATCCCCGTGCTAATATAATGATATTAATACTGGATCCTCTCAGCAACGGTCGGCATCACCGTGCTTATATAATGAATTCCTCAAATATGCCTCATCAAAGACGCTCTCAACATTGGCGCTCTAATGTAAATAATAAATGGCCGTCTAGCAACGGTCGGCATCCCCGTGCTAATATAATGATATTAATACTGGATCCTCTCAGCAACGGTCGGCATCACCGTGCTTATATAATGAATTCCTCAAATATGCCTCATCAAAGACGCTCTCAACATTGGCGCTTTAATGTAAATAAGAAATGGCCTCTCCAACGATGGTTCCAACATCAGCATCACAATAAACGGACAATGGATCCCTTTTCCCAGCAACGGTTTATCCTCGCCGTGCTGACAATAATAACAATTGCCTCCTCAAATATCATATAGATCCGGTTAGCCAACGGACATCATCCTCGCCGTGCTAACTACATCAATGGTGAATACTTTCGGCAATTTCTCGCAAGACTGCACTCCCTGGCAATCTGCAGTAATCTCGCCTTCACTCATCTTGACATTTATATATTCAAACAAATGTCCTGGATCCTTACCTCATCAAAAATACTCACAAACACAATTCTCCAATAAATTCAGAAATTATAGGCCTACACAAATAATATGGCCTTTATAACTTTTGCACTGCGCAGGCATTCTCAAAACACACACTGTAGAACCGACCTCTCCCGTCGGTACCCAAAAACAGACTGCAATTAGTTCACACACTAGACCCGCCAAAAAAGACACGAGACTCGGTTGTTTAAAAAACACAACTCAGTCTCGATAATTGCATGGGCTAGTCACACGAGCTTACTCACAGCTCAAGACAGTTCAGAGAAAAAAACATCTCCGCGATTTGAACTGACCAGTGTTCGCCACTTGGAAACTTCTCGATCACACGAGGAAATTCCCCTAATACAATTTTAACTTAACATCAGCTTAATCAAGCAACATTACCCGTAATCGAATCTATTTGCTTAACATTTACAAGATCACTTCCCCTTGATAATATCTACTCTGTAACAGTTGCCACACCGCCCGGGAAAAAAAATGATTTATCATTTTTTTATTGAAAATATAAGTCCCAAAAATTTAGAGATAAATGAAATTATATTATATGGCTACCAAAAAAATATACCTAACAAAAAATATACCTATTACAATAGTACATCTATACACAATTTCAGCAATAAATGTAAAATTACAACTAAAACATCAAACATAATCAATCAAATATCCCAATGAATGTTACTGATGTAAATTACAACAAAAGCATCAATCATAATACAAGCATACCAAAATTAATCTTAATAGAACACTAAGCTAAGTACATTTAGTACAAGTAACAACCAATAGAAAGTGAAAGAACAAGATCAAACAACAGAAGAATGATCTGTAGTAAAGGAAAGTAAGAAATCGGAAAATGAGAAACAATTAACAATAGTACAGGATAACCAATAAGAACAACGATTTCATGTAGAACAAATACAAATTTATAAAAATACTAGTTACATTATATTAAGTTATATAATTAACTCAAGAATACAACGAATGAAAGTATAAGTATCGAAAGAAGATGAAGTATACAAATACAACGAAGAGAAACGAAGATGTGATACAGAAATATAAACAAGATATGAACACATATCGGAAAGACAACAAAAAGATAGAATGAAATGAAGGATAGTCAACAAAGACGAATGGAAAGCAAAGATACCAAAGCATAGAAAGTCAATGACAATACATACTAATAAATGTTTAGATCAAACAATATCTTCCAAAAAATTAAATACAAACATGATTACAAGGGACAAAACAAAATGTCAAAGTATATCCATACTAACAGCACGAAACGAATAATTCATAACTAACCAAAGTCTAATAAGTAATTTAACTAAGTTACAAAAAATATACTTAACTGAAAATAAATTATAAACTTTACACAAACAAATAATAGCATTTGCGATAACTAAGTTTTGACCTAACGCAAAATCAACCGCTAAATAATAAAAATACATCATAATCTCAAATAAGACAAGTTCCAAAAGAAGTAATATCTCTTTCAATCATAGGGCACACAAAAATAATTTACAATGCCAAAAAACAATTTTTTTTTTTTAAATTACCATACAAAGTATTTTAGAACGATAAGTTATCAAAAAATAAAATTATTATTTAAGTAATTCTAAGTCATAACTAATAAATTAACAATGAAATTAACTTCTAACAAAATGAGAGAAGCATAAAGTATCTTATCTCTAGACAAACACTTAAATCAAAACATGTAAGTTTTTTTTTTTCAAAAAATACATCACCAAAAAAAAACCTAAGAAAATTACAATGTCATATGTATATCAACTTTCCAACATACAAATATAACATAATGTTACAACAATTTGTCCATCTTTAAACAAATAAAAGTATCAGATGTGTCTATCAATTTTACCAAAAGAAAAAAAAAGTTCAATTTAATTTATAAGTTAATTCCGATAAACAATAGCGTTAAGCTTCAGTGTTATTTAACTGTAAATTCATATCTTACTCAGCCTATATATATAGTATAATGAAAAAAAAGTCCTATAAAAATATCTTCAAAGTTTTTATAAAAATATTTATCCAATTAATTTGTTGCAAAAATGTTGAAAAAATCTTATTATTTAAATTCTAAGTACTATGTTCTGACAAGATCAATGTTTCTAACAATTTAAATACACAATTATTTCTGATACTGCAAGATAACTCTACAAAATCATATTACACAACATAACAATAAATCCACATAATTATCCTAACAATTACAGCTACAATCCGAAAAATATACAGAAAAAATGAGCACAGGTTTGACACCGCTCACTGCATTTATCAAAAATTACCCACAAATTATTACCAACACATATGTTACACACAATCAAAACAGAATAATATACAATTGCATAAAAAATTGGACTGCTACATTCGAAACAGTCATATATGTTCCACAAAAAATATATATTAAGCAATCAAATGATTCATCGAAATAAACATCATAATGTTTCAAAGAAATTACCAATATTTTAATACAACATCATATGATATATTATTCACAGAATACAATAACATGTACTATTCTAAAAAATAAATCAGCTGTAAAAAAAAATATTCCCGTCAATCCGTCATTAATTCTTGATCCTCCAAAAAGTGACTCGTCAGATGTATAGCGAGACTCTCATAGGTTCCGCTTGATAAATAATCCACATTCTTCACGAATAATGTCAACAAGTGCGCCAACTCATCACAACGTCGCACGCTACGAGACAATACAAATGAAAATTTCTATTAATCATCTGTTAGATCTAATAAGGAAAAACGGAAAATCAACTTTCACGTTTACCTATTCCTTGAGGTAGGGTAGAGTCTTGGCCCCTTTTCACACACCTCAACAAGTCCTCCTTACACGATGTAAACATCACAGAAGGCTTAACGATCACTTGACCGTAACGAAAGTTCATCCTTGTTGTAGCCTGAAAAAAAATTACTACGTTCACAAGAACGAGATGACCTTTCGACACCACTAGTGTGACAATCAATAGTGTTATTACTTTGCTTGTAAACAACCTTGCTCTCATGTGGAGTACAGCTAACCTTGTTACAATTTCTATAATTGCTGTTAAGAACATTGTTATTTGTTCTATTGACACAGTTGTACTGTTTTACATTCCAGTTAGCATAATTACAATTAGCATTTCCTCTTGGATAAACATATCTACCAGATAGAAATGGCTTTTTATCAACAAATTTATTACCAGATTGACAAACCTTCACATAATTATTTCCATTATAATTTCTAATACTCTTAGAATCACGATGTTGTGATCTGTCAAATTGTTTCTTGTTTTTAGGCAAAGAAACATTACTATATGAAGAAATCCCTTGGTACATTTTAACCTCAGGGTTATATCTCCTATCAAAAGTATTTGTTTCCTTGTTTGTGGCAGTGTGTTTTAGAAATGGGTCACACTGACTTGACTGGGTATGACCGAAAGATTTAACCATATCTTTATTGTTTTTCACAAAATATGTTTCCTTCCTGGAATAAGTAGTTCTATCTTTTTTCACTGCTATCAAGCCATCAGGGTTCTCACTTAATACCTTGTTTGTTTTTAACAACTTAAATTCAAATTTATTATTGTTTCTTTTGTTATCCACAGGGTTATCTAATACTGTAGATTTTCCTTTGCTAGCTTGCCGCCAGGAACCAATATCACAAGAATCATCGGCATTGCGTTGAAAGTTATATTTCCCTCGGAAAGATTTCTGTCCATTATTCTTGCCTTTAGAGTCCGCTTTATGTCTTTCACTGTCAACACTGACAGAAGACCACCTTTTTTTCTTTAAGAGAATGTCAAGTAAACCATCCAATCTCACTCTGGCTTCTGAAATTTGAATATCTCTAAGTGAAATATCTGCACTTAATTTCTTGTTTAACCTCTCAACTCTTAAAACCTTGCAGCTTTCCTCTGCTAGCAAATTTTTAATCTTAGCGACCTTCTCTCTCTCAGCCGTTAATTCTAACAATGTCTCTGTCTCATACTGCTCTTTATTTGACCTCAACTGAGTCAACTCCAGCTGTAGAGACTGAATTTTAATATCATCATTGTTATTATACACAATCTCATCATTCTTCTTAAGGGGTACAATATTCATGTCCTTAATTTGATCACTGAGAATCATCTTATCATTCATCAACTCATGAAGCATTTCTATATAAGTTTGCTCATGTTCATTACTCTCAATTTTCAATTTCTCATACATCTCTCCCCTTTCTTGAAGTTCCTGAGTTAGATTTCTAACTTCACTATTGCTATCCTTAATCTGAGTTTCTATCTCTTTGATTTTACGCAATGCTACACTCAATGCTGTTTGGGTACTAGCAAGTTCTGAGTTTGATTTGCCTAAATCATCTGTAAGTTTAGAGACTTTTTCATGTAACTCACTTACTTCAGCAGTACATTCTATGACACTTTCCCTTTGCTCTAGGGTACTCTGTTTTATGTCCAATTGCTTCTTCTCTTCTAGCATCCTTTTCTCAATCCTCTCATCACATTCATGAATTAGCTTTTCATATATCAATCTATTTATTTCAGACTCAGTCAGCTCACGGTCTCCAAATCCTAATAGTTCACGGTATTTTTTTTCGTCAGGATCTATATAATAGTCCATAGTGACTTACTTACTTAGACAACTATATATGTATTAATTAAACTTTCACCTCACCAAGCCAATTATCTTTTTAAGAAATTACAATTATTTCTTACTTACTGTACACCAACTTCTGTTATAGTACCTATATATAACATACATTATCTATGCATCAACATATTCTTCATCAATCGATATAATTATCGAAACACAATGACAATTATCAACAGAATAAGTGATGGATAGTATAGGCAGGCTTGCTGAAATGCAGAAAAGTGGCACAATCTACACAGAACAAAATCACTTATCTTAATATTCTTCTGTCCCTTCCGCCGACACACCAGATATCACAAAGTTCTGCAGATAAAACCGTTCCAGCGCAGAAAGGTATACAACTAGATTTTCATCTCTTCAGGTTCTTGCCAAAGTGTAGAATACGCTCAACACAGCATCAGCCCGTACAGCATACAGGAAACGCAGCACAGCAACCTCCGTGATTTTTGACTTGAGATAATCTGCAAACGACTCTTCAAAACACTTCACATTTAGTTAAACTTGACTGTCTACCAAAACTGTCAACTTCCCATTGTAATGTTCTACCGTGTTGGACACAGTTAACCAACTAGGTCGAGGACCATGACACAATGTGAGGATACATAAGCCACGCCTACACAAGGCTTTCCTATCACGCGAACTCCGTGGGTTTATTCCGTTAAATAAACTGGCCCACCACTGTAAAGATCTGATGTTTATTCTTTATCATTATAATATTAGCACTGACTGACTGGTCTTAGAGATTGATTAAATGGTGATGGGTGTTCCTTTAATGATTACACTGTTCATACGCCCACACAGAGCAGAACAGTTTCTTATATCACGCGAATGTCAAAATATCAAATTCTGAAAGACTAAACATACCACTGATTCCCACGAGATCCTGCTATTAAATTCATTCTGTTTGTTGACCTAGATTTCCGCCACCCAGGCTATTTACGCGAATTCGTAGGTGTAAGCTCCTTCTAAACTGAAAACCACGACTGTTACTATAGCTGTTACTATATGGTATTTTGACATCACTGATACAACTATGTTTGAAGTTACTACTGATACGTCTGTTATTGGTCAACCATTGATAATTACTCTTTCCATAGTTTAATGGCTATTTATGGTCATGCGTGACTATAATCACGCCTACTGTTCTCCTACCGTGTTAAATGTTGTAGTGAGTGTGCGTGGTGCATTCACACGCCACAGATACACACATCAGAGGCATGGAATGGCGTAACGGCAGGTGTACTGTTAATAACGTTTATTTACACCACAACACGTTCATGAAATACACAGAATACACAGTCACAATTAAGTACAAGTCATAGCAATACAATAATACAGTACTCCAGTCACATCTCCACTTCTCATAATCATGAGCGCTATATAATATTACTACTGTTCTCTCAGCAACGGTCGGCATCCCCGTGCTAATATAATAATATTAATACTGGATCCTCTCAGCAACGGTCGGCATCACCGTGCTTATATAATGAATTCCTCAAATATGCCTCATCAAAGACGCTCTCAACATTGGCGCTCTAATGTAAATAATAAATGGCCGTCTAGCAACGGTCGGCATCCCCGTGCTAATATAATGATATTAATACTGGATCCTCTCAGCAACGGTCGGCATCACCGTGCTTATATAATGAATTCCTCAAATATGCCTCATCAAAGACGCTCTCAACATTGGCGCTCTAATGTAAATAATAAATGGCCGTCTAGCAACGGTCGGCATCCCCGTGCTAATATAATGATATTAATACTGGATCCTCTCAGCAACGGTCGGCATCACCGTGCTTATATAATGAATTCCTCAAATATGCCTCATCAAAGACGCTCTCAACATTGGCGCTCTAATGTAAATAATAAATGGCCTCTCCAACGATGCTTCCAACATCAGCATCACAATAAACGGACAATGGATCCCTTTTCCCAGCAACGGTTTATCCTCGCCGTGCTGACAATAATACATTCCTCAAATATCATATAGATCCGGTTAGCCAACGGACATCATCCTCGCCGTGCTAACTACATCAATGGTGAATACTTTCGGCAATTTCTCGCAAGACTGCACTCCCTGGCAATCTGCAGTAATCTCGCCTTCACTCATCTTGACATTTATATATTCAAACAAATGTCCTGGATCCTTACCTCATCAAAAATA
This sequence comes from Oreohelix idahoensis, assembly GCA_024509875.1. Classification (NCBI taxonomy): domain Eukaryota; kingdom Metazoa; phylum Mollusca; class Gastropoda; order Stylommatophora; family Oreohelicidae; genus Oreohelix; species Oreohelix idahoensis. The sequence continues at coordinate 178,967 of JAMPIV010019131.1, forward strand.
CTCACAAACACAATTCTCCAATAAATTCAGAAATTATAGGCCTACACAGATAATATGGCCTTTATAACTTTTGCACTGCGCAGGCATTCTCAAAACACACACTGTAGAACCGACCTCTCCCGTCGGTACCCAAAAACAGACTGCAATTAGTTCACACACTAGACCCGCCAAAAAAGACACGAGACTCGGTTGTTTAAAAAACACAACTCAGTCTCGATAATTGCATGGGCTAGTCACACGAGCTTACTCACAGCTCAAGACAGTTCAGAGAAAAAAAAATCTCCGCGATTTGAACTGACCAGTGTTCGCCACTTGGAAACTTCTCGATCACACGAGGAAATTCCCCTAATACAATTTTAACTTAACATCAGCTTAATCAAGCAACATAACCCGTAATCGAATCTATTTGCTTAACATTTACAAGATCACTTCCCCTTGATAATATTTACTCTGTAACAAAATGTCTATGTTAGAGAGAAAATAAACACCTATGCAGGCCACCAAGAACCACTTTTTTCAGTAGTGAAACGTCGAAAGCTTGCCTGGTTTGGGCATGTAACTCGTCATGACTCCCTTTCGAAAACGATCCTCCAGGGAACAGTCGAAGGTAAACGGAGAAGAGGAAGGTAAAGAAAATCCTGGGCTGATAACATCAAAGAATGGGCAGGGCATGGTTTTTCCACACTTGTACGCATTGCTGAGGATAGAGAGCAGTGGAGGACCCTGTCTGCTGATGCTTCCACCATTGCACCCCTACGACCCGTTACGGGTTGAGATGATGAACTTGTCTCAGTCACTAATATGAAATAGAAAAAGATAGTCCCAAAGAAGATACTGCCGTAGAGAAGTGATGTGTTAGGGACTTCACTATACTAGATCCAGCATCGAGAGATGAAAGGGAGGGGGGGGGGAGAACCAGTTCCCTTCTTCGCTGCCTTTTCCTTCCCTAACTCAAGAGCAAAGTTAGGTACCCAGGAACAGCTGGGTAGACTGGAGCTTGTCGATACCATGAATCGAATCCGGCACCTTTGCTGCAAGAGATCAGCGCTCTAACCACTCTGTCAATAAGATGCCCCAGTTACTATTATACACCTGCTTATACGTGCATGCTATATACCAGGAACGGTCCTTAAAGTAACCCGTACCCGGGGCGGATGCTACATTTTGCACCCCCTTCCCATAAAGAAACACTTTCAAGCACATTTTAAGTAAAGAGTAGTAAAAACTGTCATAATAGTGTTCGATGGCACACCTTTTCTGGCAGTCACCCAGCGCGGACCGCCCCCTCTCACCCCATCCCTTAATACGCCACTGCTCTATACTTCTAAGTTTTTACTCCTTTCGGAGGGTGGAACCATTACTACAGGTGGCCCTCTTGCAGAAAGCCTACATTACCTCACCTCACCTTACTATGGATGGCGCACCTGAGCCTTTTTTTACACGCCTTACTATACATTAAAATACTTTTTACCCCCTCTCTTCAAACAGGTAGGTCTGCAAGCACTAAAATTTGTCGTGGAAGCAAAATCTACATTATTAGTAATTTTGTCAGACCTAAATGTCTTGCACAGTATATTTGGATATGCACCCTAATATAACCGACGGGACGCGAAACGCCAAAACGAGGCAAAATTTTATTTTAAACAAAAAAAAAGAAAACATTATTAGTAGAACAACGAAAGACAAGTTATCTTAACTGATTCCGTACGTAAGATCTAATAATAGACGCAAAGGCCGAACGCTGTAGACGTAAGATCTTTTAAAAGACGCTGATTTATTTCATTGTTTCTTTCGATTCTGATATTTTATACTGCCCGGAATTTATCTCGAACGGAAGTAAACACAAAACTGGGCAAATTTCAACAAGCTTCAACGTCTTTTATTTGCGTTTGAACGGATTTTTTCACATTTATCTTCATCTTTAATCGTGTTTTGTCGTATCGCCATAATGGCCGAAAACACAGAGGATATGTTACTAATATGTGAACAGTGAACAAACTGTGTGATCAACCATAACTTTCTTACTTTTTCTGTGTTTCTAAATGGATTACCTGCACAAAGAGAGCAGTGAAACTGTATTGTGATAACAATTTATGTTACAAGCCTTACGTAAGTCGAAAATGTTTGTTCGAAATTTCAAGTTATCTTTTTTCCGTGTACATGTTATCTGTTATAACATAAACATAACATAAAATTAGCTAGAAAGGCATATGGATTTATATTGTTCATCCAATGCACTTTAATTTGATGTATAATATGTTATACGTAACTCATGATTAGACACACATTGTCAGTAAACGTAAATTATGTATGTGTAAATTTTTGGGGCTTAAAAATAATTCCGTCCAGAGCTGAAAATAATTACGTACGGAATCAGTTAATGTCTCACCTCTTGTTCTTGAAGAAGAAACAGTGAGATGCAGAGAGGATATGCGTGCTGTCGATGATGGTGCCGCCACAAACGTACCGAGTCAGCCGATTATAGATCATCACCATCCACGGAAACTCGCAGTTGTCTGCCTCAGATCCACCAGTAATACGAAAGCCATTGCCACCGGTCTTACCACAGAAGTCAGCGTTGGTTGTTCCTGAAGGTACGAGAGCAGAGGATTACGGTGTCTGAGCTGTAGAGGAGGGGGGAGAAATGGAGTGACCTTAAGTTATAATTACCATTGTCCTTTTCTCTCCCCGTGGATCATGGAGCCACCACTGTTCCCCCCCCCCCCCCCCCAACTATCTTTTGCAGGAAGCCTGCTCATAACATTCACAGGCTCTTACGCTGTGGTTTATGTAGCAATTTGTTTAGCATGATGAAGTTATTGTTGATCAGAATCAACCTCATTGCACTCCAGGTAAACCCAGTGTGCTCATTCTCCCTCAGTTAATGTCGAAGGTTATGAATACTTACTGTTCCTATAACATACTGGTTGTATAAAATAGTGGTTCTCAACAATTAATTTTTTGCTTCATGTATTTGGTAGATGGTTGAAAGGAGCGTGCTACCAAAAAAGTACCAAACGCCTTAAAAAAAAAAATTCTTGCTCATGGCCGCCCTTCTGTCATATTTACCTCTGTGACCTTCCACCCCACCCCCCACCTCACCTCCGGGGGCGCTGTTAGCTGGAAAAAAGGTACTTTACCATCTTACTGTAGATTCCTAGACATATGGCATGGCCCACGTTAAGAACCATTGGTATAAACGACGGTTGCATCCTCTCATATATCCATCCTCTCATATATCCATCCTCTCATATATCCATCTCTGTTAGTCCTACGTTTGATGTCAAATTCCAGTAATCTTAGCCTTGCTGATTCTTCGATTTTTCTAGAAGGCAATCAGTAATAGTCTCTAGTATTTCTCCCTTACCCATATTCATTATGCCCACCATGGGTGCTCCCGAAGCTAGTCTGTCAGGTCTGTTATTGCCGCGCACCACTGCATGACCAGGACAGCAGATTCACACCAGTTCATGAAGGTTCGAGGCTTCTATGCATATTTTCCATTCATGCCGGAGTCATCCACTTTGGACCTTCCGAAGAATGGACTGAGAGTAGATACTGAGAGTAGATATTGAGAGTAGATACTGAGAGTAGATACTGAGAGTAGATACTGAGAGTAGATATTGAGAGTAGATACTGAGAGTAGATGCTGAGAGTAGATACTGAGAGTAGATACTGAGAGTACATATTGAGAGTAGATACTGAGAGTAGATACTGAGAGTAGATACTGAGAGTAGATACTGAGAGTAGATATTGAGAGTAGATATTGAGAGTAGAGACTGAGAGTAGATACTGGGAGTAGATACTGGGAGTAGATACTGAGAGTAGATATTGAGAGCAAATAGCATTGAGACAAAAATGATGAGGTTTCCAGCCTCATACACAACCTCATATTAGTCGCCATGTACGACATGCATGAGAGAGCAGAAGATATATTCTTCCCTTGTCTCTTCAGATACGGGGTGGATTATCCATTAGGCTAAGTAAGCTGAAGCCTGGAGGTCCGGAGCTCTTGGGGGCCCGTGCATCAGTTACAAAAAATTTAAAAAATGCAGAGATTTATATAAAAAAAAAGAAAATATTTGCACTTTAACAATCGCATTCATAACGTTCTAAAAACAAATAAAACAAAAATAGCTTAAAAGACTTACTGCATCCCGGGCAAAATTATAACGGCCTATCAACTATTATGTTTAACTTAATAATAGTAAAAATAATACTATTAAACAGTAATAAAAAATAATTACTAATAAAAGAGGTAAGCAATGCTAACAAACTAACATACCAGTCTATTAATAATACTAGTATACTTGTATACCACCACCATGTTAAAGGTTTGAAACATATTTTTTACATTATTGCCTATTATGTGAAGGGGGAACTCAAACACCATAAAGCCTAGTGGCTCTTCTTGGCTTAATTTAGCTCTCTTCCCCCACCCCCCTCCGCCACCCCAGGAACTACGCAGGGCATGGTGGGTATGCAGTCTTCTTTAGTCTGAATTATAGGAACAAGTGCATAAATTTTACCTTTGACAATTACTAAAGTTTAGAACTTATACGTCGCAATTTCGTGAAGACCCTAGATTAAAACAAAGATTTAGTGCAGTCGCTTCTTTACTATGGTCAGTAAGATGACTTGTGATTAAAGAATGAATAAACAAACAAACAAACCAAAAAATTCATAAACTCTGACACTATTTTCATTTGTGTCCAACATTGTGTGACGTGTAACAGTAATATGTTAATTGTATCAGTACTTTGTGCCGAATACAATTACATTAATTAACATGGATTACTTAGTCTATTTACACGCATGTTTTCTTTTCTTTCTTTCTTTCTTTCTTTCTTTCTTTCTTTCTTTCTTTCTTTCTTTCTTTCTTTCTTTCTTTCTTTCTTTCTTTCTTTCTTTCTTTCTTTCTTTCTTTCTTTCTTTCTTTCTTTCTTTCTTTTACATTATAAGGTTACTTGTTATTTTCAGCTCATAATAAATTGTGGAATTTTCATGTGCAAAGCGCCCTGACAAAGACATAACTTGTGGATGTTCTGCTGTCTAGTTAGCTCGTCTGCGTAAACCTGATGTAGACTATGCGTCCACACTCGTCTCACAGATGTTCTGTAGGGGACATGTCTGGTGATAGGGCAGGCCAATCAATCGTCACAATGTTCTGCTGCTGTAGCTATTGCTGCGTAATGCATGCGGTGTGCGCACGTGCGTTATCTTGCTGGAGAAGCTGCAAGTCTGGATAATTTGTGAACGCAGGAGCAACCAATACATCAAAAACCTTATCTCGATATGTCACAGCATTAACATTGCCACAGAAGACGTGAAGAGGCAACCGATGGTGAAAACTGAATCCTCCCCAAATGTGAATACTGCCACCTCGAAATTGGTTGTGCTGACGAACACAGCAATCTGCAAAGCGCTCTCCACGCCGTCGCCAAATCCGCATACGTCCATCAGAAAAGGATATGTTGAATCTGCTCTCGTCTGTGAATAGGACAGCATTCCACTGCAGTCTAGTCTATCTGACATGTTGCTCTGCCCATTTCAGGCGCTGCTGACGATGTCTGTGAGTCAAGTTTGGCCCAACATAAGGTCGTCTTGCAGTAAGGTCTGTACCTCTGAGTCTTCGTATGACTGTCATTCGAGAGACTTGCCCACGTCCACCCACTATTGCTCTTGCTGTTTGACTTACCGGGACAGAACGATTCCTTAGGTGACTCAGCACAATATGACGGTCTTGCGAAGGGGTAGTTACTCGTGGTTTGCCACTCCGAAGTCTATCCCGGGCACTGCCAGTGGTTCCGTAACTTTCATTGAGACGTGCAATAGTGCTGTGGTGGCAATTCATCCTTCTGGCAATGGCACGCAAGCTCATTCCGGTCTCCAACATACCACTGGCTCGTTGGCGGTCGATTCAGATAGTCGTGGCATTTCAAGCACATGTACTGGGTGTTTTGTCTCAACGGTTTTTTTATACTGGGTATACAGCAACAACTCCTACACATTTTCAGGGTCATAGCTGTTGGGAATCGTATTGCAAGTGTAACCTTCATTGTTTTCATGTAGTCTGTACACAGACCCGTGGATTGAATCATGCACTTTCCATTCCAGCAGCCATTCGCTCTCTACCTCATGACAAATACGGGGAAAATCCATTCCCACACTTTTTTTTCCAGCTTCTCGGCATCAGTATATATAATAGTGGTGCGTTTTTAATGTGCTGCAGTATATATATATATATATATATATATATATATATATATATATATATATATATATATATATATATATATATGTGTGTGTGTGTGTCGGTACGTGGATGGATAGATGGATAGACAGACAGACAGACAGGCAGACGAACAGGCATATATATATATATATATATATATATATATATATATATATATATATATATATATATATATATATATATATATCTTTATATATGTCCGTTCAATACCATATCCACTGCTTAAATATGAAATAAGTACAAGTACAGTGGAAGCTTCAGTGTGAAAGTTCAACAAGTACGTAATGAAATGGCTAGGTATGCTACCAGAGGTCTGTCAGACATAGCAATGTACTGCAAGAAGGCAAATCTTGTGCCTTCAGGCCAAAGCAGGAGAGACGAGGCAAGTGTGCGAATCAGTAGATGACGTAGCTAAGTCCATTCAGCCCACGCTGAAAACTGGAAAGAAATGGAAAGTGGATGAAGCTGTTGTTGCTGCCCAAGAGTCGCTCAAGCTGAAGATTGTAATCGGATACACTCAGATTAATAGGAGGGGATTTGGCCAGTGTGGCATCCGCTAGTGGTCCAATGCATCAAACAAGGAACGTAGAGACATAGTAATAAAAGAAATTTGAGACGCTGAGAATGAGAAGATGATGCAAAAAGCGGTGCAGCAAGCCCAACAAGGTCAGTGGACTATATGGGAAGGAGCCCTGCAAAGATCCTTGTCATGGAATGATATATGCATTTGACATCCCTTAGACTCAGCTTCATTATCAGATCAATGTATGACAAGAAGAAAACCCAACCTTCTAAATACAATGACTGGAGACTTAGGATTTGGAGCACCCGTCATAAGAGGGACTCTAAAATTACCACAGAACAAGTGTTTAAGGCATCTCAGCAGGTTGCCGTGTCTATTCTAAAACTGTGATTGGAGATTGTATTTCTCAAATTTGGAATTGTGATACGAGGCTACAAGATCTGATTGTGGTATGAGTTTGCAAGAGCAATTGTGGTACGATTCAACGCTACGAATCTGTTATTCAGACGCTTGTTGTTGGCACTAGACGGCTACGTTCGACAGGCCTGTGGAGATACTAGCACTGACACCACGTTTTTAGTTACCCTCTGCAAACATCACTCGGGACGTGCCCTCGTCACAGAATACGGATTGACGAAAACAGCAGCAGCTCATTCCGAGATCTGGCAAGTCATAATTGTAAAAGGCCAGCATTCTAAAAACTCTTTAACCTTTATCAATTCCCACCATAACCTCAATGAGGACAAACTTTATTCTACAGCATATCCATCACCCATATTCATTTTACTTCTGTTAAAATCATAGATCATTAAATTTGTTATATGTTATTTTACAAAGCCCTAGTTGATTCAGTTATTACAGAGAGAAGTACACACGTATGAATCAGTATCTTTAACATCTTCTTCTTCTTCTTCTTTGATCCTTAGCCGCCGACCGTCAAAGCAGTCAGTGGCCATCACGTCTAGTGGCGTCCTGTAGGGCAACGACAAATTGATTCCACTTTGCTCGGTCGGTGGCCATCCTTCGTACAGTGCCCCAACTCTGGTTCATTCTTTGCATCTCAGCCTCCACAGTCCTCCGCCAGGTTGTTTTTGGTCTGCCTCTCTTTCGTTTTCCTTCAGGGGTCCAAAGCATAGCTGTTCTTGTGATGGCATCGGGGTCTCTTCTGAGGACATGACCAACCCAGTTCCAGCGTCTGCCAGCTATTATGGTGTGCATGTTCTCTTGCTTGCTACGAGTAAGCAGATCTTGGTTAGTGATGGTATTCGGCCAAAAGATGCGGTGAATTTTTCTTAGGCATGTTGTGTGAAAAGAGGACAATTTCGACATTTCCTTCTCTGTAACTCTCCAGCATTCCGCACCATAGAGAAGCACAGGAAGCACACAGCTCTGATATAATCTTAATTTTGTGCTTGTGCTGTACTGGGAGGACTTCCAGATGTTGTTTAGGCTAAAGAAGATCTTTAACATATATCGAGCTAATAAGAAGAATTTCACTGTTAATTCATTTGGGAGCTTGTACGAGCTAAATTAAATTATATAATACCCCTTCACAAAAGTCGGCGGGCAGATAAAAGTTAACATTGCTAAGACCCATTCAGCATTGTTCTTGACGTATGAAATATCTCCCTCAAGATAGAAGCATCATCATCCTTCTACCTGCTTCTCCGCCAAGAATAATCTTGTGCGAAGGCAGATACCTTTGAAGACCCACATTAGATACTCTAGATTTTGGCCATTGTTAGATCATCACTCGGAGGAGGCAACAAGTGACACTTATATGCGCTAGTGTTTATAAAGTAGTATAACCATAAGATGTACGTGGTTACTGTGTGTGTATGAAACACTGATGTAGGGGAACCCGGGGCTGCGAATGAACGACACGCTGAGCAACTCTAGTTAATCATCAATCAATCATAAGGGAGAGAAACTAAGGACACGCAATGATTGCCTGTTTAGAGAAAGACACTGCAATTGATGAACCAGTAAGCCTAAGATTTCTGGAATATGGCATCAAACATAAGTTGACATCCTAAAACTGCTTGAGGGAGATAGAGCACCTAAGAATTTGCCCACATTGAAATTATATCGATCCTGATCAACTATAATAATTTATATTTGAGGTTTAATGACATACACCACTAGAGAGGGACAATCAAAATGGTTAAAAGCTTCAATTAAAAAGGTAGCTGCCACTCAAGCAGATATTATGCTAATCATAAGTCCTCAACAAATTCACACAAAACTCTCATGTCCTGTGCCATCCGCTTAAGGTCTTTCCACTTTTCCCATTATCCATTTAATTTCTGCCTCAATTATATCTTTTCCGTGAAATGTTTCAGTCCCCGTCTGCTCCACTTACTCTGAGTAGTCCTGAGCAAGTGTTAAAGGCCGTTTGTCCTAGTTGTTAAAGGCGTTGTTTTAGTTTGTTGCAGGATCCATTTGTTAATGGTTGCGTCATCATTGTCCTTTATAAGTCAACGCCCAACTTGTAATTAATAAATACTATTGCAAAGTCTGGCCATGTCTATTAATTCCTTAATTCTCATTCATTCTTTTAATCATCGTGCTTCTGTTGTCTATTACGCGAAAACTGGGTACTGGTTAGAATTGGTGATCAATGGAATAATATTGACTTGATAAGTCCAAGTATTCGAGTCCACAAGTCTGACATTTATTGACGATAACACATCACAAGTATTATTCATTTCAAGCATACATCTGCAATTAAATACATTTGAATCCACATGATATTCTCAGTCCGTGTCCAGTAAATGAATTAGTATAGACAGAACAGCATAGCAATATGCACGCGCGGTTGGGGATTCCAACAGCCGACAGTGAGCGTATGCGTCTGACGAATATAATATTATGGACTGTTTAATAATCTTTCCTTGAAGTCGGTTATATACTAACCTTATTATCTTAGTTGATTCACATAACTTAGGAGTGACCCTAAGTCCTTACTTTGAAGTAAATATACATATATGCGGCAATACAATGCCCGACACTGGACGGATATAGGACGCGTCTTCACAGCTTGACGGTCAACGAAAAAAGGGTCTCGTATCTAAGTCACGGTGCGTGACCTATCAACGCTAACACGTCATAAATCGATCGTGTACGTAGCGTTCAGTAGTCCGTGAATTCTTAACATCAAATTATATTAAATGCTGTGACCTTAGAAATAGCACACTGCCAACCATAGCAGACGACTTCAATAAAATACCGTAACAGCAAGGTCTTCCTTGTAATTCTTTTAACAAGTTTTCTCATTGTGTGTCCTATCCATCCTTAGCAAATATTTGTTGAAATTTATTTCGCTAGAAGTTTCTACTGGATGGACTAGCCAGCCCTATGCCCAACCCTCTTTAATCACCTTTTACAACATGCTTGGTAGGTTATTCTTTGCTCTCATTTCGGGCTCGGTAGTACAATGTGGGCGAAAGGTATGGATTGGTGGAAGTTGGTGATATAATGGACTTAAGGAAGAAGACAGCAGGAAAATTTCATAACAATGGAAGGAAACAGAGATACAGGAACACAAATAGAGCAAATAGTGGACAGTATGACATCAAGGCATGAACATAGGTCAACAACAGAATTGACAAAATAGACGTGTTGTCGACTCGAGTCGATGAACTCGGACTCGAGTCGGACTTTAGTCACCACGACTTGACTTGAGACTCCACTCAACTCGGGTTTTTTAAATTAGTGACTCCTTGGGATTTGCTAATTTTGGCGAATCAACTTCACCGTCATCATTCATAAAACACTCATACGGATAAACCCAAGAGTTTTATCAAAATGAAAGCAGTAAGTAAATTAAATACTAAAAACATAGATTACTATAGATTTTTCATTTCTATTTTTAATGATCGGTATAACTGTTTAAATAAAAACAATTGTGCTATCAACAGTTTTAAATTAAAAAAATGAGACTCGGCTTGAAAGCTATTGTCAAGAACTTGAGACTTGGAATAAGAGATTTGAGACTTGACTTGAGACTTGGACTAAGGGATTTGAGACTCGACTTGAGCCTTGAACTAAGAGACTTGGCCTAAGAAATTTGAGACTCGACTTCAGACTTGGACTAAGAATCGTGAGACTCGACTTGAGACTTGGACTACGGGACTTGAGGCTTGTTAGGAAAGACTCGAAGACAGCTCTGATAAATAGTACTGGAGACGGGACCGGACACGCATCAAAAGTGAGGAATGCAGTAAGCGACCCATAGCTTGAATGCTTGCCGTCGGGGTCAGCGAACCAGAGCTGACCAAGACCCTACTCAACCTCCAAGTGGTGGTCCTGGAAGCAGGCTGCATTACTACAGTCTGGCTGAGAGAGTAGGGATCGAAGAGGGAAGGCTAATCTGGTCCCAAAAATTTCATGCCGAAGACGGATGTGTCATGCCAAAAGGCGCAGATATCGCAGCTTTGATGTAAATGGCGACACACCGTAACAAACGTCCTTTTTAGGACGAATGCAGAAGAAGAAGAAGAAGAAGAAGAAGAAGAAGTAATGGAGACAGGAAGTAGTGAAGAGACATAATCGTCTTCGGTATGGTACTTGTAGAGGAGGAGTAGGATAAAAATATTTAAAACAAATTAAAAATCACATCCAGAATTGCGAGAATATTGTCAGTACATAAATACACCGAGTACCAGGTAGACTTGCAGTATCAACACTTACCTGCAGCCAAAGGACCTGCGGGGAAAAAACCAAAATACACAATATTGACAAACGTTTGTTAATTGGAAAATTTATTGACATTTTCATAGTTAGAGATTGTGGAAGATTATCTATCTATCTATCTATCTATCTATCTATCTATCTATCTATCTATCTATCTATCTATCTATCTATCTATCTATCTATCTATCTATCTATCTATCTATCTATCTATCTATCTATCTATCTAGTCTAGTCTAGTCTAGTCTAGTCTAGTCTAGTCTAGTCTAGTCCAGTCTAGACTAGTCTCGTCTCGTCGCCTCGTCTGTTCTCGTCGTCTCTCGTCCCTCGTCTCGTCTCGTCTCGTCTCGTCCCGTCCCGTTCCGTCCCGTCCCGTCCTGCCCTGCCCTGCCCTCTCCTGCCACCCTGCCCCTGCCCCTTCCTGCCTGCCCCTGCTTATTCCTGCCTGCCTGTTTGTTATCTATCTGTCTGTCTGTTATCTATCTGTCTGTCTTTCTGTTATTTATCTGTCTGTCTGTTATCTATCTGTCTGTTATCTATCTGTCTGTTACCTATCTGTCTGTCTTTCTATTATTTATCTGCATGCCTGTCTGTTATCTATCTGTCTGTCTGTCTGTTATCTATCTGTCTCTCTGTCTGTTATCTATCTGTCTGTTATCTATCTGTCTGTCTTTCTGTTATTTATCTGTCTGTCTGTCGGTCGATCGGGCGACATTCTAGGTTGAATGAAGCGCGGCTGTCAAAACTATTGGTTAAAAAAAAAAAATTCCTTAGGTGTGCAGATGTGCCACTCGAGTTTGGAGGAAGGTCGAATAAAAGCGACTAAAAAAAAAAATGAGGAACAAAGGAAAAAAAATCGTCGAAGTGCATTTTAGAGGTACTGTACTGTATATTTTCCATTCATCGCTGATAAGAATGAAAACAATAACAATATAATTTAAAAAAAAAAGTTATAGTAACATTCCAAGACATTTTAAAAATAAATCTTTTTAAATCCAGATCAATATAATTTTTTTAAAAATAACACAGTGATTAGAATTTTAGCTTTTTAACTTTTAAACATAATCTTTATATTGTTCTTTTTAATGATAAAATCTCTCCTTAAAAATACTGATGGTGTTCATTGATAATTTTAGTACCTTGCTCTGTGTGGCTTGAGGTGTAAAAGGTTGAAAATCGCTGCTCTAGTGTAATTTGTACTTAGTACTAAGTGTTTTTTTTTTAATCTTCACTAAATTGTGTTTAAAAATCACATCTAATAAATAATTTCAACAATTCATAAGATGACCAGGACAGTAGCATTATGTCTAAAGATAATTTAAAGACAATAAAAGATTACTATTTATATATATCAAAAACTATCACCTAACTCCCTATTTCTCGCCGTTTGTACGTCGGTAACATCTAAGGGGTGCAACTGTGGTTTAAAGTTAGACATTTATTGTATTGTTTCCCTTATATGTACTCTCCCGAAAATAGTAACACTCAACGAAGAAAAGTCGGTGTAGAACCCAGTTTCATCCCGGAAACGGATTTAACTCATCGTTTTGTTAAAAATAACCTTAAAATGTAAGTTTTTGATTGTTGCTTCAAGACAAAATTTTAATTTAAAGTATTGCAGACTTATTATTATGGATCAAAATAATAAGATGGATGCAAAACGAGCTACAGATGCTAAGAGGAAAATACGATCGCTTCAATCACAACAAGCAAGCAAGGCTAGAAGAAGCAGCAATACGACGACAACATGAAGCGGAAGAAAGACAAGCACAGCGTCAGTCACAACGATCAAATCAGTCTGCAGAAGAACATTAACATTCTTTGAAACAGATCCACGCACTTTCACAAAAATGTTGTCATCTGTGACATATGATAATAGCTTTCATATATCTATTTCATAATCTACATTTTTCTTTCACCTGGCTTTCACTTACACACGTTTTGTTTACATAAAACCCTCCTACACTCAGAGATCTGTCTCTTTTTCTAATTTAGCACGCGTATTTTCTTTTCTTTTCTCTATTTCCTTAGGAATGTTTACCAACCGACCTATTTAGCTAACGTTGAGCCGGTTTCCTGTAATTATAAAGCCAGCGATTGGAAATCGTCGTAATAGGATCAAACAGGGAGAGACGGAACGCGTACAAAGGGGCGACTATTTCAAAAGAGTCGTAATTTTGGCTCAGTGGAAGATAAGCTAATGTAGTTGTAACGTATTTTTCGTTAGACAGTGATCAGGGGAAATAATGTCAGTAGAAGGAGTAGATAATTTGGAACCAAATGCAGGTAATCACAGTTACTACCCCCTGAATCCTTTCGTTTGGAAGGTAATTAAACACAGTGAGAATCGCCAGATCAAAGGACGGGCTTCGCTCGATTGCCAGAGTCAGCAAGCGGTAAAAGTGTCAATTTTCCCTCTGATTCGCAGATCGACCGAGGAAAAGCCCGAAATCTGAGCGAAGGCGTTAAAAGTAACAAGCCTGAGCGAAGTTCTGCAAATTTTATATATATATATATATATATATCTGCCTTTAAACTCAATTTATCCAGTACCGACAGAATTTCAGAGAACAACTAGCTTCGATTTTCTAGACCATTGTTATAGTGGATTTCTTTGTATTTTCGATTTCGAGTAGTTCTAATTCTGTGATCGCGGTAATTATTTTATTCACTAAGATTTTTCTGTGTAGAGTGATTTAATTGTTAAGTCCGTCATTTTTATTTCACTAGGAGTTTTGTGTAAAGTGACGAGCGAATTAATATAATCTATAGCTAAATTGTTTCGGCTGTAGCGTAAATGTAACTAACTGATTTTAACCAGAGAGAGTTATTTTAATCGTCTAGTAAATGCACTATTCATTATGAGTACTGACGAAATATATATTTAATTTCTAATTTATGATGATTAAAAATATAAATGACTAGCGCTTATTTTACGGAGACTTTTATTAAACGATTCAATATGAGATATACGTGTAGTTCTATTCATAGTTAAATAACTGAGTGTATGAATATATCATATTTTACGCCGGTTAACGATAGGATTGAGAATACTATACTATGGTTAAGTATTTGTATTTTTTTTTTTCCTTTACACAGTATTGGGTCAAAACCAAAATCTACCAGCGGCTTCCATAGAAATAACCATACAAAAGAACATTTTTACTTAGTATTTGGGTCTTCAAGGTGAACCTGCTTGGCTTCGTGTTTACACCCAGAAAGAGACAGAGTACCAACCAAAAGAACATTAAGAGTGGCTTTGTAACTGGGCCTATAGATCCGGATTTCTTTTTACCAATTTTATTTACATTCAGCCCGTTGTGGTGGCCTAACAAACATTAACATTTCCCGAAGTTTGACCATTCGTGATGTGACAAGGAAATTTTTTAATACTGAGAGAAGTTACCGACCTGACATTCGTATGTACTGGAAATCTCAAGCTATTGACACTATGAGCACTGTTAAATTTTTTCCCTGGTTCAATTAATGTGACATAAACAGTAATCCTAAATAAAAGTAACAAAGTGAACGTTCCTCGGAGAAGTGGATTTAATCTGTCTTTGAGGAGCTGGGGTTTTCTTTGCTGTGTGCATGTGTCCTAAAGATTGTTTCAGAAGGTGCAAACCAAGTATTAGGTAAGAACGAATGCACGTGGCCATTGTTATCTGAGAAGAGAGGAAGGATGAATGACTAATTCCCATATACATATCTTGTAGAATCCATGTACTCACGTTGCTTATTTCTTTTAGTAAGTTTTGCTAATACTGTCCCTTTTACAATAGATTAACGTATAAACTCTGTTCTTTACTTAGAGGGAAATCCTAGACCACAACGTATAAATCTTTGACTCTTTGGGGGTTAATAACTTTGTTCTAACGGGATCTTGTCTCAACAGAGGGAGGGAAGATTACACCTATGAGTCTATTTCTTTATTAATTTCATTAACCTATGTTTTTTTTGTATTTGATTGATATTCATAATATTGCAGTTGTAGAGAGTTTCGTTATAGTAAATAAAATTTACATAAAAAACTTTATTTACATGTGTTGGTCAGCTCGTCCCAAAATATCCCTATTCCAAAAATATAATTTGTCACGTCCGTGCGTCTAGCTGTCGTCACTTATGTGTGTGTGTGTGTGTATGTGAGTGGTTGATATATATATATATATATATATATATATATATATATATATATATATATATATATATATATATATATATATATATATATATATATATATATATATATATATATATATATATATGTTAATATGTATGTAGGTATACTGTCTGACTAACGAAGTTCTGTTGTAGAGATAGGCTGACCGAGAGGATCTTCTCGAGTCCCAGAGACAGACTCTACCTATTTTTACACCATTTCACTCGTGAAAAATTTATTTCTTATCTTATATCTCACTGAGTCACCACCTGTTTAGTTCTACTCAGACGGGCCCAAACTATGTCTTAATCCCCCTATCGAAAATCTACGACATCATCAAAGAACTTTTATATTGAATTTAAAAGTATTTAAAAAATATATTACAGTATTTGATTTACTTCCGTCATTATTGATTGGTTATTGCTAGTTTATATTTTATTCCTTGTAAAAAAGTTTGAATTTGCATTAAGATTTTCATAATCTGTGCAATTTAAATTTTAAAAATTGAATAAATAAAAAAAGTTAATATTTTTTTGCATACTTATGCAAAGATGTAATTGATAGGGCTATGATTTTGATCATTTTTGCATCTTTTTTTGGGCTCACCCGAAACGTTGCTCAGTCGAATATAAATTTCATAAAAAACAAAGCTGATTTTAAGAGCCATCTGTTAGGACATTATTTCACATTTTGCCATTTTTGGCATGTCATGGCAATTTGTGTGATTTTCCGGTTGTTTTAAAACATATTTTTGGGTCATTATTTTGCATCTTTTGGCATTTTCAATAAAATACAGGCATTTTAAAAAGTGTATACGTGTTCACCTATTGTATTGTTTTAAAACAGATTTCTCGACTTCACTGTTGTTCCATATTGTTTAATAGTTTTCACTCAACCCCTTGCTGGTAAATATTCATGCAGGAAGTCAAATTTTGCATTTCTGCCTGACGCCATTACTTCCTTAGAGACGTCAGCAGTTCTGTTGATGGATCAGCTAGATATTATGATGAAGAAAATCGTGAATGAGTGTGACTGTAGCTGTGGGGAAAAACGGTGTAAATGACAACTGAGCAAGTTTTAAAAAAATGCGGGATCTGAAAAGCTGTGCTTAATTTCAGATGTGCCATCGCAAACATTTTTTCCCTTGGTGAATTTTCAGAGGACTTAGAACCAAGTGACGTAGTTTATTTCAAGTATGCTCCTGTGGTGTCAGTAAAAGTGGAAAGGAGCTTTTCAGTGCATAAAGTTTTGTTGGTAGAAATAGAAAGTCATTCTCTTTTGAAAATCTGCAATAGTTTTCATTGTCGATTGTAATAATGAGCTCACTAAATAAAAACTTTCAGTGTGCCATAGAAACTGTCAAAATATTCAATATGTCTTTTGTGCGTGTGAGTTTTTTTTTAAAAATAAGGAATTATTTTGTTAATAAAAAAAAATTATGTTTGGCACAGAAACTGCGAAAATTTAAATTACATTTGTAAGGTGTCTTTGCGTGTGTGTGTGCGCGCGCGCGAAAGGCGCGCGTGCTCGTGTGTGAGTGTGTGTGTTTGTGTGTGTCTTAGACTGCATGTTTTTAGTTAACAAAATAGACAGAAACTATATATAAAAAAAAAAAATGAAGTTGTATTTTTTATACTTTGTCCTAGTTTTGCTATATTTGTCTTTCTTCTTCTTTTTTTTTTTTTTTGTCAGTAACATGAAGAATTTCAGTTTCTCACGAAAACGGTAATTCTTCAAGTACCATGCATTGTGGCGTAGGGGATCATGTCTCTCCACAATTTTCTGTCTGCAGGACAATTTATCAATTCTGCTGTTGACATCTTTCCATGCCACGATACCAAACTATCCAGTATTTGCTCTCTTTGTCTTCCCCTATCTCTTTTCCCTTCAATCTTACCTGTTGTTACGATATATTCCAGCTTTCCTCTTCTCATAACTGTCCCAAAAAAGTAGATTGCTTCTTTCTAACTTGTCAAATAAGTTTTTTTTGTGCACTTGCCTCTTTCAGGACATCCTCATTACTTTTTTTTGTGTCCATGAAATTTTTAACATTCTTCTGTAAAACCACATCTATGTGACCTCTAGTGCCTTCCCTATTTGTTTACTAATTGTCCATGACTCATTCCCATATGTCAGGATTGGTTCTATATAACACTGAAGAACTCTCTTTCTTACTTCCATTGACAAAGAATTGTTGCATAAAATACTCTTCATTTTATAGAATGCTGCTTTTGTCTGAGCTATTCTGCTCTTCACTTTTGAGATACATCTTCCATTCGTTGTTATTAATGGGCCCATGTATTTGAATCTATTGACCTGTTTTAAAATTGTTCCAATTAATTTGATAGTGCATTCTGGGGAAGCCATTTCCTTTGAGATGACCATTACTTCTGTCTTTTTGCTTTTAAGGCTGAGGCCTTTTTTTTCGCTTTCTGTCACTACTGCTTCAACCATTTCCTGCAGCTCCTTTTCACTTTTTGCTATTAAAACTGTATCATCAGCGTATCTCAAGTTATTTATATAATGTCCGCCAAATGATATTCCTGGCATGTCCTCTAGAGATCTCTGTTGCGTGTAATTTTAATGGAAGGGAAGTGATCCGGAAAATGTTAGGTGAGCAGATTAGATTATGAGTTACATTGCTTGATTAGCTGTGATGTTAGGTTAAATTGTAATAAGGGAATTCTCTCGTATGTTCCAGAAATAAAGTTAGAAAGCGTGTGAACGCTAGTCAGTTCAATTGTGGAGGTTTATTCACTCCGAACTGTTTTGAGCTACTGGTGTTTAGCTATTTGTGGCTAGCCC
Organism: Oreohelix idahoensis; assembly: GCA_024509875.1. Taxonomy (NCBI): domain Eukaryota; kingdom Metazoa; phylum Mollusca; class Gastropoda; order Stylommatophora; family Oreohelicidae; genus Oreohelix; species Oreohelix idahoensis. Next base: position 197,402 of record JAMPIV010019131.1, read on the forward strand.
GTGCAAGTAGTGAGACTGAGCGGTGTTTTTTGAACAGCCGGGTCTCGTGGGGTTTTAGGCGGGAGATGTGTGTTCTGGGGGGGGGGGGCAGAGAGTTTGTGGACATCGACCGAAGTAGTCGGCCCCTGTATGTGTTTGAAAAGTATGCCTGTACAGTGCTGAAGATAAGAGGCCATTATTTTGTGTAGGCCATTATTTCCTGAGAGAGGATAATTGTGAAATGTGAAGACATGTGGATAGGTGAGATTATTGCAAACTGCAGGATGTGCAGTATTGCGTGTATTTTGAAAGGTAATGATACATTAACTTATGTTATCACATAATCGCGCTGAGATGAGTGAAGGCGAGATTATTACAAACTGCTGGGTATGCAGCCTTGTGAGAAATTGCTAGTATGATTCATCGTATGTTTAGAGCGCTGAGGTGAGAAGTATCTTGAGGAGGCCATATGTATTATTAGCACGGCGAGGATGTCCGTTTGCTAAAAGGATCCACAAGTATTTTGAGGAGGCAATATGTATTGTTAGCACGGCAAGGATGTCCGTTTGCTAAAAGGATCCATAAGTATTTTGAGGAGGCCATTTATATTGTTAGCACGGCGATGATGTCCGTTGGCTAAAAGGATCCATGATTATAATATAGCGCTAATGTGAGGAGTATTTTTAAGGAGGCTCTTGATATAGTAGTATCTTGATGATTCTGAGAAGTGGAGGACTTTATTATTGTATTGCTGTAAACTGTAATTGACCATATGTGTATTCTATATTAACGTACTGTGTTGTGGTGTAATAAACCGTCATTAACTTTCACCTGCCGTTACACCATTCCATGCCTCTGATGTGTGTACCTGTAGTGTGTGAATGTACCTATACACACCTCACTTATGACACCAACACACAACCGTGGTATTAACAATGGTACCCTCCATATAAACATTAAATGATTTATCAATCTCATTATATTTTCACTGTACAGATTGAACAGATCTGGTGACAGCACACATCCCTGCCCGACACCCTTTTTACTCCCTGAAACGTTCCTATTTGGCTGCTAATTCTTACAGCTGCTGTATGTTACCAGTACATGTTCTTTATTATCCTCAGTTCATTACCATCAATGTTGATGCTTCCTAACACTTTGATAATTTCCTAATGTTTCACTTTGTCAAATGCCTTAGTGTAATCTATATATCAAAAGTACAGATCTGTCTTCACGTCGATGGGTCTTTCTATTAATGTTCTTATACTGTATATGGCATTGTTTGTGCCTTTACCACCTACAAATCCACACTGTTCATCACTGATTTATGGTTTAATTTTATTTATCACTCTTCTCCTGATTTTTCGTAATTATATTTTGGTCACATGACTCAAAAGACTAATGGTGCAAAGTTCTTCACATTCCATGGCTCTAGGTTACTTTGACAAAGCTATGAATATGGAATTTAGCAAATCATCAGGTTTTTGACCACTGTTGTATATGTCATTTAAGAGTTTTGTTATCACTTCAACTCCAAATTCTCCCAAAGCTTCCATTTCGTCTACTGTTACATTATCTGGTCCAGGAGCTTTTGTCTTTCTTTCCATGGCGCATGGCATCCACTACCTCTGCCACAAGTATTGGTGGTCCTTCGCAGCTGTCCTGGTTGTTCAGATCTGGTCTTTCATTATCAAAACTCTCCTTGATGTGTTCTGTTCACCTTTCTATTATGTTCTCATGATCCATTAACAATGATCCTTCTTTTGATTTCAAACAGACAGAGACTGTTTGTGTCCTTCTGCCTGTTAACTCGTTATTAGCTTGTTGTTGCGTCCTTTTAGGATGCCTTAACAGTAGCAAAGTGGACATCTGTCTGACTGCTGTTAAGATGGTACGCACCAGTGTAAGTAATAAGTATATGATTGATTTTAAATTCATCGCGCACTAAAACGCACATACTTTGTGCGTGGTTTTTGTTTGCGCCTTGTTGCTAAACACGAGATGACGTATTGTCACTTCAGTGTATGATATTGGCTGATGGAAGTTAGACTGAGGTCTGACTGTTCGAGTCCCTTATTGTGGGAATTCTTCTACTGGGGTCTTGTGATGCGGCCTTCCCTAAGGTAGCTATAGCCGTTAGACTTTGCAGTAAGTTGTGTTTTAAGCTCCTGATGATATTTATGAATATTAAACTAATTCGTATCTAGTCTGTACATATTCATGGGTCATCGTTACCTTCCATGTACTGAAATGGATTTTGCGAATGAAATGGGATATTAGGATCCAGCCAATTAATCTGTGCAAGTACATGCCGATTTATAGTGCATAAAGAAATATTATATGTAAAGAATATTGTTTCCGTCCGTTGGAATACGGAGGACAGAACCAGAGGTCAATCAAGTTGTATACTTGAAGATATGTAAGCACTAGTTATTATGATGCCTCAACTATTATGCACAGTTGTTCCAGATTGTATACGAGGCCAGTTAAGAATGGAGTATCTACATTATATTATTTATCCTTTGATTATGACCTGTGACTGCCCTTGAGGGGTCAACCGTCATTGAGAACATTTATCAATCTATAATCGTACTATGAACTGTTTAGATGTCACGCCTCTTGTGATGATTCAGATGTCTACGTCCATGAATAAATGTTTTCGTCTTGACCAACACCTTGGAATTCTGTACCCGTTATTTACAGTTGGTCGGAATTTATGACCATTTCTCCATTAATACATCTTGAGTGACTGTTGGTCTGTCTAACTGACCATTGTTTGATTATCAACGAACTTATTAATGTTATGGCTAACCGTGCCACTCCTACCCACGCAGGAAGCAAATATATTTAAACAAAGGCACTGAAATAATAATGACTAAGTTAGCCATCAACACTTGTGCATAGATTTTGTGTCTTTTCTGTGTTAAATGTGAAGCCCTCTGCATTTCTGATTTAGCCATGCTTCTTTTGCTGTTTTACATTTGTTTACTATTTCCTTATTTAGTCTGTCATATTCTTCTTTGTCTTGCTTCTTCTTCTTCCTTCTTGCATCCATCAGTTTTAAAATTTCATCTGTCATCCATTTCTTCGTTGTAGTCCTCTTTAGTTCTGGTATGATTTCTTTTGATGTTTGATGTATATCTTTCCTTTATCATTTCTCACTGTTCATCTATACTCTGTATTTTTTTCTATTGCATTGTACATATTCTGTACTGTAATGTTGTATCTTTCACTCATTTCCTTATCTGATTTAAGTTTAACTTGATGTTGTTTGAAGCTCGCTTTACTTTCTTTAATTTTATTCTAAGTTTTCCTATTACTGGTACATGATCACTGTTGCAGTCTGCTCCTGGCCTAGTTTTCACAGATTTCATAATCTTTCTAAATAACCTGCATATTAGTATGTAGTCAAGCTGACTATGAACATTGTGTACTGGACATTTCCTTTTCCAAAAGCGTCTAAAAATGTAAAGAGTAAAGGATCCCTTTACACGCCCATTGAGGCATATTGGGAATATGGTGTTAGGCCCATATTTTCTTGACCATCGGCACACTAGGGGTGATGTGGTCAGCATCACGACGGCCGCCTTAACCTTCCCAGAGTTGCTCTGGTACCCAATTGGGGCTGGGTCGACCTAGAGCCGTTTGCGGCCTAAAAAAAATCCCACCTCATCTGGGGATCGAACCATAGACCACTGAGCTAGGAAGCCAGTGCACTAACCACTATGCTGCCACGGCTCCCAAAAGCGTCTAGGATGTTGTTTAAACCAGGTGTTTCCTACTATTATATCGTTCTTTCTTGCCCACTCTATCAGTCTGTCATCTCTCTCATTTCTTTTTCCCAGGCCATAACCACCAGTCACATCATCAACTTTTTCATTTCCAACGTTTGCATTGAAGTTTACAAGTATAACAGTTGTCTCATGAGATTTACACTGAGTCATTGTCATATCAAGTTCATTATAAAATGTGTCAATTTCTTCTTCTATACTATCTGCTTTTGGGGCATACATTTGTATAAAATTGATATAACTTGGTCTGTCACTCAATTTAATTAATAGGACGCGATTTGATATTGTCCAAAATCCCTTTACTATTCTTGTTCTTTCTGCATCTAGTATTATGTATTGGGAAGTCAGGTATTGGTAGTACCTCTGGTGAAGGAGCTGTCATGCCCTTTTTAGGGCAGCTCAGCCACCTTTGGTCCAAACCTGGCATCCAGCTCTCACCTGTGGCTCCTCGTAGCTGTCAGCATGCGACAGCGGCCACCCCCGGACAACGGCTTTGACAGGCCGGCTAAACTAGGTGAGGGTAGCCGAATGGTTATAAACCTTCGGTGAGTTAGGGTCTGCCTACCCATGCATGCGAAGACTGGATTCGATAGACTGCGCGGAAGAAACCACCTGTTGGTTCAACGGGCATGACGGCGATTACCAGCAACGCGCTGTGGAGCGTAAGGAGCACGGCGAGGCACGTAGAAAGCCCTGGTCATCCACTGCACCTGACTTCATCTCCAGTCGTCTTGACTTGTCTTGCCACTGGATTGAGATGGACCCAGGCGAGAGAGTGAGGTCGACGAATTGCGCAACTCTTCCTCACTTTAATCCAAATCACCGCGCAAGTCACTCTTTCATCCATTCATCCATTCATCCATCCACTCACAACAAGTCCTGTGGCGATGGGCGAGCGGCGAAGCGGCAGGCGTGGGTACGCTGGCAGTCGTAGTCGCAGACCTACACACAGGCGGCTCAGGCCATATGGTCGTCTTCCACTGATCGGAGCAGCAGTGGGATTCGGCAGCCCCCTGAGTGTCTGAGCAGCCCTCTTTAGGAAAGCACTGCTCACCTCCATGGCATGAGGAAGGGGCTAGAAAAGGTGCCCTAAACATTGCCTGCTTCACCATTACCTAACCAGCTTACCGCGGTTGGTGGGTACCCTACTTCGGCGGTCGACATATAAGAAAAAGAAAGGACAGATTTTTCCCCCTCATTCTAGGCGCATGGAATGTGCGCACTTTACTTGACAAAGACTTTAATGCAAACAGACCTGAGAGACGAACTGCCCTGATTGGGAGAGAACTGGCCAGGTACAACATTGACATAGCAGCACTGAGTGAAACTCGACTTGCAGGCGAGGGCCAACTTTGCGAAAAGGGTGCAGGTTATACATTCTTTTGGAGCGGAAGAGGAACTGAAGAAAGACGAGAAGCAGGGGTTGGATTTGCAATCAAAACAGCAATTGTCAGCAAGTTAGCGGGGCCCCCAAAGGGAATAAATGATCGACTCATGACGGTCAAGATCCCTCTGTTCTATGGAAGAAAACATGCCACCATCATTAGCGCGTATGCACCAACTATGACAAACCAGGATGATGTCAAGGATAAGTTTTACGAAGAACTACATGCAGTCATTGCATCAGTTCCTAAAGCAGATAAGCTCATCATTCTTGGTGACTTTAATGCAAGAGTAGGCTCAGATAACATCTCCTGGAATGGCACTATTGGTAGGTACGGCGTGGGTCGCTGTAACAGTAATGGACTTCGTCTCCTCCAGACTTGCGCAGAACATGACCTCCTTGTCACCAACACCATTTTTCGACTTCCTACCCGCAACAGGACCTCCTGGATGCACCCTCGCTCAAAGCATTGGCACCTAATTGACTATGTAATTGTTAGGAAGAAGGACAGGCAAGATGTCCGGGTGACCAAGTCCATGTGTGGTGCCGAATGCTGGACTGATCATCGCCTCATTGTATCTAAACTTAAAGTTCGTATCCAACCAGCCAGGCGCCCTCAGGGGAAGAAAACTCAAAAGAGGCTGGATGTCACCAAACTAAAGAAGACAACAATCAAACAGTCATTTACTGACACCTTAGAAGACCGTCTCAAATCTATCTCGCTAGACGGCCAAAGTGTGGAAACAAATTGGGCAGCCCTAAGTGAGCAGATCTACAACACTGCTACAGAGGTCCTGGGTCCTTCCATCAAGAAACAAAATGACTCGTTTGATGAGAACTCAGATGATATAAAGCAGATGTTGGCTGAGAAACACCATCTCCATAAAGCATATTTAAATGATCCAAAATCTACATCCAAGAAAGACGCTTTCAACAACATGCGTAGAATCGTCCAACATAAACTACGCCAGATGCGGGATTCATGGCTGTGGAATAAAGCAGATGAGATCCAAGGCTTTGCTGACAGCCATGACTTGAAAAACTTTTACCTTGCACTCAAAGCGGTCTATGGTCCAACATCATCAGGATCATTTCCCCTCCTTAATGCAGATGGAAAAACACTAATTACAGACAAGGAAAAAATTCTCCAACGCTGGGCTGAACATTTTAATAATATCTTGAACCAGCCATCATCTATTAACGACGAAGCCATCATCCGCCTGCCCCAAATTCCTATAAATGAAGCATTAGATGATGTACCAACTCTGGAGGAAACTAAAAAAGCGATTCGTCAACTGTCTAGTGGAAAGGCCCCTGGCTCCGATTCAATTCCTGTTGAGGTTTATAAAGATGGCGGTGCAGTTCTGATAGAGAAACTTCATATGATCTTCCAGCAAATGTGGCAGAGTGAAACCATCCCACACGATCTCAAAGATGCCTCAATTATACATCTATATAAACGTAAAGGTAATCGCCAAGACTGCAACAATCATCGAGGCATCTCTCTTTTATCAATCGCTGGGAAGATATTCGCCAGAATCCTTTTGAATCGCCTTACGGCTCATCTTGACAAAGGTCTTTTACCTGAAAGTCAGTGTGGATTCCGGAAAGAACGTGGAACCACAGATATGGTGTTCGCTGCAAGACAGCTACAAGAAAAATGCCAAGAACAGCACTGTGACCTGTACACAGCTTTCATCGACTTGACAAAGGCGTTCGACACGGTCAGTAGAGAGGGTCTATGGAAGATCATGGCAAAATACGGCTGCCCAAAGAAATTTATCACAATAGTGCAGCAACTGCATGATGGAATGCAGGCTAGAGTTCAGGAAAACGGTGAGCTATCAGAGCCTTTCCCCGTCTCAAATGGAGTTAAACAAGGGTGCGTACTTGCACCGACTCTGTTCAGTATCATGTTTTCTGCTATGCTGACTGATGCTTTTAGAGACGGGGACACAGGAATCGACATTAGTTATCGTATTGATGGAAAATTGTTTAACCTTAGGAGGCTTCAAGCAAAAACCAAGGTCAAATCACACACCATCAGAGATCTTCTGTTTGCTGATGATTGTGCCCTCAATTCCTTCTCAGAGGCTGATCTGCAGCATAGTGTGGATAAATTCTCCGAAGCCTGCGCCAACTTTGGGCTTACCATCAACACGAAGAAAACAGAAATCATGTACCAACCAGCTCCTGGCACAGTTTATACTGAGCCAGTCATCAAGGTTAATGGTGAGAAACTGAATGTTGTGAACAGATTCACATACCTTGGTAGCACACTATCCCAGAACATTGTCATTGATGATGAGGTGAACACCAGGATCTCCAAAGCCAGCAGCACATTTGGCAGACTATACACCAACGTTTGGCATCGAAGTGGCATTAGTCTACAGACAAAGCTGAAGGTATACAGAGCTGCGGTGCTTCCAGTGCTGCTATATGCATGTGAAACATGGACTGTATACAGGCGCCACGTAAAGAAGCTAAACCACTTCCATACAGTCTGTCTCAGGAAGATAATGAACATCAAATGGCAAGACAAGATCCCGGATACCGCCGTTCTTGACAGAGCTGGTATCCCTAGTATTGATACTATTCTGATGCAGTCACAAATTCGCTGGGCAGGTCATGTAGTCCGCATGCCAGACCATCGACTGCCAAAGATACTCTTTTATGGTGAGATGCAGAAGGGTAAAGGCTCCCATGGTGGCCAAAAGAAGCGCTTCAAAGACACGTTAAAGACGTCATTGAAAACCTTTGACATAAACCCAGACACATGGGAAGCTGCTGCGCAAGACCGAACTGCTTGGCGCACATCTCTTCGTAAAGGTGCAGCAGCATGCGAATCATCCAGAAGAGCAGCAGCAGAACAGCGGAGACAAGCTAGAAAGGACCGTGAAATAAAACCTTCACATGAAGCAAACATTCCCTGCCCACACTGTCCAAGATCTTTCCAGGCCCGCATCGGGCTCTTCAGTCACCTTCGTACCCATAGACTAACCTAACATATTCTTAAATAATTGGATGAACAGAGTGGTCTTCATCACCCGTGATGGACGAACAACCATTATGCCTACTCCTCTTTCATATATATGTCCTCCAGAATACATTATTCTGTAGTTGTCAGAATATATTTCAACTGATCCAGTATATCGCATTTCATATGGCTCTAATACATTTACTTTCATTCTTTCCATTTCCATCTTGATGTTATCTAATTTTCCAGTCTGTATTAGTGTCATGACATTCCAAATTCCTATGCTTAAGTTATCTTTAAACCTAATTTTGCTGACAGTAGCTTGATGACGATCAGGTATCACCTGTAGCACATGATGTTCCCTATCGGACGAGATGATTCCTCTGGAACCTCTCTAAATGTCATTGTCTTATACAAAAAAGTTGCATCGTTCATAATTTTTTTTAAAAATCAAAATTTAATTGGAAATTATAATTCCACACAAAATGTTCAATTACAAAAAATATATTAAAAACATTAACAAATAAAGATTCTGTTACCACAATGAAGTGCTTAACAGCAGCTTGCATACAAATTCATTTAAACATGTAACAGAATCATGAACTGTATTTGTTAGTCTTTTTCCTCGATACTATTCTCAGCACTGTTTTCGAAATATTGCAGCAGCACTGTGTCTTGTTTCCTTTATCTTTTAAGACCGTGGAAATGATGTCTACTGTAATCTTCACGAAGAAACAAAATGAATACAGAATACAAACATTTCAGTTCACTATGCAGCTGATACTGGGCTATATGTTCTGGAGCAAAATTTTCATTTGCAACATTTATCCATTAATTAAAATAAAACTATATACAATGTCAAAGCGGAACAACAGAAATCCATCAGATGACAAAGGAGCAAGTAACTTCGGCTGCCTCTTTATCCTTTAGATTTAGATAAAAAAGTCAGAGGTCATGACGCTCAATGTGAGCAACCCTGAGCCCGTATTAGTAAGGAATCAGCAACTGAAACAGACAGACACCTTCACATACCTAGGATGCATAGTAACACCAGACGGCGGAGCAAGCAAAGACATCAACAACTTAATGAACAAAGCAAGAACAGCCTTTTGTAGTTTAAACAACATCTGGAAGTCCTCTCATTACAGCACAAGCACAAAAATAAGATTTTATCAGAGCTGTTTGCTTTCTGTGCTTCTCTATGGTGCGGAATGCTGGAGAGTTACAGAGAAGGAAATGTCGAAATTGTCATCTTTTCACACAACATGCCTAAGAAAAATTCACCGACTCTTTTGGCCGAATACCATCACCAACCAAGATCTACTTACTCGGAGCAAGCAAGAGGACATGCACACCATCATAGCTATCAGACGCTGGAGCTGGGTTGGCCATGTCCTCAGAAGAGACCCCGATGCCATCACAAGACCAGCTATGCTATGGACCCCTGAAGGAAAACAAAAGAGAGGCCGACCAAAAACAACCTGGCGGAGGACTGTGAAGGCTAAGATGCAAAGAATGAACCAGAGTTGGGGCACTGTGCGAAGGATGGCCACCGACCGAGCAAAGTGGAATCATTTTGTTGTTGCCCTACAAGACGCCACCAGGCGTGATGGCCACTGACTGCTTTGACGGTCGGCGGCTAAGGATCAAAGAAGAAGAAGAAGAGGTTGAACGGGATATTTTTCTTATTTAATTTTTTAAAAAAAGTCTGGGAGTATGTAGTAACGGATGTTGTTGCCTCATACTAAAAGAATCAAGATGCTGTGGTTCCTTATTCTTCACCGTCATCTTCACCGCTTCCAAATGTGTGTTCATGCTAACATCCACACCTCTGACAGTGCCATGAACTTGGGTTCCATTCTTCAATTCAATTGTAACAGTCTCAGTTTCATGAGAAACCTCAGAAGCTCCATGATTATTGAGATTGTTAATCAGTAGTTTCTAGTATATCAATATTGGCGGCAAACGTTTGCATTACAAATTGTACCGGAAGGATAGTGTGACTTGCTTGCATAGCTAAGCGGGGTTGTCGCACGGAATGTCCAGGGTTCGAATCCTGGGTAAGCCACTCACGTCTGTTGTTTTTCTGCTGTCTAGTGTTCTACTTCTTTATTTCTTACGAGTGCCTGAAAACATACCTTTATGTTTGTCTCATATTCATTTCAAAAAATAAACGTTCACGATAATGCAAGAGACAACTGGACGGATGTCAACGGAAGCTCATTATTTTTTTTTATTTTTAAATTTTATTAATGACGTTCATTTTTTGTTTTGATTTAATATTTTAATTTAGCTTAGAATCTAAAAAAAAAAAAAAAAAAATATGTCTTTTACGTTATTTAAAAAAAAAGAAGAAATATTATAGGCAATTACAAAATTGTTGACTGTTATTAATGCATTTTTATAAAACATTTTCTAGAAGTTTTTAAGGTCATTAAAATCCCAGGTTAGTAATTAATAACACAACATAAACTTTACTTCCCTTTTATGCATTGTACACTGAATTCAAAATATCAAAGTAAAACATTACTTCCCTTGCCTACTATTCTGCCATCTGAACAAGTGAATTCAATGGCAGTGACGACAATAATAGTGGAATCGTTTTTTTTTCCCTAACGCATTCTACATGGCAACACATAAACTTTAAACACTAAAAGAAAGAAAGAAAGAAAGAAACCCATAGAATTGGAATGTCCTAATTAAACACATCTCAAAGCAGTTTTCATATAAAACCAATGTACGTGTGGTAAATATTTCGCCTTCACGATTTCACGGAAGTAATATCTATTAAGCTGCATGTGAGGTTGCAATTCCGTACGACATGAATCGAAAACCTCCTTAGAAGCGTCGAATCTTCAAAAACTGGATCTACTGGCCTGGTTATGCAGAAGTACGAGGCAATGACAGACTAGCTTCAAGAGCACCCATAGTAGGTGCATTGGATACGGACAAGGGAGAGATGCTGAGGTTAATTAATGATCACCTATTAGAGAACAACACTCCAATCGATAGAATCATCAAGTCTAAGATTGCTGGAATTTGGCATTAAGAGTAAGACTGGCAGGGATAGGCTAATAAAAAATTCTGCTTATCAGAAGTTTGCTCAAAGATGGACATTTACAGTCAGAATAAGAAGTAATGCACGAAGCAATTATTTTAGCCATTCAGATACAAATGTTTCAATTCTTAATTTTAATTTCTGCATTTTTAGAATGTAAAAAAGTTTGAAAGTCTAAATGTCTTAACTGACTAATCTCAGACCCTGCAGTAATTAAGAGTGTAACATGACTAACAGAAAATGTGCATCACAAGACATACACATTCAGTTCGTCTATAAAATGGTCATGTGAGAAACGAATCAAGAAATTTAAAACTGAAGGACTTTTACGCACACGGTGCTTTTCGGCTTGTTAGCAGTTACTACACGAATTGCTAGAGCGATAACCACTGACGGACAACTAAGCTGTTCTAAGAGTTACCTCCCCTGACCGGGAGAGAACTTTTCTGTTACTATTATTTTTGTGTGTGTCTAGTGTTTTACTTCTTTCTTTCTTATTGTGACAAGTCATATATCAGTAGCTTAATTTTTCTGTGTCTATCTTGCCCATTGTTTCAATTATTTAGGCAGTAAAATGACTCAGGATGGTGACACAACAAGAGAAATCCATACTAGAATTGCTTTGGCAGCTAGCGCCTTCAATAGATTATCTAACATTTGGAAATTACGATCATTGAATAGACATACCAAGCTTCGTCTGTTTAATTCAAATGTTATCTCAGTGTTAACATACGGCTGTGAGAGTTGGAAAATAACAAAATCATTGGAGAACAAGCTGAATACATTCGAGAACAAATGTCTTAGAAAACTCATGAACATCAGTTGGAAAGAATTCAAGACTAATCGACAAATAAGAGAAGACTCTAGGCAGAAATATGTCTCCGACTATATAAGGAAAAGACGATGGTCATATATCGGTCATGTCCTACGAATGCAAAACAACAGAATACCACTACAGGCGCTCACTTGGGTTCCTGAGGGTAAGAGGAAAAAAGGAAGACCAAAAGAAACACTCAGAAGAACAATAATAAGAGAATGAAGAACGTTGGGCCTAAATAATGTGCAAGAGCTAAGAGGAGTGGCGTCACAACGAACAACCTGGAGAGCACTGGTTTCTGCCTTATGCGCCGTGTTTGGTGCTTAAAGAATTTATTATTATTATTATTTATCTTGCCCCTGGCCTGTACTATGCTATCTTTTTTGTTGTCATCCTCTTATTGTTTTACCTGAGCCGTTATCTTTCGATGTTTGTTCTCCTCGGGTTATCTGAATTTCGTCATTCATAACCCAGGTTACCCGACCGATTGACATGTTTTTTAAGCCGTGTTGACGTGTTTGTGTGATTAATAGTAAACATTATACAGATTAAAAGTCGACCTATAGCCCATCCTTTTCGACAAGCTAGACGCATGATTGAGAGATAATAGTTCTGTTTTACACCAGACAGCATAGAGCGAAAACCCAGACTCGTGTCGGAGAATGAAGATAACGAATGTTTGATTCGAAGACAGGACTCGCAGACAGTTGTGTGACAAAATCCATTCGATTGTCTACATTTTTTGTCTATTAATTTTTCTACCATTTAATTTCTGTACTTCACGAGTCAAAATTATCTTCATACCTTCTACCTGACCCCCTGTCTCTCTCTCTCTTTCTCTCTCTCTCTCACCCTCTCTCTCTCACCCTCTATCTCTCTGGTTCTCTCGTTCTAACGAATGCATCTACGCCATGTATACGGGGCGACTTAGAAAATGTTATCATTTTGAATAGACCAGAAGGCAGGAAACGGGCCACAGCAAGCCCAGAGCTGTTTATGAGGGAACATTTTGTTCCTGACAGGATGGCCCAAGCTACACCACGTGATTCATACTGGCGGGTTGGGCGCGGCTTTTTAACAATATCCTAAATTGTTGGTACGAGTGCATCACAAGAAAGACTGGTAAAAGGGCAGTTTTAGAAAGAGTTATAACTATTTATGAAGATGACTACTTCAGTATATGCTACACAACAGTAAACGGCTGTTGCTTTAACTTTGCTGGGAAGATAGGCTTAGAAGCTCCTAGCAGTTGCTAACACTTATTTAATTTTTAGTGCGTAGACTAGTGACAAAAACCTGTATATGTAAAAGTTAGCAAATAGAATACAGGTCCACTAGGGCTATGAGGAAACCGGAGAAACGCATCTAGAGAGAACATCAGTGGTTGAAGTTAGGACGAGCGTAGCGGGGCGACTGGTCCTACGGCATCAATTAACCCTTTATGTGTGGCGGTGTGATGTTTCAATGTAGAACTTTATTTATGGAAACTTTCTTTTCCCTTTTATTTAGTCCATGTCTAAGTGTGATGCAGTACTGGCTTATAGCTCGCCAGAGATGGTTATTTCTTAGACCCTGTCTTAGTGTTGTGGTTCGTTCTTTCCTTTTATAGGTGTTGTGCGATGAAGAGTATTAGTGGTTGAGAAATGTGAACTTTGACAATACATCTATTATCCAACTGAAAATCAATTTCCAACAGCCTGGTCCTTAAAAATGAATTTTTTAAAACAGCAAACTAGTCAAGTAGTGTCAAACAATGTTCAACGATTATGCATTCTATACATCAACCAAATCTTAGTTATTTTTCCTTTCATGAAGAATATATTTACCTTCTTTCCCTTCAAATCTATAATGCATCATAAAATTCTTTTCCCATATCAAGTTTTTTCAATTCCTGGGTATTCATAGTTTCATATTTCCTTTCTTTCTCCGTAGTTTTCTTGATAGCCATCTGTCTATACTCAGTTTCAAATCCTGTTCCCTCGTTATATCTATTGTATCTTCCATTTTGTTTCTCTTCTGCTATTATGTTATAATTTTTACGATTATACGCTGAAATACAAAATGATAGGGCGATCGTACTACTTACTTAATCAGGTAACTAAATTACCTTATCATGTGCACAAATACACATGCATGAATAATTCTACAATTCGTTGAATACCTTAACTTGGGAGCAGGATGGACTGACGCGTCCTCATACTCTGCTAAATTCTTGAAGACTGCCGTTTTAATAATTTCCTGCCGACAATTTCTTAGTGTCTTGAGCTGGCTACGTTTCCATTTTTTGGAAGCTTATTCTATTTAATAAATAATTGGTCAAACATCACGTTCTCATCTCGTGATGTGGCTGTCCTTACTACATTTCCATGCCAACTGCCGCCGATTTGTCACGTGGCTTCTTAACCGAAGTTGACACAGTAGCTTCACCTTACTCTACCCTGCTCTTAGCTGTCTGGGGTATTTTTATATTTGTTAAAAATCGTGCTTGCTTTTTCTATAATAATTAATGCTAGTTTTATTCTCATTATAACCAGCCTCGAGAATTAATAAATGCTGATGGTGGTAGGTCATACAGCCACACGGGTATGCGAACAACTTTTATTATCTTATATACATGATTTATATATGCGAATTCATATTCATTATTAAGATGTAAGCTGAAACTGTATTTTCATTGCATTATATCTTCTTCTTCTTCGATCCTTAACCCCCGACCGTCAAAGCAGTCAGTGGCCATCACGCCTAGTGGCGTCTTGTAGGGCAACAACAAATTGATTCCACTTTGCACGGTCGGTGGCCATCCTTCGTACAGTGCCCCAACTCTGGTTCATTCTTTGCATCTCAGCCTCCACAGTCCTCCGCCAAGTTGTTTTTGGTCGGCCTCTCTTTCGCTTTCCTTCAGGGGTCCAAAGCATAGCTGTTCTTGTGATGGCATCGGGGTCTCTTCTGAGGACATGACCAACCCAGCTCCAGCGTCTGCCAGCTACGATGGTGTGCATGTCCTCTTGCTTGCTACGAGTAAGCAGATCTTGGTTGGTGATGGTATTCGGCCAAAAGATGCGGTGAATTTTTCTTAGGCATGTTGTGTGAAAAGAGGACAATTTTGACATTTCCTTCTCTGTGACTCTCCAGCATTCCGCACCATAGAGAAGCACAGAAAGCACGCAACTCTGGTATAATCTTAATTTACTGCTTGTGCTGTATTGGGAGGACTTCCAGATGTCATTTAGACTAAAGAAGGCTGTTCTTGCCTTATTCATTCTGATGTTGATGTCTTTGCCTGCCCCACCGTCTGGTGTTACTATGCTTCCTAGGTATGTGAAGGTATCTGTCTGTACCAATTGCTGATTCCTTACTGATATGGGCTCAGGGTTGCTCACATTGAGCGTCATGACCTCAGACTTCTTTAAATTGATGTTCAAGCCCACCTGCTGGCTAAATTTATTAAGTCTATCCGTCTTTTCCTGGATGTGTTGATGTGAATGTGCCAGCAGTGCAATGTCATCTGCATATTCCAGATCTTCCAATGTAGAAAATGTAGTCCATCTTATTCCTCTTGGACTGCCCTCTGTTGTCTGGCGCATCAGCCAGTCTATGACTGTTAAAAAAAGAGTGGTTGATAAGGGGCATCCCTGTCGTACTCCTGTCTTCACCTCGAAGGTTAGGTTGCTCTGCCCAACACTACACGTAAAGTTGGCATAGAGGCTTTTTATGATTGACACTATGCAGCTTGGAATTCCATAAGCCCTCAGTATTTTCCATAAACTGTCCCTATGTATGCTGTCAAAAGCCTTTTCAAAATCAACAAAATTTATGTAAAGCTGTCTTTGCCATTCTGAGCACTGCTCTATAATGTTCCTGAGAGTGAATATATGGTCTACACATCTTCTGTTCTTTCTAAATCCTGCTTGTTCTTTCCTCAGTTTGTAGTCTACTGCCTTTGAAATTTTCTGTATAGTTATCCTGCCTAGTATTTTGCTGGGAACTGAGAGAAGAGTGATTCCTCTCCAATTATTGCAGTCTGCAAGATCTCCCTTTTTGGGCAATTTGACAATTATTCCTTTGTTCCACTCTGATGGTGTTGTCCCCGTTTTCCACACTTGTGCAAATAGTGGTTCTAATAGTTCTGCTGCTAGCTCAGGGTCTGTCTTAAATAGCTCTGCATTTAAGTTATCATGGCCCGGAGCTTTACCGTTCTTTAACCCTTTGATTGCTGTGATGATTTCTTCTTTTCGTGGAATGTCTGTATTTACATCTAGATCGTTTTCAGCCTCAGGAACATTCAATTGTGTCTCTGGTGGTTCCTTGTTCAGTTAGTTCCTTGTTCAGAGTTTCTGTGTCTCTGGTGAAGTGCTCTGCCCATCTTGTTTCCTGTCCCTCTGCTGTCTTGATGAGATTTCCTTGCTTATCTCTTACTAATGTAATATTGTTTGCACCTTGTTTTCCGCTGATGAATTTAGTTATTTTGTATACTGTGCTTTGTTCATTTCTCAGTGCTGCCTCTTCTGCCTGTTTTGCAAGATCGTCTAGGAAATTCCTTTTGTTGGCTCGGGTTTGGCGTTTAACTTCCCTGTCCAGCTGGCTGTACTGTTCGCTATATAGTTGCTTTAACCTGGGGGACTTCGCTTCTGTTTTCTTTCTTTTCATTTCCTTTCTCATCTTTATGGTGTTTAGTGTTTCTGGTGTTATCCAGTCTTGCTTCTTCCTTTCCTGGAATCCTAAGCATGAGTTGCTACTTTCCTTATATACTGTTGAAATGGTGTTGAAATTCTGGTCTATATCATCAGTCAATGTCTTTTCCTGGCTTTTGGCAAATTGATATCGTTTCTTAATGTCGGCCCCAAAAGCTTTTCTGGTATCCCTCAAAACTTTTCTGAATGTGTCCCGCATGTCTTTTCCTGGCTTTTGGCAAATTGATATCGTTTCTTAATGTCGGCCCCAAAAGCTTTTCTGGTAAGGGGGTCCCTCAATTTGCTGATGTCAAACCTTTTCTGTGTAGTTACAGTTGGTCCAGCCCTTCTTAGTTTCACTTTCAGTTTTGCTACTACTAAATGGTGATCACTTCCCACATCTGCACCTCTTCTTACCTTCACATCTTGTAATGCATGTCTCCATCTACCGTTAACCATGATGTGGTCTATCTGGTTTCTGTCCCGACCATTTGGTGATTCCCATGTTAACTTGTGAATTTCCTTATGTGGGAAAAGTGTACATCCAATGACCAGGTTGTTAATGCTACAGAAACTTATTAGCTTATCCCCATTTTCGTTTGCTGTTCCGCTGCCGCATTTCCCCATTGTTCTTTCATTACATGTATTGTGTGTACCAACTTTCGCATTGAGGTCTCCCATTACTATAACAAGATCATATCTAGGTGTGTCTTCCATTTCTTTCTGCAGTTGTTGATAGAATTCATCCTTGACCTCCTCATCGCTATCATTCGTTGGTGCGAAGCATTGTATTATTGTAGTGTTGGTGAATCTCCCTCTCAATCTCAATCGTATCAGTCTGTTGTTGATGGGTTTCCATTCCAGTAATGTCCTTTCTATCCCTTTCTGTAGAATAATGGCTACGCCTTCACTGTGCTGTCCATCCTCTCTTCCAGAGTAAAGTACTGTTTCTCCTGTTGCTGTTTTAACTTTTCCTGCCCCTGTCCATCTGCTCTCACTTATCCCCAGGATGTGTAACCTATAGTTTCTCATTTCTGCCGTGACCTGTCTTAGTTTACCTGTCTCGTACATTGTCCTGACATTCTAAAATCCTATTCTGATATCCTGTTTTGCGGTCACGACATCCGTTTTCATGTCAGTGGCTTCCTTTCGGCTTTCACCACTGACAGTCATACGAGCCACAGACTCCGAATGTCCATCGCAGCAAAGTTTGTTCATTTGATGTTGTTTCCGTAACTTCATTATTTTTTTTACATAGACAGGGGTGTCAGCCCTATGCTAAAACCCCCAACCTGGAGGACCAGGGTACCAGCTTTTGTCTGACCCCTACCCACACAGACCAGTCCAGCTTAGTTGAACCTACCAGGAGTAAAACTCCCACTGGCATAGCTCTGGGGATTGTCAGGGTACGCAAGCTGCCATACCGCTACAAGGTATAGGTACCATTGATGGCAGATTGCATTATATACCCACTTTTTATTCCCTGGTCTATGCAAGCTTCGCTACTTCTTATATAACATTTTCTCGTTCGTTAATTATTACCTACTGTCCTTGCCTCCTTCCTGCATTAAAAGCAAGACACAATTCAATATTTATGACCTTTATAATTCTTTATTAGGCCATTTAGCGCATGTTGGATCATATGCTCCGTGCGGAGCCAGACAAACTGTACATATAGTAATTTCTAAGCTGTTTTCAATATATGGAAATTCCAAACGAATAAAGTTATAGTTTGGGCAGAGCAGTGGTGTGCGTTGTGGAAACGCAAAACTGTAATTCTACCCGCTTAGTTGGGGACGCATAAATTATCTGAGGGACAATGGCCAGAGTCCATCAGAATGGGAGGGCAGATGTGTTTCAGCTTAGCAGAAAACTATGAGAATGTTACATTTACTCTACAGTCTTAAAGGTGTAGATAGTTCAAAGCCTGCACTAGAAGTCAATTCGAGCGAGAGGACAGACAACAGTCAAGGCAACCGTCTGCGTCAGAAAACATCAACATCATTCAGCAAACTAACAACTCTCCGAAACGTTGGGTAACCTTGAAACAATCTATTGAGAAGCAAAACATACAATCGCGTGAACCAAACACTTCACCCGACACTTGCCTAACGCAACGGAAAATTTCCATAATACCATTATTATTCGTGGACAATTGAAGCTACCACTCTGTGAAGCGGAGTTTCTGATGGTTTTCATTTCTTTTGCAAATTCAATTTTAGATTTGAATAATTAAACGAACCATGTCTATTTTACTTTGGTATCTTTGGTTGTTGTTATCTTAAATTTGGTAAAAGTCTAATAAGATACAGTTTTTTTAAAAATTCTTTTACCTGGGAGCATGAGCTAAATTATTCAGGGAGGGGATAGAAGTGTGACAAGAATGCCTAATTCTCTTCCCCTATTATACTTTCCAGTGATCTGTACTTCAGACTCACTAAAAGGCAAGTTTTAATATTTTTATAACATCCCTTTTCACGTTCACAAGGTGAACTGCCCTGATAAAGAGAGAGAGAAGTGTTCTTTTATGTGTCAGCGGACAGCAGGCATTCCTAATTGGAAAGCGCCTAATTCTTTCTTGTTACTCTTTCATGCATTCACATACCTTCACTCTCTCTTTAAAACCACTTGTCACAAGATGGTATTTTAAAGTAATGTGTTGATTTTGCAGATATGACCCGCTGTAAAGGAGTGAAATACGTGAAATGATATAACACTTCCTGCAGATGACTTTGTTGTTGTAAACAAATACGAGAAAGTAACATCTTGGAAGAAATTATCAGTGATAATCTCGGATCAAACGATGAAGTAGTGATTTTAGTAAACATGACAAGTGACACATAAGTGGCAAGACCTTATATGGCCTTAAAGTACGTACAGGTGAATTTGAAAATAACATGTAAGGGGAAAAAAAAACCTTATGTCCTCATGTAGTAAAGTTCAACATGAGGGTGGAGAAAACCCCTACCAAAATCAGACGCTTTATTGTGGTTGGTTTGGGTTGAAATGCTAGATTAAACTACTTCAGATTGGATCTTTTCCCAATGGAGAAGAATGGGTGTGGGAGCGAAAATTTCGCTTAAAACCTAGAGCATTTTAAAACTTACGCACAGCATTTCCATCTCGTCAAGGAGCAATCTCTAAAAGCCAGGATAATGAATAGAATTAAGATTTCAGTATAAGTATCGCGAGAGGTTCAGATGTTATTAAAATATATGATATATCAGACAAAAAGATGTATCAAAGGATACCAGTATAGCGTCAAATAAGAGACTGGTCTTATAAGAAATACCCCCTTCTCTGAAAAAAGTAAGGGTGTATCGACAATCAAGGTAGGGTCAAGCTGTATCCAACTTCAAGTATGATGATAGTGAATGCTACTTAAGGTTTAAGTGCTACCTCTCCAGATCCCTCCCTGAATAATGGTTATTATATTTATTTTTATTGTATTATGGCTAATTGTCTAGAGGATTAATTAATTTAATGGATATGTAATATACATACAAACAGAATCTAACTCAAATTGAATAATTAAGTAAGACTGAATGTAAATATTTACAATTTATTGATCCTGTACCGTTTCTCTTTTTGGTTAGGAAAATGATAATAAAATTCAAATGCTTTTTACAAAATGGAAATAAATAAGTAAGGAATTTTCATGTCCACACTAGTTAAATATAAAAGTTATAATTAAAATGTCAATTATATTACGTTATATATTTATATACAGTTGTTAGTTTCACTGGACTGTAAAGTAGGTAGAAAAATTCATTAAATCCTTCATAAGTCATCATGCAAGTGTTTGTTTATTGTGTGGTTTAATTCTTAACAAAATAAGGCTGGATGTGCCGACCAGTGGAGTTATATGTCCACCTATCTTGTATAGTTTGAAGTACACAGTGTCTGGATCTCCAGGCTGGGAACCAATCTGGTGACTCGTTCTAAGTATATTGAGAACGTCTATCACAAACAGAGTTCCTCAGTATTGAATGTCCCGAAGACTGATAGCCATGTCGGGATAAAATCCTCAGGTAGAATACAATAGCTATAACAGGCTGTAAATGGGTATACAGGTCTGCTACTTAGATACAGCTGCAAAATATTTGACAGCATGCGTTTGCCGCTTTCTTCTGTTAGTACTGTATTTTGAAAATGTTGTGGCCTCAATTCAGCCCAAGTTTAAGGTCTTATATAGGGTCTCAGCGTACCTCGCGGATGGTTGGGGCAAAAGCGGTGTTTAGGAATCCCAAAACAATGCGTCTTTTTGCCTTCGTGTTCAATGTGTAGAAATTTTAAAATCTATTATCTTTCTTAATTGTGGACGGATTTTACTCATTTAAAGTTAGTATTATACTGGTAATTTATCAGTCTAGCTAAAATTTGTCTAGTTAGCAAAATGCATTTAAATATATTGGGGACTGCCCTGATGTATAAATGTCAATTAAAACGATTTTTCTCTTAGAATAACATATTATTTGAGGAAGTCTTTACAAATACCTCTTAAGTAATATCCCTGGTGTTTAAACTACTTATAACTTTCGTTTAACTATCTTTAGTCCTTGAGAAATTAAATATCGTTGTATTTTCAGTTGCACAAAATAGGCCTCTATGTTAAGCATAATACTTTTCCTTATACATACCAGAAAAAAGAGCGTTCTCATTGGCTGTTATTTCGGTTCGTATTATCCTATTATAGAGAGCGGTAAATATGACCGTGGTGTAAGACAGACCAAGAATGAACCACAGTTGGAGCACTGTACAAAGGATGGCCACCGACAGTTCAAAGTGGAATAAATTTTTTGCTGCCCTACAAGACGCCACCAGGCGTGATGGCTGCTGACTGCTTTGACTGTTGGCGGTTATGGATCGAAGAAGAAGAAGTAAGACAGACCAAAACACGACAGAGCTCCCCCATTTAAAAGCGTAAACCATTCTGGTAGAGCTTTCCTCTCTGTATTTACAATCACGGCATTACCCCAAAATGAAGTTCACTCTGCCTTACTATTCTCCTGGTTTCCTTCAGGTGGGCCAGTTCAAGAAGGCACTACTCAAGAAATCTGCTTCAACCCTATGCGATCCAAGAATAATCACCGCCTGTTGTGTTTAATAAACAGCACAGGTGCTGCTGCCTGTCAAATGCTGATTATCAATCAATATTCACCATTACTCTTCTCCGAGTCTGTTCAATGACATGTCCAGAGATGTTAGATGTTCCTCAAGGTTGCAATATTTGTGAGGATGTCATCTATTAAAATGGTGATAACTGAGTTATGTAAGGGATCCAGTAATTTCCTCATCATCCTGGATAAAACACTCGGAGTATTCTTCAATCCAAAAAGCAACATATGGAATTCATAGTGCCCCTCCGAAGTGATCACAGCCAGCAATGGTCTGAGCTCAGGCTTGACTGGAATCCGGTAATACCCTTTACTTATATTCATGTGTAACTCCTTAATTTCCTGCAATTCAGGTAGAGCCCATTCACAGGTGTTTTCTCAGCTTAACGTCATTGGCGATATAATATGATATGGGGAAATGAATTTCAGGCACCAAGAATCAATTCTCCATTTAGCATGGCATTTATAATATAAAATCTCAATCCATTGTCCGGGTCAATACTTCTAATGGACTGTGTAGGGCCGGCCAACTACCACTATTGCCGGTGCCCTAATAATGCTAATTTAATAGCCGTATGCCAAAGAGAGCTGAGCATTAGGCCAATTGCCCACTCACTCACTTCCAATTTTTCTGGGGGAATCCCTCAGTTTCGTTTTTAAATTTTGCTGACAAACGATTCTATTTTTATCCAGTTCCACGAAATCCGATCCAATTTGTGTCGGGGTGTACTGGTTTGGTTCCCCTTTCGGTACGAGACGGAGAGTTGCCAGTGTAACTGGTTTTCTGGAAGACTGGGTGTAAGAAGGTGTGGGCCTATTCACTATGTCTACCTGTTTATATTTCTTTTCAGGTCTATGTTCGCCACTATGCTTTTCTAGGTCCTGGTTCGTTTTTCCATGTATGGAGTTTACCTGGCTACATTGTGCACAGGCATTTACATACTGAGTGATGTCCTCAGCTATGCCTGGCCAATAAGGGTTTACAGATGCCCTTTGACAGGTGGTACCAATTTTAATATGTCCACCGTCTGGTACAACATGTGCTTGTTCCATAACTTTTCCCTGTATGAAGATGGCAGTACTAACTGGCTATGCCTATTGGGTCCTGCTCCAGCTTTCCTTAAAGCAATCCGTCATCCACATAAAATGGTCCTTTCTTTGGGTGGTTATGGCTGTTTGGCAATTTGCCAAAGCAAGGTTTTAAAGTTTTATCTTTTGCTTGTGCCTTTCTCATCTTTTTAGGATGAATGTTTAGTGGTGGTCCCTCCTCCTTCATAGGGCTTAACCTGGTCTGGAGTGTGGCCATGATCACACGTTTTATTGGGTTTCCTAAGAAATGGTTTACAGTAGAAACAGGGGTGAAACAAGGCTGTATTATGTCACCACTACTTTTTGGAATAGCTATTGATTGAGTTATGAGAAACTATATCCACAATGAACAATTAGGTATAACATGGACAAATGGAAAATTCCTGGGTGACCTGGATTTCGCAGATGATTTAGCATTTTTAAGTTCAACACCCAGACAATCCTAAGAAGCAGTAAATAATTTGTGTCATCTCTCGGTTAAAATAGGTCTCCAAATAAATGCCTCTAAAACTAAAGCTATGAACTTTTTTAATGAGACCTTTGATATCATCTTGAACGGGGAAACACTACAGAAAGTTGAAAGTTTCAATTATTTAGGCAGTAAAATGACTCATAATGGTGACACAACAAGAGAAATCTATACTAGAATTGCTTTGGCAGCTAGCGCCTTCAATAGATTATCTAACATTTGGAAATTACGATCATTGAATAGACATACCAAGCTTCGTCTGTTTAATTCAAATGTTATCTCAGTGTTAACATACGGCTGTGAGAGTTGGAAAATAACAAAATCATTGGAGAACAAGCTGAATACATTCGAGAACAAATGTCTTAGAAAACTCATGAACATCAGTTGGAAAGAATTCAAGACTAATCGACAAATAAGAGAAGACTCTAGGCAGAAATATGTCTCCGACTATATAAGGAAAAGACGATGGTCATATATCGGTCATGTCCTACGAATGCAAAACCACAGAATACCACTACAGGCGCTCACTTGGGTTCCTGAGGGTAAGAGGAAAAAAGGAAGACCAAAAGAAACACTCAGAAGAACAATAATAAGAGAAGGAAGAACGTTGGGCCTAAATAATGTGCAAGAGCAAAGAGGAGTGGCGTCACAACGAACAACCTGGAGAGCACTGGTTTCTGCCTTATGCGCCGTGTTTGGTGCTTAAAGAATTTATTATTATTATTAAGAAAACATATCTCCTTCCTAACACCAGCGGGTAATTAGGATCATCACACACTGCTGCACTAATCTCTCCTTCCACAAATCGAGTCTTGACATTGATTCTGACTAGGGGAAGTGTCATGGTGGCTGTTTCCTTTAATGCCCCTTGTATCTCCACTGTGTCTGTTGTATACTGCTCAGGGTGCACCAGAGTCGAACTCACAACTGAGTCATATTCCAATCCTGAATCGTAGAAGCACTCAACTTTAGTACCATTACAGGTTATTTCTTCACAGAAGGGGGAGGGGGAATTTTCTATGTTTTTCTGACCATCTGTCAGGTCCTTCCTGCCCTTTCCCACTGTTATCATACATGCAGCGTGATATGGAGGGAGTTTCTTACCACATTCAAGTGTATTGTGGTTGTTCACTTTGCAAATTGTGCACCATTTATTTCCATGTCTGTAGGGTTTATTATCTTGTACCTGAGGGTTCCTCTTTCTATGATCAAATCTGGGTTTGTCATAGTCTTGTATGTATCTATGTTGTTGGTCCCTGTTTTCAAACTCATCTTGGTTTCGGGGTGGCCTACTATTTTGTACCTGCTTCTTCCTAATTCCGGCTATCGCTTTCTGGGCTGCTTGATATCTCTCAGAAACTGTTAGAATCTCCCCCAATCTCTGCACCTTGTTCCATAAGAAATGTTCTCATGGCTGGACATAGACTCTGTTACTTGCTCCATCATGACCATTTCTTTTTGGTCTTGGGTTTTTCCAAGAGTAGTCCACTTCGCCAAGTAAGTTTTTAATCTTGCAGAGAATTGGTGGTAAGTTTCTCCAGAAAGTTGATGGTAGTTCTAAACTTCTTCTTATAAAATTCATAATTCATTTCATAACGGACTAGCAATGCCTGCTTCAAAAGTTCATAGTCTTCATGGTCTTCTTTGCCTAGTTTTGCAAAAACTTCATAATAGGCTCCTCTCAAACCTTGTGATATCTTAAGGCTCCACTTCTCTTTCTCTAGGCCATAGTTAGTAGCTAATCTCTCGTATCTACTTAAAAAAGATTCAATATCATCTTCTTTCTCCACAAATGGATCCAAGTGAAAATTCATGGCTTCATTTGAGGCGCCTTGACTTGCACTATTATCAGATGTAGTTGGGCTGCTTCCATTGACTGTAACATGTCCTTGAAAATTTAGCTTTTTCAGCCTCAACTCATGTTCCCTTTGCAATCTCTTTTCCTCTGTCTCCATTTGCAATCTCTTTTCCTCTTTCTTTGCCTCCATTTGCATTCTCTTTTCTTCCCTATCTGCTTCTAATTTTCTAGCTTCCGCTTCTATTTGTCTAGCCTCTCTATCAGCCTCTAATTGTAATCTTTTAACTTCCTTATCTGCTTCTATCTGTTTAGCCTCCCAATCAGATTCTAATTGTAATCTTTTAACTCTTTTTTTTATTTTGGTCTTTAGTTGCCTCTATTTCCATAGGGACTCCAGAGCAAGAACTGCCTTGTAATGCTATCAACAGGTTTCCTCAAAGTGTGTCCCATCAACAGGTTTCCTCAATGTGTGTCCTATCAACAGGTTTTCTCAATGTGTGTCCTATTAACAAGTTTCCTCAATGTGTGTCCTATCAACAGGTTTCCTCAATGTGTGTCCTATCAACAGGTTTCCACAATGTGTGTCCTATCAACAGGTTCCCACAGTGTGTGTCCTATTAACAGGTTTCCTCAATGTGTCTCTATTAACAGGTTTCCACAATGTTTGTCCTACAACAGGTTTCAACAATGTGTGTCGTATCAACAGGTTTCCCCAATGTGTGTCCTATCAACAGTTTTCCTCAATGTGGGTCCTATCAACAGGTTCCCACAATGTGTGTCCTATCAATAGGTTTCCACAATGTGTGTCCTATCAACAGGTTTCCACAATGTGTGTCCTATCAACAGGTTTCCACAATGTGTGTCCTACGTGTCCTATCAACAGGTTTCCACAATGTGTGTCCTATAAACAGGTTTCCTCAATGTGTGTCCTGTCAACAGGTTTTCTCAAATTGTGTCCAATCAACAGGTTTCCACAATGTGTGTCCTATCCATCGCCAGCATTGTCTCTTGTTCGACTGGCACTTGTCTAGTTCTTGTCATCAGTTCCGCATTTGTGACCTTGTCATACCATTTCAATCCTTTAGGAAAGTCTGTAGCTTTTTGGTTCTTGTCTTTTCATAACGCTTGCTAAAATTCACTTATATATTTGTGAACTGCATAAGATAGGAACGCGATCTCTTCTTTCACGTGATATTATTGTTATTAATAAACAGAATCGACATCACTGCACTCCGGGCAAACTAATAGATGTTCACTCTACCTCAGTATATGTCGAAGAGTGTGAATGCTAACTGTTCCTGTAGCTCGCTGGTTTTATACACGACGGATGCATCCTCTCATACGTCCATCTCTACTAGCCTTACGTTTGATGCCAAATTCCAACAGACTTAACCTTGATGATTAATCTATTGCAGTGTCATTCTCTAACAGGCACTCATTAATTGTTCTCAGTATCTCTCCCTTAACCTCTACACCTCACGGTAGAAGGGGAACGACTAAGTAAGTAAGTAAGTATCTCTCCCTTATCCATTTCCAGTGTCCCCACTGTGGGTGCTCTTGATGCTAGTCTGAAAGCTCTCTCATTACCACGTAACCCAGCATGACCAGGACAGTTGATCCACACCAGCTCTTGCAGACTCGAAGCTTCTTTGAATGTTTTCCATTCATGCCGTAGCATACCATTTTGAACCTTTCGAAGTATGGACTGAAAGTCTGACACAATGACTACCTTTGTAAATGAAGTCTCAGTTAGTCCACCTTAAGGCTGCAGTATCTGCCTCTACCTGCATTCTCATGCTGGATGTTGTTATCTTGTACGCCCCACTATGTTCGGCAACCATTCTGCACTTTATCCTAGCAGAGAATCCCCAATTATTAACACTTGGTAAAATATAATTTAGTTGAAATTTCTAACGCTGTACCGATGGACTTGCAGGAAAGCGGATCGTTCTTCAGAGATAAAAGTAGCGTATATGCTGTATTTTATTCCTAATTCCAAATACTCTGAAACCTAAAAACAAAGAAGTCCATTGGAAAAAAAACCCAGACATGACACATTTTTATTTAAAAAAAAACAGAGTTACTGCCCTTATCATAGTAAGCATACTCCAAAGAAAATATAGAAACTAAAATTATATCTGAAAACGTATTCCTGTCCGAAAAAATGAATCGTAAAAAACAGGTCCTCCTTGTTTGTGTCATAGCGTTTCAAATTTTAAAAGTTATTGTTTTCGGACTCCATTTTTGTGACATGTATGGTTTTTTTTTTCAATGGAGTCTTCATATGTAGCTGCGTATATCTTTCGAGCAGATAGCTTAGTGTTTCTGAAGTAGATGCCCACAGCTGGTGGGTTGCTCCACTGCACAGGTCGATACCGAGTCGATCTCGATCTGTCGTTACATCTTAGTGGATGGTTTGGGTGATCTTTAGACGACTGCGGGAAAATGAAGAAAGACATTTTTAAGATAGGGAAATTTCGGACTAGACCTCTCCCGCTGGCATTTAAAATCGTGGTATCCCCCGGGATAATTTTTCCGCATTCCCAATGAAAAACTCTCGAGCTGGCTACAAAAATATATTCGTGAACTGCATGAGATCAGAACGCGATCTTTTCATTGTATGGTTTACCATCCCATTTCTTCTCCCCCTCCCATCTTAAAATTACTCACACACACATACATACACATACATACACATATAGGGTAGATCTTAAGAAAGCTCAGTGTTAGTAAAGCAGATTCCAAAAGCCCCTAGGTTACCGACCCCTGCTTTACTGTGTGTCTGTTCACAAGGTCAGCGGTTGTTGCCACTACTCTGAAGTTTTTTTTAATGTTTTTTTTTCCTTCCCTACTAACCTGCTTTCAATGTGAATAATGCATTCGAGTACTACTCCATGCTAACAACTGGTTCTCAGAGGCGTCCATAAAGTATTTGACACTCAAGGCGGATCATGCATTTGGCACCCCTCTCCGCCTAAAGAAGGTAAAAGGGTAAAGGTATTCCCAAATCAAATATTGTCGTAGGAGAGTGAAGTTGTTGTTCGTCCATCACGGGTGATGAAGACCGCTCTGTTCATCCTATTATTTAGGAATATGTTAGGTTAGTCTATGGGTACGAAGGTGACTGATGAGCCCGATGCGGGCCTGGAAAGATCTCGGACAGTGTGGGCAGGGAATGTTTGCTTCATGTGAAGGTTTTATTACACGGTCCTTTCTAGCTTGTCTCCGCTGTTCCGCTGCAGCTCTTCTGGATGATTCGCATGCCGCTGCACCTTCACGAAGATATGTGCGCCAAGCAGTTCGGTCTTGCGCAGCAGCTTCCCATGTGTCTGTGTTTATGTCAAAGGTTTTCAATGACGTCTTTAACGTGTCTTTGAAGCGCTTCTTTTGGCCACCATGGGAGCGTTTACCCTTCTGCATCTCACCATAAAAGAGTATCTTTGGCAGTCGATGGTCTGGCATGCGGACTACATGACCTGCCCAGCGAATCTGTGACTGCATCAGAATAGTATCAATACTAGGGATACCAGCTCTGTCAAGAACTGCGGTATCCGGGATCGTGTCTTGCCATTTGATGTTCATTATCTTCCTGAGACAGACTGTATGGAAGTGGTTTAGCTTCTTTACGTGGCGCCTGTATACAGTCCATGTTTCACACGCATAAAGCAGCACTGGAAGCACCGCAGCTCTGTACACTTTCAGCTTTGTCTGTAGACTAATGCCACTTCGATGCCAAACGTTGGTGTATAGTCTGCCAAATGTGATGCTGGCTTTAGAGATCCTGGTGTTCACCTCATCATCAATGACAATGTTCTGGGACAGTGTGCTACCAAGGTATGTGAATCTGTTCCCAACATTCAGTTTCTCACCATTAACCTTGATGATTGGCTCAGTATAAACTGTGCCAGGAGCTGGTTGGTACATGATTTCTGTTTTCTTCGTGTTGATGGTAAGCCCAAAGTTGGTGCAGGCTTCGGAGAATCTATCCACACTATGCTGCAGATCAGACTCTGAGCCAGCATTAAGGGCACAATCATCGGCAAACGGAAGATCTCTGATGGTGTGTGATTTGACCTTGGTTTTTGCTTGAAGCCTCCTAAGGTTAAACAATTTTCCATCAATACGATAACTAATGTCGATTCCTGTGTCCCCGTCTCTAAAAGCATCAGTCAGCATAGCAGAAAACATGATACTGAACAGAGTCGGTGCAAGTACGCACCCTTGTTTAACTCCATTTGAGACGGGGAAAGGCTCTGATAGCTCACCGTTTTCCTAAACTCTAGCCTGCATTCCATCATGCAGTTGCTGCACTATTGTGATAAATTTCTTTGGGCAGCCATATTTTGCCATGATCTTCCATAGACCTTCTCTACTGACCGTGTCGAACGCCTTTGTCAAGTCGATGAAAGCTGTGTACAGGTCACAGTGATGTTCTTGGCATTTTTCTTGTAGCTGTCTTGCAGCGAACACTATATCTATGGTTCCACGTTCTTTCCGGAATCCACACTGGCTTTCAGGTAAAAGACCTTTGTCAAGTTGAGCCGTAAGGCGATTATAAGGATTCTGGCGAATATCTTCCCAGCGATTGATAAAAGAGAGATGCCTCGTTGATTGTTACAGTCTTGGCGATTACCTTTACGTTTATATAGATGTATAATTGACGCATCTTTGAGATCGTGTGGGACGGTTTCACTCTGCCACATTTGCTGGAAGATCATGTGAAGTTTCTCTATCAGAACTGCACCACCATCTTTATAAACTTCAACAGGAATTTAATCGGAGCCGGGGGCCTTTCCACTAGACAGTTGACGAATCGCTTTTTTAGTTTCCTCCAGAGTTGGTACATCATCTAATGCTTCATTTATAGGAATTTGGGGCAAGCGGATGATGGCTTCGTCGTTAATAGATGATGGCTTGTTCCGAATATTATTAAAATGTTCAGCCCAGCGTTGGAGCATTTTTTCTTTGTCTGTAATTAGTGTTTTTCCATCTGCATTAAGGAGGGGAAATGATCCTGATGATGTTGGACCATAGACCGCTTTGAGTGCAAGGTAAAAATTTTTCAAGTCATGGCTGTCAGCAAAGCCTTGGAGCTCATCTGCTTTATTACACAGCCATGAATCCCGCATCTGGCGTAGTTTATGTTGGACGATTCTACGCATGTTGTTGAAAGCGTCTTTCTTGGATGTAGATTTTGGATCATGTAAATATGCTTTATGGAGATGGTGTTTCTCAGCCAACATCTGCTTTATATTATCTGAGTTTTCATCAAACCAATCATTTTGTTTCTTGATGGAAGGACCCAGGACCTCTGTAGCAGTGTTGTAGATCTGCTCACTTAGGGCTGCTTAATTTGTTTCCACACTTTGGCCGTCTAGCGAGATAGATTTTAGACGGTCTTCTAAGGTGTCAGTAAATTACTATTTGATTTTTGTCTTCTTTAGTTTGGTGACATCCAGCCTCTTTTGAGTTTTCTTCCCCTGAAGGCGCCTGGCTGGTTGGATACGAATTTTAAGTTTAGATACAATGAGGCGATGATCAGTCCAACATTCGGCACCACACATGGACTTGGTCACCCGGACATCTTGCCTGTCCTTCTTCTAACAATTACATAGTCAATTAAGTGCCAATACTTTGAGCGAGGGTACATCCAGGAGGTCCTGTTGCGGGTAGGAAGTCGAAAAATGGTGTTGGTGATAAGGAGCTCATGTTCTGCGCAAGTCTGGAGGAGAAGAAGTCCATTGCTGTTACAGCGACCCACGCCGTACCTTCCAATAGTGCCATTCCAGGAGATGTTATCTGAGCCTACTCTTGCTTTAAAGTCACCAAGAATGATGAGCTTATCTGCTTTAGTAAATGATGCAATGACTGCGTGTAGTTCTTCCTAAAACTTATCCTTGACGTCATTCTGGTTTGTCATAGTTGGTGCTTACGTACTAATGATGGTGGCATGTTTTCTTCCATAAAACTGGGGGATCTTGACCGTCATCAGTCGGTCATTCCCTTTGGGGGCCACGTTAACTTGCTGACAATTGCTGTTTTTATTGCAAATCCAACCCCTGCTTCTCGTCTTTCTTCAGTTCCTCTTCCGCTCCAAAAGAATGTATAACCTGCACCCTTTTCGCAAAGTTGGCCCTCGCCTGCAAGTCGAGTTTCACTCAGTGCTGCTATGTCAATGTTGTACCTGGCCAATTCTGTCCCAATTAGGGCAGTTCGTCTCTCAGGTCTGTTTGCATTAAAGTCTTTGTCAAGGAGAGTGCGCACATTCCATGCGCCTAGAATGAGGGGGGAAAATCTGTCCTTTCTTTTTCTGATATGTCGCTCGCCGAAGTAGGGTACCCACAACCGCGGTAAGCTGGTTAGGTAATGGTGGAACAGGCAATGTTTAGGGCACCTTTTTTAGCCTCTTCCTCATGCCATGGAGGTGAGCAGTGCTTTCCTAAAGAGGGCTGCTCAGACACTCAGGGGGCTGCCGAATCATATGTGGAAGACGACCATATGGCCTGAGCCGCCTGTGTGTAGGTCTGCGACTACGACTGCCAGCGAACCCACGCTTGCCGCTTCGCCGCTCGCCCATCGCCACATTACTTCTTGTGAGTGGATGGATGAATAGATGAAAGAATGACTTGTGCGGTGATTTGGATTAAAATGAGGAAGAGTTGCGCAATTCGTCGACCTCACTCTCTCGCCTGGGTCCATCTCAATCAAGTGGCAAGACAAGTCAAGACGACTGGAGATGAAGTCAGGTGCAGAGGATGACCAGGGCTTTCTACGTGCCTCGCCGTGCTCTTTACGCTCCACAGCGCGTTGCTGGTAATCGCCGTCATTCCCGTTGAACCAACAAGTGGTTTCTTCCGCGCAGTCTATCGAATCCAGTCTTCGCATGCATGGGTAGGCAGACCCTAACTCACCGAAAGTTTATAACCATTCGGCTACCCTCACCTACTTTAGCCGGCCTGTCAAAGCCGCTGCCCGGGGGGTGGCCGCTGTCGCATGCTGACAGCTACGAGGAGCCACAGGTGAGAGCTGGATGCCAGGTTTGGACCAAAAGGTGGCTGAGCTGCCCTGAAATGGGCATGACAGCTCCTTCACCAGAAGTACTAGGAAGAAAAATATACACAAATTAAATGTCACAGAAGTGTAATGTATGATCTGGCCAGTCAGCCTCGCCATTTACATCCTTGGGGGGAAAAAAAAAGTTGCAATTCTGTTGGTGAACTTGTACTTACATAAATTAACAAATATGAAAGCCTGCAAAATTTTCATAACCATAAAAATGGATTGTTCACTGTTATTCAGACAAGTATGTTCCAACTTCAGGAAAAATAAAACTAAAAATTAAAATAATGAAAACTGTACATAATATGTCATGTTATTGTATCAATGTCTGCTCTTAGCTAGTAATTAAAAACAATGATAGAGCTGAAATTATTTGTGCTGTGTGGTATAATACGCCAAGCAGTTTACAGATATATTTTTTGGGTTGGGGGGGAGGGGTGTCTGTGTGTGTTACATAATGAAGGTAGTGGTGATCTTTTGTAAGTAATATTTAAAAAATTGCAAAGATTATTTTCTTTTACTAATATAGCACTAAATTTCTTCTGCAGTGTGAAAGAAGACATGGTCCTGACTGATGTGTTACAGTTCTGTCAACATGTAGGCAGAATATACCCAATATGATGGTAGTATTTCAATTGGAAGCTCATATAACAGGACTGTTTACAAGAAAGTTCAGATGTTAATTAAACATACATAGACAAAAGTGATGTGAAGCATCAGGCACTGCTTGCTATCTGTTTGTTTAACAGTTATTAACTTTATCAAACAAGACTCATGCGCTACCTGGGCCCAAAAGGGACAAGAGGAGGAATGGAAAAGCATGGTAGCTTACCAAGAATGTCATAAGAGGTGACTAAGGATGGTAGACCATGGGGCTGGCTACTCTATCCCATAGAAAAGTAAAGCCAAATAAAATATAACATTGTGAACACGTCATTCAAAGTAAGCAATTCAAGCTATTAAACTCAGAAATCCAAGAAGAAAGGTTTCCTATCAAGGAGAATGTATGTTAAGGTTCTAAGAAAGTCTGGCTGCTGACCTGCATTACTGCTTCTAGGAAGTGCACCCAATCTGAAGAGTATATTAAAAAAAAAAAAAAAGGAAAAACTGAACAGATGGTAGAAGAAATAGGAAACTACAAAACTGACAGTCTAGTACTGTGTGAAACAAGATGGAAAGGAATGAAAAAACAGGAAGCTGAACACAGGAGACCCAGTGATTTCCACAAGACAAGAGGAAGAAAGAGCATCTAAGTTGTGGCTCTAAAGCTGTCACAGGATGTGCAGAAAGTACTCATATAAAAGGAAACAATTGGACCCAGAATAATACCAGCAATGTTAAAAAATTCCCAAAAGAAAATCGATGATCATCAGCCAATGTTTTGCACCAAAGAATTAACAAAGAAGAATCTGTGAAAGAAAAATTTTATAAGACTAGAAAATATCATGGACAAAAAGACAAGACATTAAAATTCTGATGGGTGACCTAAATGCAGAGATAGGATCAGACAATAGTGGCTTTGAAGATAACATAAAAAACATGGACTTGGGACAATTAAATACTGACACATAACTTCTGTGCTTCAAATTAACTTGCTATTGGAGGAAATATGTTTCCACATAAACGAATACATAAAGCAACAAGGATATCACCAGACCACAGGACAGAAAATGAACTGATATATATGCATAAATAAGAAGTTTAGATCATTATCACATTATGTAAACGTATATAAAGGAGTACATGTAGCATCAGATCACCAATCTTTTATTTGTCAAAATAAAGATGAAACTCAGAAGACAAAGAGCACCAGCAACAGATAAACATTCAATGGAATAAGACAAGTGAAGCAGTTCTTGGAAAAAGCTCTATACAGATGTCAGGAACCTGAGTCTGATCACTGCTTTCTTCAATTAAACTCAAACTGACATCAAGGTGTTGATAGACGTTTTACATTCAATAAACTACAAGTCAGTATCCTTTTATCCAAACACCTCAAAACCTAAATATTTTGAAAATCGAAAGTTTCTTTGGGTGACTGGAGCTACTTTTTTATCACAACAAACGATTGAGGTGACATTTGGAAACCAAAAACACCCGGTGTCTGAAACACAACTGTCCACAAGGATTTCAGATAAAAGGATACAGGCCTGTATTGATCAGCCAGGTAGATTATCTGCTCCTGAGATACCAACAACACCTATATAGGCCTAGTACATCTTTCTAATAACAAGGCAGACTCAGATCTTAATTCTTGTGATTTTTCTTCTCCTGTTGCCTAACTGTGAACTTAGCCTTTTCAGTATTAGCAATATTTCTAAGCAAACGACTGATGTTAAAACCTGAAGAGATGTTCTACGACTTAAAAGTCGTAGGAGAGTGAAGTTTTGTAGACTTCAAAATACTAGGTCCAGCATCCAGAGGTGGGGTGACCAATTCCCTTCCTCGCTGCCTTTTCCTTCCCTCATTCAAAATCAGGTACCCATTTACAGTTGGGTAGACGGGAAGTTGTCGGTACCGTAGTTCGAACCCGGCACTTTTGCCGCTAGAGACCAGCGCTCTAACCACTCTGCCAATCGGACGCTCCCGCCTGAGGTAACACACTTCTAAAATATATCTTTTTAATGGTAAGCACTATCATAATAGTGTCCGATGGCACCCCTCCCCCCTTTCCTGTCTGTCACCTGGGGCGGACCGCCCCTCGCACCAACTTAGTACGCCACTACTGGTTCTACTTGAATCTTTATTCGTAAACGTTTCTAAGCATGAAAAAGAAAGGAAATACCGATATAGATGTTTCATTCCTTCAGACAGACAGGCAGGCAGACACAGACAGACATGGTGCCAGGCATGTAGACAGACAGGGTGCCAGACATATAGACAGGCAGATTCCAGAAATATAGACAGGCAGGGTGCCAGACAGACAGACATGTAGACAGACGGACAAACAGACTGACTGACAGTTAAACAGAGAGACAGGCAACATGTCAGTTAGACAGACAGACAGAAAGATAGATAGATAGACAGACAGACATCTAGATAGACAGATAGACAGGCAGAAAGACAGACAGCCACACAAATAGATAGAGAGACAGCAGACTGACAGACAAATAGACAAGGAAAGACAGACACATTAATAGACAGGAAAACAGACAGACAGCCATACAGAGAGACAGACGGACATTTTATAAAATTATCTCGACTGTATATTGAACACTTACAGCTGTTGCGACAGTTGATTTCAGTCTGTGAGCAGTAAGTCCTGCAGATGAAGGCATACATACGTGCCCTAGAGGCACATTTGTTGTTGCAGATATCCTTGTTGGTCGCACATGAGTTAAGGCAGGTTTGATCTGAGGATTGAATCAAATATTATTCTGAATTTTTTGAGCGTTTACAATTTCTCTTAATTGCGTATCATCATCATCATTCCTCTTCGTTCCCTGTGGAACATAGGGCTGAAACAGTTGCTCTCCATCAATTTCTATTTTGTGCTGTCTTTTTCATCTGTGCCCAAGTCATTCTAATTTCCCTAGCCTCCTCTTCAACAGTTCTTCTCCAAGTTCTCTTTGGCCTCCCCACTCTTCTTTTCCCTTGTGGGTTCCAGTCAAGTTCTGGCTATGCTTGATTTTTCTCTTCTGAGTGTATGTCTTATCCATCCCCACTTTCTTACCTTAATTTCTGTCTGTATTGGCTGTTGTCGCATCTTTTCCTTAGCTCTATATGTGTTATTATATCTGGCCATCTTATACGGAGGATCCGTCGGAGACATCTATTTACAAATATCTGTAGCTTGGAGGTGATACTCTTTGAGACATGTCATGTCTCTGAGCCATACAGCAAGATTGACTTCACATTTGAGTTAAAGATTCTGATTTTGTTCCCTCTGGATATCGCTGAGGAGTTCCATATTGGTCGAAGGGCATTAAAAGCGCATCTGGCTTTATTTATAAATATATATACTTGTAATTGCGTATGGTCAGTCTACAATTTCACGACATTGCATTGTCAAAACACGTCTTGCCGTTTTTTTATCTGCTCGTGGTTTTGGTTTTCAGGATCATATTCATTGCACACGGACAACTCCATCGGTGCTCCGATCTCATCTCTTAGATCACACAAGGAGAATCAGCACAGTGCACGAACTCCGTAGCAACCAGCGAGGATCCCAATGTGTGTACAGGAATCACACATTCTATGAATATTTTTGTGGCGGGTAGGTTTTCCTAATGTTGTAAATTTTCCAGAGTAGCGGCCATATGGCTTACTCTTTATGATTTCCAACTGTCGAGCAGGGCCGGATTAAGCCAAGAAGGGCCTCTAAGCTTTTTGGTGTTTAGGCCTCACTTCGCTTAATAGGCAAAAAGTTTTAATTTTGTTTCAAACCCTTAACATGGTGATGTATATACCACTCGTAGTAATATTAATAGACTGGTATGTTAGTTTGTTAGCATAGCTTACCTCTTTCATTAGTAATTATATTTTATTAATGTTTATTAGTATTATTTTTATTATTATTAATACTGATTCCGTACGCAAGATCTTTTAAAAGACGCAATGGCCGACCGCTGTGTCCGCAAGATCTTTTTTAAAAGACGCTGATTTATTTCGTTGTTTCTTTCTATTCTGATATTTTATACTGCCCGGAATTTATCTCGAACGAAAGTAAACACAAAACTGGGCAAATTTCAACAAGCTTCAACGTCTTTTATTTGCGTTTGGAGGGATTTTTTCACATTTATCTTCATCTTTAATCGTGTTTTGTCGTATCGCGATAATGGCCGAAAACACACAGGATATGTTACTAATATGTGAACAGTGAACAAACTGTGTGATCAACAATAACTTTCTTACTTTTTCTGTGTTATTAAATGAATTACCTGCACAAAGAGAGCAGTGAAACTGTATTGTGATAACAATTTATGTTACAAGCCTTACGTAAGTCGAAAATTTTTGTTCAAAATTTCAAGTTACCTTTTTTCCGTGTACATGTTATCTGTTATAACATAAACATAACATAAAATTAGCTAGAAAGGCATATGGATTTATATTGTTCATCCAATGTACTTTAATTTGATATATAATATATTATACTTAACTCATGATTAGACACACATTGTTAGTAAACGTAAATTATGTGTGTGTAAATTTTTGGGGCTTAAAAATAATTCCGTCCAGAGCTGAAAATAATTACGTACTGAATCAGTTAAGGTAAACACAATAAACACATTTTATTGAAAATGTTTCTTATTTTTCTTTCAACAATTTCTTCAATAATTAGCAAGAAATCAGTTTTTCTCAGCATAGAAGATTCAATGCTTATCAATGCCAAATTGTTCAGTTTATCATCCTTCATGGTGGATCGTAGATAGTTTTTAACCCGTTTGAGTGCAGAAAATGACCGTCCACCAAAGCAGTTGGTTGTCGAAAGTGATAATTAGATGCGAAGACAAATGGATACATTTGGAAAGACTTCTTGTGCCGGGGTTTTACTAGCACATCCATTTCTCAATACATACTTGTTACGCACGGATCATTATTATTTTTCGTTTGTATAAACATTTTTTGATATGTATGATCATTTTTTGACTGAAGTGTGTATTATGTTTTCTATGGTCAAAGGGACATAATCCGAGTTATCGAGACTACAATTTTTTAGGAGTTGCCTTCTCTTGTATAGAGACACGTTCGGTCTATAATTTCTTGAACGAAGCGTGACCACATCTCCTTATTTGGTAGTACCAGTCAACTATGGTAGATGTCTGAAACCTTTCTTAACGCTTCTTTTCATGACCATAAAAGGCGCGACTGTGTAAGACTTTTATCTCGAATGTTCTTAGAATCGTCTTATTGTGAACGGCAACTCAGAGATTGTCGTTCTGCGCATGTCAAAAGCTGGGAGTTCGTTCTGTGTGTTCCGCCCAGTTCGGCAGTTGAGAAATGGTTTAAGAAGCGAGCAGACGCAACTGCGTCTTGTGATTTTCTGAGGGAAATACAGTGTCTTTGTGAGTTAGTTAGCTAACTAGACTATTTCCCAGTATTATTCACGCCTGCCTGGAGGCATATGTTCATGGTTGATTTTCCGAAATAAGGTAATTCCTCTTGTATCGAACTTTATGCTATCATCTAGAGGTTCGTCATTTTGTCGCCTATTTGCTCGCCTGTGTGATGCAAAATGGAGAGGTACTTTGACTAGGATTAAGTCACCGGTATCTTTATACCTGAACTAGTTAAATATATATGGGTCGCTCTAGACCAACAAGACTATTGTCTGTGTTCCAGGATTCGTTATATCAGAGATCACGTCCAAGTCAGATGGTTAGACTTAGGAACATTATAAAGGTCGAGCTGACCTGTAGCCCATGTATGCTATTCACGTGCAGACAGTGAACGGACTTATTGTATACAACTGATCTGCTAGCATCAGAATGGGAGCATTTATTATTGTTTATGAACATTGAAGATCTGTAGCTGACACTGTTGCAGAAATTATTATTATTTATACAGCTTCACGAACTAGAACTCTATGATTTATGAATTTCTGAATCTATTGAACTGTGATGTCTTATGACGCATATATACAACAGCTGTCATTGCTGACTACAGAAATTGTTTTCAATGTGCCATATCATCTTGCTGAACTCGTTAACTATGTTGATGTCATAAGTATCATGACTGTTTTGTGGCGTGCAATAAATGGAAGAAACTTATACAACGAAGTTACCCTTTCTATGACTCTACACGTCATGTTGCCTGTGTGATAACCCTGTGAACTGTTCCACTACCACATACACAGCAACATCCTAAATCAGAGAAGACACCTACATCTTACACTTTAATACCAGGTGTCGATAAGGGTGGCAAGTTACCACTTCAGCTCAAATCCACCCTTATCATTTTTGGTGGCCATAGGTTGGTTCACTCTGATTCCAGCTATCAAGGGGGTCAGCAAACCCAGACATCATCATCATACTAGATACAACTACAGCATCAACTACCACCTTACAAGAAATTTTATTGAAAGTATCCGGATTTTCTGACAGTTGCTGATTTTGAAACTACCCGGCGCTGCTCGGCAATATTGAAGTTTATGTAAAATTAGAAGGACAAGTACCGAGCGAATGGATTTCCTGATCTGGTGAAAAGAAGGACAAGTGCCGTAACAACTGTTCCGGTCTCAGGGGTACTGTTGCGGGTTCAGAAGGTCAAGTGCCGGTTAAATCAATTTAGAAGATTCAGAAGGTCAAGTGCCGTAACAACTGTTGCAGTATTAGAAGCTCATTTCCTTCGTCATGGCTGTTTATGGGAGCAGAAGTTAATCAACGTTGGATCATTATCCTCAGAATGCTGATTACATCCTGTTCTGCACCGTGCTGACGCTGGATTTATAGAAGTTAAGTGGCCTGTTTTGTTTGTGAACTGTGCCCTTATGTTCTAACTGAGCCTTCTGTACTTTCACACTTTCTCCTATTGTTTTCATGATACATGTTTATATGTTATATGTTATTTGTTATTTGTATATTTATATGTTTATATTTCAGCGGGTTTTCTCGGTTGGGCGGTGTCTTTCAGTAGAAGATACCACGTCACAGAGGTTCTACTGTTAGCGTTTTCGTTAGGGACTGTGCGAATTTCCTACAGTGAAATTTGCTAGCGACAATCGTTGCTATATCTGTTTAGTTGTGACGAGTTGTGCTTTATTTTTGTTTCTTGTATATATATATTTTTTTCTTTTTTCTTTTCTCTCTTTCTTTGTGTTTTTAGTTTCGATTTCGATTGTTTGTATTTGTAGGTCTCCCCTTTGCTATTATTCAGTTCTTTACGTATATTTTTGTGTATACACTGTAGCGTCATTTGTTAGTCATATCTTCGCATATTTCTTTTTAGTTTTGCTGTTTGTGTATTTGACTTATGCGAATGTTTTCGTATTGTTTGATCTTTGTTGTTGTTTACATTGACTTTGATCTTTGTTATTGTTTACATTGACTCTGATCTTTGTTGTTGTTTACATTGACTCTGATCTTTGTTGTTGTTTACATTGACTTTGATCTTTGTTATTGTTTACATTGTTGGTGACCTTTGTTATTGTTTACATAGTTCTTGCATAGTTAGCTTTCACTATTGTTAATATATGCTCATGCACTATTGGTCTATAGTGCACTTATCATAACTAACTGGTGTTTTTTGCTTATGCACTATTGTAGTGCAGTTATGATAAATAACTGATGGTTATGCACTGATTTGGGTAGTGCACTGATGATTAAGAGGTGACTTGTGATATTATTATACATTTGATAATACAAGTTGGTGTCAACTCCTGTTTCCCACAGAGATTGGGTTCAACATAGAGATTATACAAGCACTTTATTAAGTCTTGTTGCTATTTAACATTGAAATAAGATAATTAATTATTTCAGGTTCTGTACTCACATTTTAGACATCATGTCTACATTTGAGTACTTTATTGAGCAGGGTAAAGCCCTTGGGAAGACAGGTGATAAATTAGAAGAATTTGCGACTGTTCAATATGCCAAGGCATTGAAGTCGGAAGAAAAGAAAATGAAAGAACAAACTGAACAAAAGAGAATAGAGGCTGAAATAGAACAAAAGAAACTGCAGATGCAGGTGGAGGAAAAAAGATTTCAAATGGAAATGGAAAAACAAAAAAGAGAAGCTGAAAATAAGAGACTTGAAAAAGAAGCTGAAAATAAGAGACTTGAAAAAGAAGCTGAAAATAAGAGACTTGAAATAGAGGCTGAAGAAAAAAGTTACAGGCCCAGGCTGAAGAAAGAAAGTTACAGGCTGAGGCTGAAGAAAGAAGGTTACAAAGAGAGGCTGATGAGAGAAAAGCAAAAATGGAACATGATGAAAAAGTCTTAGCTTTAGAGTTAGAGAAGTTAAAGTTATTGAACACTGGTAATGCTAATGATGCAAATAAGGTGTCAAATAAGACTAATGCTAAGGATTTCAAGCTTAATCTACCAGCATTTAATCCCTCAATCGATGATATAACATTTTATCTAGATAGATTTGAAAGTGCATGTAATGTGCATAATATAGATAAAACATTATATGTGTATCATCTGTCCAAGATACTTAGAGGTGATGCTTTGACTTTGTTGAGTATGGTAGATGTGCCTGACAAAAACAACTATGAGGTTGTCAGGGCGGCATTGTTAAAGAAGTACCAACTTAACGAGGACGGATATCGTCTTAAA
Source organism: Oreohelix idahoensis (assembly GCA_024509875.1). Lineage (NCBI taxonomy): Eukaryota > Metazoa > Mollusca > Gastropoda > Stylommatophora > Oreohelicidae > Oreohelix > Oreohelix idahoensis. The sequence continues at coordinate 238,828 of JAMPIV010019131.1, forward strand.
TTTAAAACCATGTTACCAGAAACTGGAGTTGAATTCTCTGAATTCATCTCAGGCATCCGTCTTACTTTTTTACGATGGGTTGAGTTGTCTAAGACAGAAAATACATTTGAAGCTCTTATGGATTTACTACTTAGAGATAAGGTTATGTCTTCTGTTAATGAAGCTTTTCTATCTTTTCTTCATGAGCGTAAGCCTAAAAACATAAAAGAAATGGAAGAATACTGTAGCCAGTATGTTACTGCGCATCCGCACATAACCATTAGTAACTCTAAGGTGAAAGAAGGTCTGCCAGTTGCTTCGGCAGCACCTTATGGCCCAAATTTTATGCGTAAATTTCAGGGTAGCCAGAAAAATTTCAATAAAAAGAGTAATCGTAATTATGCCCAGAACCATAGTGATCAATTCCAGGGTGATTCTTCTTCCCAGAACTGGAGACAACCTAATACTACACGTTATTCTACTCCGGTTAACTTTAGAAATTTTCACAAAGGTAATCGGTATAGAGGGAAATATTTTATGCAGAGACCTCAATACCAAGATAATAGAGGTTCTCAACAGCATAGAGATAGTAATGACAGTTATGGAAACTGGAACTCAAACCAGGATAAAAATTACAGTAGGGACTTTAATGATAATTGCAGAGGCAATAATGGTCGCGGTAGATCGCAACATAAGAGAAAAAGATATCAACAGACAAACTCTGTTCAACAAGAATCTCAGGGAGCAGATAAACAGGTTAATAATGATAAAGACCATAATGCTATCGGATGCTCATCTTTTGATTTTGGTAGGGCAAATAAATGTATCCAATGCAGTACTTTATTTGATCCGAAAACCGTTAGTACTCTAAGCTGTGGTCATCCTTTGCCCGCTCTTCCTGCTAATGTTGCTCATGATGGGAGAGGTTCTCTTATATTACATAAGGGGCTAGTAAATAGTAATCCAGTCTCAGTGTTGTTTGATTCTGGATGTACTACTGTCGGCGTTAGGCAATCTCTTGTAGATCCATCCTGTGCTACAGGAAAAGTCATCAAATGTGTCACATTTGGTGGCACGTTAGAAAAGTATCCTACTGCTATAATACACATTGCTACTCCTTTCTTCACGGGAGAGGTCCACGCGTGTCTACTTCCAAACCCTATTGCGGACCTTATTATTGGTCGTATTCACGGAGTTAGGGAATGTACCCCACAGCAGATTGCTGTTTGGGAAGAGCAAAACATTGAAGCTACCAATGCGGTGGTCACAAGAGCACATGCTCTGGATCCACCTCAAACTTCATTAACTAATAATGATGAAGTAAATGACCAAGATAGTCACTTGACTATTACACGTGACTCATTTATCAAATTGCAAGAAGAAGATCCTTCTTTACAAAAATTCTTCATTCTAGCAAAAAAAGGTGATCCTAATCAGAACACTAATAGGAAATCTTGGATTTCTATGAAGAACGGCGTACTTGTACGTATGGTACAAGACTCGACTACGTCCACTCATTCACAAATTCTTGTGCCTAAGAGCATGAGATTGCAAATATTGCAACATGCTCATGACTCGCAATGTGCTGGACATATGGGTTTTTCCCGTACAAAGTCGAGGGTTCTTGCGGCTTTCTTTTGGCCATTTGTGAGCAAGGACATACGAATGTACTGTCGCTCTTGCAAAGTATGTCAGGAGGTCAAATCTAAAGGACCACGACATGCTGCGCCTATCCAGGCTGCTGACATTCCTATTCGCCCTTTTCAAAAAATGGCAATAGATATTATCGGTCCTTTTAGAATTAAGTCGGCTAGAGGACATCAATTTATCCTTACATGTGTCGATATGTGCACACGTTGGCCAGAGGCAATACCTCTCAAGAGCATCTCAACTGCTGATATCGCAGACGCTCTTTGGCTGATATTTTCTCGCTTGGGTTTTCCCGGAGAAATATTGTCAGACCATGGCACTCAACTTATATCAGACACTATGTCACAGGTAATGTCTATGCTACACATTAAAAGGTCTCTCAGCAGTATCTATCACCCAATGTCTAATGGGTTGGTCGAACGTTTAAATAGGACTCTGAAAACTTTACTTGGTAAAATAACTGAGGATCATCCTCAGGATTGGGACAGGGTCTTACCCGCGGCTCTCTTTGCGTATAGAGAGGTCCCCAATGAACATACGGGGTTTTCCCCTTTTGAACTTGTCTTTGGCGCGCAACCGCGCGGCCCTATGTCTTTACTTCACGATCTAATCACTGCCGATAATATTAGCGATGAGACTCAATCTTCTTATGAGTACGTCATTGCTCTTAGGCAAAAGATCATCGAGGCATGCAAACTAGCAACTTCGTCTTCAGAATTTGCTAAAGAAAAGGCAAGGCAGTTTGCAAATAAGAATAGATGTCTACGACAACTTTGTCCAGGTGACAAAGCTCTCGTTCTACTTCCTTCAAGGGAGAACAGACTTCTAATTGCATGGAAAGGTCCATACGCAATAGTCTCCAAAATTTCTGATGTCGACTATGTTGTCGATATTGATGGAAAGCATAAAACTTTCCACATAAATATGCTCACGGAATTTTATGAAAGACCTGACTATTTGCAGCCTATTTTCCAGGCTACGGACAATTCACAAGCAACTCATGGTCAGTACTCATCTCTGTCAGTTATACAGGATGAGGAAACTACTTTTTCTGATGTCAATCTTCCTCTTTCTATGGTCCCACTTTATTCTACGGAATCTTGGAAAAACGTGACCGTTTCTCCAAATCTTTCCGCTGAGGAACATCGACAAGTTTCTTCGATGTTGCAAACATTTCAGGATGTTCTTACAGACATCCCGGGACACACACATGTCATAGAACATGACATTGTGCTAACTGATCACAATCCTATCAGAGTCAGACCATATCCAATACCTATCCATTTCCAGTCTCAAGTCGAAAAAGAATTGGATGAAATGATACGTTTGGAAATCATTGAACCATCCACTTCAGCATACTCTTCGTCTATGGTTATTGTTCGAAAGAAGGATAATAACATTCGCATTTGCGTAGATTATCGCAAATTGAACCAAGTTACGAAGTTCGATGCTGAACCTATGCCTTCATTAGAAGAGCTACTCAATAAACTTTCTAATTCTAGATTCTTTACCAAACTAGATTTGTCTAAAGGTTATTGGCAAGTCCCGCTAACTGAACGTGCCAAACCTTTTACAGCTTTTTCTACACCTAGGGGTTTATTCCAATGGAATTTCATGCCTTTTGGTCTTATGAACGCCCCTGCTACATTCGTACGCATGATGCGGCGAATTCTCGCATATCGTACAGATGTCATAGCATACCTAGATGATATCTGTCTATTCAGTGATTCTTGGGAAGATCACTATTTGGGTTTATACGAATTACTGTCTACTCTTCGCGAGTATAACTTGACTGCAAAACCCTCTAAAGCCTTTATAGGATTTAGCGAGATTTCTTTCCTAGGTCATCGGGTTGGTCATGGTCTTTTAAAGACAGAGGACCACAATGTTTCAAAAATACTTAACATTTCGGTCCCTAAGACGAAGAAACAAGTAAGGAGTCTATTAGGTTTGATTCAATTCTACGGACGATTCATTCCGAATCTGTCCTCCATTATGGCACCGCTTTCTACTTTATTGAAGAAAGGGTCGCCTAATCTGATCCGCTGGTCTAAAGAATGTCAATCCTCATTGGACCAGGTTAAAGCCCTATTTTCATCTCCACCTATTCTTAAGTTACCTACTATTGAGAAGACTTTTGTTCTTCGAAGTGACGCCTCGTCAACAGGGATTGGGGCAGCACTAATGCAGGAGTATTCTGATACTTTGCATCCGGTGATGTATATCTCTAGGAAATTAAACGCTGCAGAAAAGAATTACTCGGTTTTAGACCGTGAGTTATTGGCTATGGTATGGTCTATTCTGAAGTTACAAAGATTTCTTCTAGGCGCACATTTCATTGTGGAAACCGACCAGAAAGCGCTTACTGCTATTCAGAGCAAAAACTTGAAGAGCTCGAGGTCCACTCGTTATGCCATAGCTCTTCAACCATTTCATTTCTCGGTTCGAGCTATCCGTGGTTCGGATAATGTAATGGCAGACATTCTGTCCAGATGTCCACACGATTCCACATGATTCTTCTGTCATATATATATATTTCCTGATATACAGTCCAATGTTATAATGACATGTTAGTAGATTTTGTCTCACTTTTTTTTTTGAGGGAAATTTATAACATTGTACCATGTAATTATCTAAGAAGGCTTAGTTAGTGATATACGGGCCAAAAGATCACTCGGCCACATTTAAATAAATTATTTTCAGGATTGTATTAAGAAATTTACCAGTTGTCTTTAAGATTTGTGTTATTGATATTTTCGCAGCACATCATTGAAGTCTGCGAGTTTATGTCCATTGTGGAACTTTGAGGATATCAAGTCCTGTCCTACATTGGGAGCGGATGATGTCCACATCTTCTTCTATTGAATGTTTTATGTCAACGAAGATCAACACATGTATTACTTATTAATTACTGTTACTTTATATAATGTAATAATATAGTGCGGTATATTAGTAAATTACACCGCTATTTGCAACACATTGTATGATAACACATAATATATTTAATTTCATATATTGGTATGAGAATAATTTGATTGTCATTATGTTGTTGCCATCATTGTGGCGTGTGTTGGTGGCACCTTCCTGGAATATATCAGCGTATACTTAGATAAATTTTTTCTCTAAGGATCTGAGATATGATCTCAGTGTCGCTCCATGCGTTGAGCTAATTTGTTAGGTATATATCCACGCATCATACGTGCGTTAGGAGCCTAGATTTTTTCCGGCTCCAGGATTTAAAAAAAAAAATGTTTCATTTTTTTTTCCAGGGAGGGTGCGGTAATGTTACGCACGGATCATTATTATTTTTCGTTTGTATAAACATTTTTTCATATGTATGATCATTTTTTGACTGAAGTGTGTATTATGTTTTCTATGGTCAAAGGGACATAATCCGAGTTATCGAGACTACAATTTTTTAGGAGTTTGCCTTCTCTTGTATAGAGACACGTTCGGTCTATAATTTCTTGAACGAAGCGTGACCACATCTCCTTATTTGGTAGTATCAGTCAACTATGGTAGATGTCTGAAACCTTTCTTAACGCTTCTTTTCATGACCATAAAAGGCGCGACTGTGTAAGACTTTTATCTCGAATGTTCTTAGAATCGTCTTATTGTGAACGGCAACTCAGAGATTGTCGTTCTGCGCATGTCAAAAGCTGGGAGTTCGTTCTGTGTGTTCCGCCCAGTTCGGCAGTTTAGAAATGGTTTAAGAAGCGAGCAGACGCAACTGCGTCTTGTGATTTTCTGGGGGAAATACAGTGTCTTTGTGAGTTAGTTAGCTAACTAGACTATTTCCCAGTATTATTCAAGCCTGCCTGGAGGCATATGTTCATGGTTGATTTTCCGAAATAAGGTAATTCCTCTTGTATCGAACTTTATGCTATCATCTAGAGGTTCGTCATTTTGTCGCCTATTTGCTCGCCTGTGTGATGCAAAATGGAGAGGTACTTTGACTAGGATTAAGTCACCGGTATCTTTATACCTGAACTAGTTAAATATATATGGGTCGCTCTAGACCAACAAGACTATTGTCTGTGTTCCAGGATTCGTTATATCAGAGATCACGTCCAAGTCAGATGGTTAGACTTAGGAACATTATAAAGGTCGAGCTGACCTGTAGCCCATGTATGCTATTCACGTGCAGACAGTAAACGGACTTATTGTATACATCTGATCTGCTAGCATCAGAATGGGAGCATTTATTATTGTTTATGAACATTGAAGATCTGTAGCTGACACTGTTGCAGAAATTATTATTATTTATACAGCTTCACGAACTAGAACTCTATGATTTATGAATTTCTGAATCTATTGAACTGTGATGTCTTATGACGCATATATACAACAGCTGTCATTGCTGACTACAGAAATTGTTTTCAATGTGCCATATCATCTTGCTGAACTCGTTAACTATGTTGATGTCATAAGTATCATGACTGTTTTGTGGCGTGCAATAAATGGAAGAAACTTATACAACGAAGTTACCCTTTCTATGACTCTACACGTCATGTTGCCTGTGTGATAACCCTGTGAACTGTTCCACTACCACATACACAGCAACATCCTAAATCAGAGAAGACACCTACATCTTGCACTTTTATACCAGGTGTCGATAAGGGTGGCAAGTTACCACTTCAGCTCAAATCCACCCTTATCAATACTATACAGCAGTTTTGCCTCGTTTTGGCGAGGCGCGTCCCGTTCAATCTAGTCAGTTAGATTAGGGCGCATGTCCAAACATCAAAGGCCCTTAGGTCTGGTGTTTTTATTTATACAATACAGCATTAATTATATTTATGCACGGGTTTCCGACTTTATTTTTACCCAAAAGCTTCCTACCTAGCAGGTAAGGTTCCCTGTACAGTGGGCGGTACCTAGGTACGCCTACTTTGCCTAATGGATAATCTGCCCTGCTGCCGAGGGATGTTTTCGCCTTCATCCGAGAAGGCTAGGCATCCGATTTCACTAACCAGGGGGAGTATGACATGATTAGGACTCTCTGGTTCGGAAAACAATTTCTATCAAATATTCACTGTACTGGGAACTTTACCCAATAACTTTGGAATCAGAGGCGGACGCCACACCTTTTAGCCACTTCGACCCCCAGGACCAGAAGACGTGTACTTACAAAGTGCAATACTCATCATGAAAACAATTAGAAATACATCATCAAATGGCAAACTAAATTAACTGAACGTAAAGTAGCTAACAAATAGAATGACAACAGAGGAAAAAATTAAAGCAAAGTGTAACTAAAGTCATTTAAATCAGGTATACGTAAATCACATATGAGCACTCTCTGTCTGTCTGTCTGTCTGTGTGTCTGTCTGTCTTTCTTTCTTTCACATTTATAAGCTTGTTAACTGTTATTTTCACTTCCTACTTATCGTGTGTAAGGTACCCTAACAAATACATAACTTGTCGATGTTCTGCTGATTTGTTAGCTCGTCTGCGTAAAGCTGATATCGCTTTCTATGATATTGTATTAACCACCCACAACTCGCTATTCTTGTTCTCGTCATAAATTATAAATTAATGAAATAAAACTATGTAACAAAGCGCTAAGAATGAAAGTCTTGAGCAGAAAGTTGGTTAAGAAAAATATTTAGTTTGAACCAAACAAATAAAAAATAAAATGACCGTTGCTTTTGATGAAGGTAAATGGGAAGTTAATGATAACAGCGATGAAGAAGAAAAAAAGAAAAGCGATAACGACAGTAACATTCCGGACAAGTCAACAATGTGAGATGAGGGAATACATCACATGTTTCACTCACCTTGTTGAGCGGTGACTACAGTCAGCCAAATAATGATTAGAACAGTCAGGTGATAGTAGATTCTATTTGTCATCTTTTTTGTTTCTAGGATTCGAGTTCCAATTCGTGGCCACGTATATAGTCAGAAAAATGGTCACACACAATCCTGGTCTGGAAAGTGTATCTGTGCCTTTTGATACTTTAACTATATATATATGTAGATTGAGTGGGCGTGGTCTAATTAGTGACGCCACTAGTGGGCGCTTTTTTTTCTTTCTTTTTTTTTTTTGTTAACCAAAGTTTGTGCACCCACCTCTTCATCTTTGACCAGGCCAACTGAATAAACATTTTTAGCTTATGGGTTGTGTTCTGATCAATGCTTTAGAACGGGTCGGCAACGTAACAGCTGTGCGATCTACTGTAAAAATACTAAACTTTCTACAGATCTACCTGGATTAAAAAGAAAAAATAATGCTTGTTTTCAGAGTATCTGGAATTAGGAATAAGTTGCACTCAATGTAATTTGTATCTCTGCCGCACGATTTGCTTCCGACAATCCCAGTGACAGATCGTTGGAAATTTAAAAATGAAATACCTTACTGAATGTTATCTTCACTTCAAAGAAAATATCGCTTTCTATTTTATGCAATGCACGAACGCAGTGAAATTTAGTAAGCTCGCTTAATGTGAATTCATTGTAAATGCTGTCAAAGTACTTTAATCCGGAGGAAACCGCACATTAAATTGACGGTAGTAGAGAGCTAGTCTGAAATTTACTTAGGTGAAAAGTCGTTTTTTGCTCCATCCAACGCGTAAAGATCTACCAAATCATCTCCTGCGATCTAATGGTAGATCCAGATCGACAGGTTGTCGACCCTTGCTGTAGTTAATGACGAATAATCGCTTATTACTGCTTCGATATCATGACACAGTTTTGTCAGAATCATATTTTATCGTCGCTATTGATGTTGTTGTTGTTGAGGTTGATGAAGATTTGTAAAATACATTTTAAGCTTTCCTTTCAGTGAAAATAAAAATAAAGAGAGAGAAAGAGAGAGAGAGAGAGAGAGAGAGAGAAAACGAACGAACGAACGAACTTTATTTTCAAAGGGTTGAGAACTGGGCACGCAGGCCCGTCTAACATTCTGCCATTCCATTCTCTCAGGTGTAAAGTACTTTGAGAGAAAGAGAGATGGCGAGAAAGAGAGAGGGGTAGAGAGAAAGACAGAGAAAGAGAGAAAGAGAGAGAGAGAGAGAGAGAGAGAGAGAGAGAGAGAGAGAGAGAGAGAGAGAGAGAGAGAGAGAGAGAGGAAAATACTAAAGGAGGGCGAGACATAATAAACCAACTGTATATCACAAAAGACAAACCGTGTTGTTGTTGTTGTTGTGTAACTAGAGCTGCTGAGCTTCTCGCTCTTTAACAGTCAAAGCGAAGTTGAAAGCTCCTTGGTATTATCTACACTGTAGATTTAAGCTTTTTCTGTGGCGTTTCTGCCCTTCCGAAACGTGTTGAGTTGAAGTCATGAGCCCCAGTTTCTCCTTCTTGGCTTGCATTTAAAGGATCGTCACATATGGTCCAAAGCTAGGATTAGAAGTGCGTGGCATACTGTGCATTCCCCGCCATCCAAGGGAGCTCTCCAACTATGCAGAGCTAAAATACTGTACTCTAGTTCTAAGCTCTCTCTGCAGTAGTAGTCCAACAGTGGTCAAAACTCAAGAGTAACTAATGTGGGTCTTCAAAGTTGTAGGTAGAAAATAATGATGCTTCTACCTCAAGGGAATTTTCACAAGATATTCGGAAAAGCGAGAACAATGCTGCATGAGGCTGAGCAAATGTTAACTCTATTATCTGCCGTCAACTTTTGTGAAGGATAGGGTTTTCTTATAATTCGTTAGCTCGTTCAAGCCCCCAGCTGAGTTAATTGAGCGAAATTTCCTCTTATTATTATTGTATAGCTCTGTTTAAGGGTATTAAAAAAATTGTCTGAGACATACAGTTGTAGTATATTCAAAATGATTAACTTTGATTTGTATATTTAATATTCAATTATAGTTAACAGTTTAAAAAATTGAATAATTCTTTAACAAACCATAATTCTCATCGAGTGATGTTATGGAGTATTGATTAAGAGTTCACTTCGCAGCTTTTATGTTTCTACTTAGCTGCCAATGAGGTTCTGCTCCAGCTGATATTTCAGTTTTGCAGAAAGAGGACTGGATCACACTCGTCACTGGTCTAGTTTGAACGTTGTAGCACGTTCCAAGAAGTGTCAGGAAGTAACTACCAAACTGGTCCTGTGTCTCTAAGACCCGTCTGATGATGATGTCTAGAGTCGACTTCAGTCCACTTTTACCCTCACTTGTTCCAGAGATAGCATTCTCAACTGGTACCACCGACTAGTGTCACAAAAGAAGAGAACAAATACCGTCCTGAGTATTGCGTTTTCCTGACACATACTCATGTGCCCCCTCTTTTCATTCCACTTTCTCATCCATCTCAGAACTGTTACCCTCGCTGAGGATTAATATTAATCTAATTGAGCGGGAAAACATCCATTACATTTAGGTTGAATAGATTTATATTTACCTTTACATTGTATGAATAGTTTGAAAACTGTCATTACTTTTAGAGTGAATATGTTTACATTTACATCTACACTGGTTGAAAATGTTAATAATATAATAATTATGTGCATCATTCTCTCTTCATTCAATCTCTGCTCGATATGGAACTTGGGACTACCTCTGCTTTTAGTTCTCTGTAAGAAACTCGCATAAAGCAGTCACTAGCCCTTGCAGCGGTGGTTCATGAAATCATCATTCTATACAATCTGGTTGTTTTCTCAACGAGGTAAATTTTCACAGTGCTTTCAGCCAACTAAAGTGTCAGGCTACAATGCTCAGATGATTTTAAAAATTACAAGTAAGAGAAATACCTTACTTTTTCACGTAGTATTGCTCAACATGAGGGTGAGAGAAACCTCTTCCAAAATCAGACGCCTACATGTGGTTGGTTTGGTATTAGAATGCTAAACCAAACTATTTATGATTGGATCTGTCTAAAACGGAAGCTCAAGAGAGCAATATGTGTGTGTGGGCCGAAATTCAATTTATAACCTAAAGTATTTAAGTTTTTCCGTGCTGCATATCCCATCTTCGTCAGAGAAGATCACATACAGCCAAAATAAGAGCTGGTGAATATGAGACCAGCCACAGAAATAAGTGTAGCTGTTACGATTAGAGATATGTAAAACTCCCAGAATAGGAATGGAAGCTCAAGCCTTAGGACTTCTTCGTGTGAAAATAGTAGAAGGATTCTAACTTCATGGGATAACGGGATCTCAAACTAGTTGCAGTAAATTACGGCCATATTGTGAAATCAAGTCTGTAATAACTCACACGATATCAGGGTAAGTTATAATATGTATATTTTATCATTTTATATTTTTATTTGACATGTTTAGATAGCTTGTAGATGTACAGTTACATATGTAGCTTGGCAACCTCATCACACAAAATAACATGCCACATAAACCATAATTGCTAGAGCTGATAACTGCTTGCTCCCAAGAAACAAGCAGCAGAGGTAGCCACATGCTCCATACGGAGCAGGGAGTGGATGATGATATCTTGGTGTATATATTTATTATATATGTCGTAAAACGTGTGTGTAAACCCACTTCTTAGTTAATACACTATGTCGGGATACAAATTTGCCCCAGCCAATCAACGAACAGTCGCTGAGCGAGAATAAATTACACGAAGTATACGCCAGGAAAAACTTAAGCAGACAGAATAAAATTAGGCATAAGCCCTGTTTTTCGGAAGTCGGCCTAGGTCACGAATTGTGCTAAACCGCATATAACCAATCAGCTTGCCACGCCGAGACCCAATCAAAAGCATTCCTTAAGCAGTAAAAGTTACCTCATCTACCTATATATACGGGCGAGTTGTATTCACATTCACGCACACACCAACACGAAGCCAGCTAGACGACATACTGGAGAAGAGAAGCTGTCAACCTTTGATTTATTGCTTAACTGCGTGACCGGGAACTCTTGCTTCACTAAAAGTCGTCTGGCCTGTTTAAATCTTAGAGGGTGAATAAATTGACTATAAACTTGTAGGAAAATAGGCCTGCAGCAGATATATAATGTTTGTATTTGTTGTGTGTCAGTTATTCTACCTACACCTGTATATATTTAATATAAATTGTTTCACTATGAATGTATCAGGTTACTGATTGTATCTTGGGGAATTAGGTATAATGATTGTATTTCCTGATATGATTGATGAAGGCGAAAACCAACTGGAATATAACCTAAACAGTCCTTGTTAGGACTCATATAACTCCAATATATTGTCTTCTATAACTCCAATCTATTGTCTCATATAAAACCAACTGAAATATAACCTAAACAGTCATTGTTAGGACTTATATAACTCCAATCTATTGTCTCATATAACCCCAATCTATTATCTCATATAACTCCAACCTGATATATATATATATATATATATATATATATATATATATATATATATATATATATATATAACGAAACAGTCCTCGTCTCATATAACTCCTATCATCAGAACACAACAATATTGTTAGGATATGTTACCAGCCAGTAAAGCACTTGCCAGAGAGGGCCTGGTATATTATAGGAAAGAAACGGTTGTATCACACCTAGGTGTACAGATTATTGGATGTATTCATGTATTGAATTTATATTATTGGATGTATTCATGTTTTGAATTTATATTATTGGATGTATCCATGTATTAGTTTATCAGAAAGAATGTTTTGGAAGTAGACACCTGTCTTGTCTCGCTATTGCTAACTCATACTGAGCCGTGTTGTCATTCATCCTACATGTAGACACCTGAGACACGCTCATCTCATACACAATAGAAATAGGTAGGCTTGAGGACAGAAATTATCCCCTATTTTTACTTGTTACAGGTTTTATTCGTGTCATCCAACCTGAGGTCGTACGTTCGAGTCAATCCAGCTGCCTAGAACTTCGCAGGAGCATAGTGATTGTACCGGAGCCACATCCTTAGTCCTCCTCAGTCTTGGGTGGGCTAAAGGAACGATCCTCAGCAGGTGTTGTGTGAACCAAACTAAGAAGGACAGAACTTTTGAGAGATGAGTACACATTAGTACCGTTTGCGTCGGCAATTGTGGGCATTTTACTGTCAAGGACGAACAACTGAGTTAGCGTAGCAAGAGACTAGAATAATAGCATAGCTGATACATTTTGTATATTTAATTAACAGCACAGCTGATACATTTACTATAATTGAGTAACAGCACAGCTAATATAATTTTTGTTCCTATAATTGGAAAACGTGTTGATATATATATATATATATATATATATATATATATATATATATATATATATATATATATATATATATATAAAATACTTCTATGGCACGCGCCTCAAACAGCCTCTGACAACCAAGTCCAGCTCCCGGCCTTCACGTGTGGCTCAATTTGAGCCCGGCGGAACTGTTTCCACTGACGGGAGAAGGGGCAAAGGCGAGCGACTGGCGCCTTAAAACCAGCAGCTTCGGGCAGATAGGGCTCGTGATCCTTGGTTGGTAGCTTATCTAAGAGAAGGAACTCTGAATTCAAACCACCGCTGCCTTGCGGGAATATCCATTTATGGAATTGGCTTCGGGAGTAAACCCTGAGGATAAATCCGGAGTCGGAGTCCCTAAGGCAGTCTAATGTCGATTCGACATTATTCTGGCAACTCCTGCGACATGGCTGGTACCAAACTGTATCGGCTACTGCCGTTCCTTTGGATCTACCGGCTGTGTGGAGAGGGGGAACATGCTGCATGGGCAACAGCTTGATCTCCATATAACTGTGCCCAAGCTCGCGCCCTGGAGAGGACACTCCAGCTTCACCCTATAGGTGTCGGCAAAACACGGGAAGTAGCAGTTACCGGTTATAAGCATTTTGCCCAATTGGCGTAGGGCATGGCGCCAGGGGCTACTTCCGACAGTGGGAGAGGTTCTAGGATCTCACTGGACAGCTACCGCCCGCTTCAAGCTGGGCAGCCCCCAGTCAATAAGGTGTTGTCCCGCCACTGTCTGCTTTCCCCATTGGGTGCATGGGGATTAGGGTCAAACCCGAACTGTGGACAGAAAATTTTGCACCAAGCAATTATCGAAAAAATAGAAATAAGCAAACTCTCAGATTGGGATGCTGGAACGTCCGGACTATGTTGACTGGACTATCCGAAAACCTACAGGATGTAAACGATGTAAGGAAGACAGCCATAATTAATGATGAGCTTAAACGACTTCAGGTGGATATAGCTGCACTTCAGGAAACGCGCCTGGCGGGCTCTGGAACGGTGAGCGAGAAGGACTACACATTTTATTGGCAAGGGAAAGATCTTAATAAAGCTAGAGAACACGGAGTAGGTTTTGCGGTCAAAAAATCGCTAACTAAAATGGTTGAACCAGGCGAGAATGGATCAGAACGCCTGTTAACGCTCCGCCTGCAAACTAGCACAGGTCCCATCACCCTTGTCAGTGTGTATGCTCCTACTCTGTACTCTGCCTCAGAAGCTAAAGATGAGTTCTACGAGAATCTAACAGCAATTATCAAAAGCATACCTAGGCAAGAACAGCTTGTTCTCCTTGGTGACTTTAACGCTAGAGTGGGTGCCGATAATGTTTCATGGCCTTCATGTCTGGGCAGGTTTGGTATTGGCAAGATGAATGAAAATGGACAACGGCTCTTAGAGTTGTGCGTCCACCATGACCTCTGCGTGACCAACACCTACTTTCAGACAAAACCCCAGCATAAGGTGTCATGGAGACACCCACGATCCAAGCACTGGCACCAACTTGACCTGATTCTCGTCAGAAGGCCACTCCTCAGGTCTGTGCTCTCCACGCGCTCGTACCATAGTGCAGACTGTGATACAGATCACTCCTTGGTTTGCTGCAAAATCAGAGCACAACCAAGAAAACTCTATCGTGTCAGACATGAAGGGAAACCACGCATTGATACCAGCAAGATGTCAGACCCTTTCATGATCGCTCAATTCACTGCGACCTTCGAGAAAGTGCTCAGTAGCCCTCAGCATGGTGATACTATTACAGAGAACTGGGAGCATCTACGGAACACCATTCAAAGTACTGCACTTGCCACCTTTGGTAAGAAAACAGCAAAGTCAAATGACTGGTTTGATGCTTCATCAGATGTGATGGCACCTGTCATTGAAGCTAAGCGCAGTGCTATGAATGAATACAAACGTTCACCGAGTGCCAGAACCCTACAGATCCTGAGGGCTACGAGAAGCAAAGTTCAACAAACTGCTCGACGCTGTGCAAATGACTACTGGCTCCAGCTCAGTGAGAGCATCCAGATCGCAGCGCAAACAGGCAACATTAGACAAATGTATGACGGTATAAAGAAAGCACTTGGCCCCCATAAAAGTAAGACGGCACCGCTAAAAACCATCAGCGGAGAGAAGCTAACCGATAAGGGTAAGCAGATGGAGAGGTGGGTCGAGCACTACTCTGAGCTTTACGCTAGAGACAATACCGTTACGCCTGCAGCCCTTGATGGTGTCAACAGTCTGCCAACTATGGAGGAGCTGGATGCCGAACCAACATTAGAGGAACTCAGCAAGGCCATTGATAGCTTGGCCTCTGGCAAAGCACCAGGCAGTGATGGGATTCCTCCTGATTTAATCAAATGCTGTAAGAGCACGCTATTACATCCCCTGCATAGGATGCTGTGCCAGTGCTGGGAAGAGACAACTATTCCTCAAGACATGCGAGATGCCAAGATTGTAACACTGTATAAAAATAAAGGAGACAGAAGTGATTGCAATAACTACAGAGGCATCTCTCTTCTTAGTATTGTTGGTAAGGTTTTTGCCAAAGTCATCTTAATGCGACTACACAAGTTAGCTGAGCGCATATATCCAGAGTCACAGTGTGGATTCCGAGCTGGCAGATCAACAACAGACATGATCTTCTCTCTCCGCCAGCTTCAGGAAAAATCAAGAGAGCAGAAAAGACCATTATATATCGCCTTTATAGACCTCACAAAAGCATTCGACCTGGTTAGTAGGGATGGACTCTTTAAAATCCTCCTGAAAATAGGCTGCCCTTCTAAAATGCTGGAAATGATAAAGTCATTCCATGACGCATGAAGGGAACAGTCCAATATGCTGGAAGCACGTCACAGCCCTTTGATATACGAAGTGGCGTTAAACAAGGCTGTGTTCTGGCTCCGACCCTCTTCGGAATCTTCTTTGCCTTACTCTTGAAACATGCATTCAGAGATGCAACTGAAGGAATATGCCTTCACACTAGGTCAGATGGCCGTCTGTTTAATCTTTCAAGGCTGAAGGCAAAAACAAAAATCAGAAGGGTCACTATAAGAGACTTGTTGTTCGCTGATGATGCTGCAGTCGTCACTCAAAGCCAACAGGAGCTTCAGAGCTTGATGAATCGCTTCACTAAAGCATGCAAGGACTTTGGCCTCACAATAAGTCTAAAGAAAACGAATGTGCTGAGTCAGGATGTGGGTGCTGCACCAGTTATCACTATCGATAACTATGAATTGGCAGTGGTGCACCACTTCACATACCTAGGGTCTACCATCAATGACAAACTCTCACTGGATACAGAAATCGACAGCCGCATTGGCAAAGCTGCAGCTACCTTTGCCCGCCTCACATCGCGTGTTTGGGGAAACTCTAAACTCACAATGAAGACCAAAGCTGCGGTATATAATGCCTGCGTCACCAGCACACTCCTATATGGCAGCGAGACCTGGACGACCTATGCTAAGCAAGAAAGAAGGCTCAATACCTTCCATTTGCGGTGTCTACGCCGCATCCTCGGCATCTCGTGGAAAGATAAAGTGACAAATGTCGAGGTGTTGTCACGTGCTGGCCTTCAAAGTATGTATACGCTTCTTAGACAGCGCAGACTTCGCTGGCTTGGCCATGTTCGCCGCATGGAAGATGGTCGCATCCCAAAAGATATCTTCTACGGACAATTAGCAGATGGCAAGAGAACAGTTGGGCGACCACAGCTGAGGTTCAAAGATGTGTGCAAGAGAGATATGAGGGCACTGGACATGGATCCAGCAACATGGGAGGATGAAGCTGCCGATCGCACTAAGTGGCGATGCTATTTACGGCGCCACCTCAGATTGGGCGAAGAGAGGCTCACACAAGAAGCAGAGGTGAGGAGAAAATGTCGAAAGGAGCACCAGGAAAATAAGCAGCTGAGGGCTGTCACCTCAGGGGCGCATTCCCATAGTCAGTTATGACTGAAGGGGCTATTATTATTATATATATATATATATATATATATATATATATATATATATATATATATATATATATTTGTAAATTATATGTAAACTTACAAATCCATTGCATTCCATTTTTCAACATCCCCGCTTCAGCACAAGAGTAGCTAGTGTATATACTAAATAAATAATAAGGAAATTGTATTTGAACGACTTGTCAATTTTATCATTGTTAAGTAAAATCTGTTTCCTTGTTTTAATATCACAGTTAGTTACACAGCAGGGGTGGCAGTTTATGACTGTCTCCTCTCTACTAATTTTTGGAGATCAGATCATTCACAGCCGTAACTAATTTGTGATACCAGTAGTTCTCTCAGACACTGGGTCTTGATTTTCTGCAGAAATTCTATTTCTGTAATTGTCAGTACTATACTGATCCTAGAGCCAATAAAAACCTCACGCTACACTGGGGCTCGTTCCTGGGATATTTCTATATATCTTGAGCCATATTTAGTCTATTCATCTATCTACACTCTATCTTGTGCCACCCAAAGATAACAAAAAAAATTTTTGAAAAAATTCATAAATAGGATTTTTTTTATTGTTTTCTTAGGATGAGTACCATTTAGTACTCAGTAAATAGTTGATGCTCACAAAGTTGCACGGAAATTACTTGTTCATTTAATTAATTAAGTTTAATTATAATAATTTGGATATAGTAAAATTACATACCCTCTCTAAGTAACGCCATGGCTGATTTAGTGAAGTTCAGGACTGCGATCATGCAGATGGGTAAGGAATTAAATATGACAGGTGATGCTCTTATTCAGTATGTTACAACAGATGTGGACAAACACATGGATAGAGAGGAAAGGAAATTGCAAGTAGAAGCTGAAAGAGAAGCCAAAAGACTGGAAGCTGAGAGAGAAGCCCAAAGACTGGATGCTGAAAGTGAAACTAAAAGATTAGAAGCTGAGGAAAGGAAATAACAAGCACAGAGAGAGAGAGAGAGAGAGAGAGAGAGAGAGAGCATCAGTTGTGATTAAAAAGGCTTGAAATTCAGGCAACTACTGGCAATAATGGTGGTAGCTCACCTCACTCTGAGAGTAGCTCCAGCCAGAGGCCCTCAAGTGGGACCATGCATTTTCATCTGGACCCATTTGTTGAGAAAGAAGACGCCATTGAATCGTATCTGAATAGATACGAAAGACGTGCCACTACCTATGGCTTAGTGAAAGAAAAGTGGAGTCTTAAACTATCTCAGGGATTGAGAGGTGTGGCCTACGATGTATATTTGTAGCTCTCAAGAGATGACCAGGAAGATTATGAAGTCCTGAAGCAGGCACTGCTTGTGAGATATGAAAAGAACTCAGAATCATATAGAAGAAATTCCGAACAGCTAAACTTTTTCCAGGAGAAAACTATCACAAATTCTGTGATGGATTGGAAACTTATTTGGCAAAATGGAGTAGTTTAGGAAAGTGTCAGGATCTGAAAGAAATGGTAATGATGGAGCAATTGAAAGAGTCCATGCCTCAAGAAATGAGGAAGTTTATCATGGAACAAGGAGCAGAGAGATTGGAAGATATTGTAACTGTTGTTGAGAGATATCAAGCAGCTCAGGCAGAATTATAAGGGAATAAGAAAAAGCAGGGTGAAAACTTCAAATCATCACAAAACTATACCAAATATGAACAAAAGGACCATACCACAAGGAACAAACAAAGATTTGACCAAAAGGACAAAAACCCTCTAAGATCGGATAAGACACCTTACCGAAAGGAAGGAAAGTGGTGTAAAACTTGTCTAATGAGTAACCACAATACTGCGGACTGCAGAAGGAAGAATCCTCCTCATCATGCTGCATGTCTTACAATGGGAAAGCCGGGAAGAAAGGAACTGGCAGTAAGTCAGAAGGACTTCCATCACTCCCCTGTCTGTGAGGAAGTGACCATGAATCGCACTCAAATACTGTGTTTATATAACACAGGATTAGACTTTGATTCAGTTGTGTGTTCTTCTCTAGTAAGTCCTGACCAGATAACAACAGAAACAGTGGAGATCAGAGGACCGATCAAGGGAGCAAGAACCATGACATTACTGTTGCGCACATATTTGCGCACGGATTACTCATACAAATGTAGAATGTTTTTATTTGTCTGATAAAAGTATATTTATCTTTGTATTCACGATTTGTCAGTCTAAAGGGACAGAACTCAGATTAGGCGATGGGTATTCATTCTGTGAGTTATCGCTCTTGTATCTTTTCTGAAGATCGAACTGGGGCGTAGGAATCTGGGTTTATAGCAATCTATTCTGTGTTTGGTTAGGAATAGATTGTTCTTGCTTCAGAATGTCTATGGCCCGAATCTATGTGTGGTTCTTGTCTATGTAGGACGATGTAACTGTCTTTTTCTCTTATTGAAGTGATCACTGGCCCAAGACAGTATACATGTTGTTAGATGTGTAGTGCTGGCGTATGATGAGCTAAGTGTGGGTGCGAATGAAGGCGCGAATGTGTTTAGGCTCGTATATATGTAGACACTGCAACCCCTACACTCACATGCAGTAGTCAAGGATGCTTGAACACTGCAGGCACATTTCAAAACATTTATTGACGATAACACACATAGTAGCATCAACAGGAACAGTCATTGTAAACAAGGTCATGCTGACCGGAAATCGATAATAACAATACATCAGGCGTTCAAAAGGCTGGTAAACATTCCAATATTCGTGCATGGTCAATAATAATGTTATTCAATGACAGTTCAAAAATGCCGCCTTGGTATCTCTGACTAAACGCGTCAGATACCTTAATCACCTTGACACATAGGTACAACTTGGCATTCCCCGCCAATTGCACATTATCAGGCTGTAGTATAATAGCCGAAAACACAGGCCTCGTTCTGACATCGGTTGTGTGCTGCTGATAAGCAGGTTACCATCAACCCTGCAGTAATGCTTATGTGGACATAAATATGCCGCCAATCTGCGGCTCCCACAATATATCTTCGTCACTGGATTTCTGGATGGTATGAAGACTAATAGTCTTGGATGGCTACCTTGAGCACAACATATAAGTTCTGTAATGTAGGACCGGTGAACTCCAGTTCACAGACTAGGTAATCTTCTAACATGTTCTGCCACCGAAAGCGTAATAATGGAAAAAGTCGGTATTACCTGTAACCGAATCCACAGAACTTAACAAGGAACTCTGCTGTCATTCCAACGCACAGAGATTCACTGGGGAAAACTGCCATCGCAGTCACTTCGAAGATTTTCCCCGAAAAAACACAATGGACTTTCGTCCCTTCAGAAACCAGGACACCTCACGGCTTGTCGGAAGTCTAACTCTACTTCGCGCTTAAAAACCCTGCGCAAGGCACACCCGAACTGTTTTACCTTTGAACTTAACACAATGACCCAAAAGGGAGATAACCCCAAATCAACCTGACATCGCAAGCAAAGACCCAATTATTCACCTAACTAGGATGAAAAAATATACGACCAATAGATCGATGTTTGAAACTCCATTGGAAGTGACAGCAACATATTACTACACCCCCCCCCCCTGTAAAAAAAATGATACATTTTTTTCAAATATATTCATGAGCAAGATAGCACGATTATCAATTATGCTCTCATGAAAGAATGAACCTAATATCAGGTACAATAGACGCATAAATAAAGCGTCTGAAGAGGATACAAATCATCTCCCAACATAGGAGAAAATATATCCTTTAAGCCAAACAAACTCAGAGGGTACCATTAAAGAAACTTAAGTTGCTTGCAATACCAATCATATATCAAACATTATTAAATACTATAATTATAGCAATATACAAATATCATGAATTACAATGCTATATTAGCAACATATCACTGATGGATGGACAAAATCAAATTTGTTAAATTCTTTATACATTATCCAAATACATTTGTATTACAATACATTAGGATATTAAGAACAGACAAAAGTCTGAAAGTGTATCAGGAGATCTAGGACACAAGATTTAAATGGAATCATGTGGGCATCTGGACAATATGTCCGCCATCACATTATCCGAACCACGGATAGCTCGCACCGTGAAATGGAAAGGCTGAAGAGCAATAGCATAACGAGTAGATCTCGAGCTCTTCAAATCCTTACTTTGCATAGCCGTAAGAGCTTTTTGGTCGGTTTCCATAAAGAAATGCGCGCCCAGAAGGAACCTTTGTAGCTTAAGAATGGACCAAACCATAGCCAACAATTCACGATCTAAAACCGAGTAATTCCTTTCTGCCGCATTTAGCTTCCTAGAAATATACATTACAGGATGCAGAGTTCCTGAATATTCCTGCATTAGTGCCGCTCCAATCCCAGTGGAAGAGGCATCACTACGAAGAACAAAAGTCTTATCAATCGTTGGTAGTCTTAAGATAGGATGAGATGAGAACAAATTCTTAACCTGATCCAATGAAGATTGGCATTCTTGGGACCAACGCACCATATTAGGAGAACCTTTTTTCAATAGCGATGAAAATGGTGCCATAATGGAAGACAGATTCTCAATGAATCTTCCATAGAATTGTATCAATCCCAAGAGACTACGCACTTGCTTTTTTGTCTTTGGAACCTAGATATGTAATATCTTCGAAATGTTTTGGTCCTCTGTCTTCAACAGACCATGACCAACTCGATGACCTAGGAAGGAAATTTCACTAAACCCAACAAAAGCTTTAGAGGGTTTTGCAGTCAAACTATGCTCACGTAGAGTAGATAGCAATTCCTTTAGACCCAAATAGTGTTCTTCCCAAGTATCGCTGAAAAGACAGATGTCGTCTAAATATGCGATGACATCTGCACGATCTGATAGAATTCGTCGCATCATGCGCACGAAAGTCGCTGGGGCGTTCATAAGCCCGAAAGGCATAAAATTCCATTGAAACAGACCCCTAGGTGTCGAAAAAGCAGTGAGAGGTTTGGCGTGTTCCGTCAGTGGGACTTGCCAATAACCTTTCGACAAGTCTAGTTTAGTAAAGAATTTAGCTTTAGAAAGTCTAATAAGTAGATCATCTAATAACGGCATAGGTTCAGCATTGAACTTCGTAACTTGATTTAATTTGCGATAATCAACGCAAAGACGTATGTTATTGTCTTTCTTTCGAACAATAACTATCGACGAAGAATAAGCTGAAGTGGATGGTTCAATTATTTGCAGTTGAATCATTTCATCCAATTCTTTCTCGACTTGTGCTTGAAAATGAATAGGTATTGGGTATGGTCTTACTCTGATCGGATTACGATCAGTAAGTATGATGTCATGTTCTATGACATCTGTGTGTCCAGGAATGTCGGTAAGGACATCCTGATATGATTGTAGCGTAGAGGATACTTGACGTTGCTCCTCAAAAGACAAGTTCGAAGAGACGGTAACGTTTTTCCATGATTCCGTAGAAGTAAGTGGAATCGCAGGAAGAGGTAAGTTAACGTCAGAAAAAATAGTTTCCTCATCCTGTATAACGGACAGGGATGAGATGTGACCATGTTGGACTGGAGAGTCGTCCGTCGCCTGGAAAATAGGCTGCAAATAGTCTGGACGTTCAATAAACTCTGTTAGCATATTTATATGGAAGGTTTTATGCCTTCCATCCACATCGACAATATAGTCGACATCTGAAATTTTGGAGACTATAGTGTATGGACCTTTCCATGAAATGAGAAGTCTATTCTCTCTTGAGGGAAGTAAGACAAACGCTTTGTCTCCAGGACAAAGTTGACGTAGGCGCCTTTTCTTGTTAGCAAATCGCCTAGCTTTTTCTTTCGCAAATTCGGAAGATGAAGTTGCTAATCTGCACGATTCGATAATTGTTTTCCTAAGAGCAATAACATATTCATATGACGATTGTGTATCACCGTCAATATTATCGGAAGTTATCAAATCGTGTAACAAGGACATCGGACCGCGCGGTTGCGCGCCAAAGACAAGTTCGAAAGGAGAAAACCCTGTATGCTCGTTGGAAACCTCTCTATAGGCAAAGAGAGCTGCAGGTAAGACCCTGTCCCAATCTTCAGGATGATCCTCCGTTATCTTGCCAAGTAAGTTCTTTAGTGTCCTGTTAAGACGTTCTACCAATCCATTGGACATTAAATGATAAATACTACTGAGAGACCTTTTAATGTCCAGCGTAGCCATTACCTGAGACATAACGTCCCAAATTAACTGAGTGCCGTGGTCCGACAGTATTTCTCCGGGGAATCCCAGACGAGAAAATATGAGCCAAAGAGCATCAGCGATATCAACAGTTGATATGCTCTTCAGAGGAATAGCCTCTGGCCAATGCGTGCACATGTCCACGCAAGTGAGGATAAATTGGTGTCCTCTGGCTGACTTAATCTTGAACGGACCAATGATGTCTATAGCCATTTTCTGAAACGGCCGAATCGGAATATCTGCAGCCTGAATAGGAGCAGCATGTCTCGGACCCCTAGACTTGACCTCTTGACAAATTTTGCAAGATCGGCAATAAATTCGAATGTCTTTATTAACAAATGGCCAAAAGAAAGACGCAAGGACTCTAGTTTTAGTTCTGGAAAAACCCATATGTCCAGCACACTGAGAATCGTGTGCATGCTGAAGAATTAAGGATCTCATACACTTAGGCACAAGAATTTGCGAGTGCATAGACTTGTCCGAGTGTTGTACCATCCGTACCAATATACTATTCTTCATAGTAATATACGATTTGTGATTCGTATTTTGATTGGGATCCCCTTTCTTTGCAAGAAGAAAGAATTTCTTCAAAGACGGTTCCTCTTCTTGACGTTTAACAAACGAGTCATGGGAAATCACCAAGTGCTCGTCTTGGCTATCAACTCCATTACTATCATCAGATGAAGTTGGGGGATTAAGAGCTTGAGCTCTTGTCACCACTGCATTGACCGCTTGAATGTTTCGTTCTTCCCAACTAGAAATTTGTTGCGGGGTGCATTCCTTAACCCCATGAATACGACCGATTATAAGATCCGCAATAGGATTAGGAAGAAGACATGCATGGACATCTCCTATAAAGAAGGGAGTGTCAATCCTAATAATAGCAGTAGGATAACTTTCCATAGTACCACCAAATGTAACACATTTGATTGTTTTTCCAGTGGCACAGCAAGGATCTATCAGAGACTCCCTAACCCCGACGGTAGTACATCCCGAATCGAAAAGTACTGAGACTAGCCTATCATTTATTAGACCTTTATGTAAGATGAGAGATCCTCTCCCATCATGCGCAACTGTAGCAGGTAGAGCAGGAAGAGGGTGACCACAACTTAGAGTAGATAAAGTCGATGAGTCGAACAATGTTAAGCATTGGGGGCATTCAGTTGCTCTCCCAAAATCGAAAGCACAACCAGTGATAGCCCTAGAGTTACCACTATCATTTACTGTATTACAGGCTCCATCAAACTCTTGTTGTGCAGAGTTTGCCTGTTGGAAAGGTCTTTTTTTGTTAAATCTAGGTCTGCCTCGATTATCATTTCCCCTGTAATTGCCTCGATTATCATTTCCCCTGTAATTGTTATCATATTGCCTATTGTAATCATCATTCCGGTTTGAATCCCGGTTTCTAAATTCACCATCGTCATAATCTTGACGTCGAGAATGATTATCTCGAAAGCTCGAATGGTTATTATTGCGATAACCCTTGCGAAAGTGTCTAAGATTATTACCACTAAAATTACGAGAACTACCATCTTGTCTCCAGTTCTTAGACGAAGAACCATCATGTGTTGGATTACTCTGCTTATGAATGTAATTGTGATTACTTCTCCTATTCCAGTTTTGTTAAGCACCCTAAAATTTTTTATTGAAATTAGGGCCATATGGTGCCGCCGAAGCAGCTGGCAACCCTTCTTTCACTTTAGAATTGCTAACTGTAGCATGGGGATGCGCGGTGGCGTACTGGCAACAGTATTCCTCCATGTCTTTTAAGTTTTTGGGTTTACGCTCATGAAGAAATGCAAGGAAAGAATCATTAACTGATGACAAAACCTTGTTTCTAAGTAATAAGTCCATTAGGCCTTCATATGTTTTCTCAGTGTGAGACAACTCAACCCATCGTGTGAATGTACGACGTATTTTTGTAACAAACTCAGAGAAATCTACTCCATTTTCTGGCAACATTGTCCTAAAACGAAGACGATAATCTTCCTCTTTCAGCTGGTATTTTTTAGCAGTGCTGCTCTGACAACATCATAATTAGTCCTGTCATGTTCGTCTATTGTCATAAGAGTAGTCACTGTGTCACCTGTAAAAAATTCCATCAGTTGTTCAACATATTTTTCCTTTTTTTATGTTATGCGTATCGCATAAAAATTGGAATCTATCTAGATAATCTGCTACGTCATCCTTTAAAGGATTGAAATGAGGTAGTTTGATCCTACTTACAAACTCCTTTGTCGTACTCGAAGTTGTTTGATGAGCACCTGGACTCGCCAATTTCAATTTCTCTAACTCCAAAGTTGCGAGTCTTTCCTCATGTTCCATTTTTCTAATTTCAGCCTCAGCCTGAAGTTTTCTGTCCTCAGCAGCAGCTTGAGCTTTTCTCTCCTCAGCAGCAGCCTGAGCTTTTCTCTCCTCAGCAGCAGCCTGAGCTTTTCTCTCCTCAGCAGCAGCCTGAGCTTGAATTTTTTTGTCTTCCATTTCCATCTGGAATTTTCTTTCTTCAGCCTCTCTTTGATACCTTTTTTCTTCAAGTTCTAATCTTCTATTCTCAGCATCTAGCTTCTTTAGTTCAGCTTCTGCTTTCAATTTAATTTCCTCTTTTTGTTTCTTTTCTTCTGACTTTAATGCAATGGCGAATTGAGCAGATGAATATTCTTCCAATTGTTTACCAGACTTACCAATGATTAACCCTTGCTGGATGAAGAAATCAAATGTAGACATTCTGTCTAATGAGATCAGAAACCTGAAAAAATTAACTAAATTACCTTTATATCCCAATCACTGTGGGCACAAGTCTTTTTTTTTATTTAAAGAACTTGCATATATATTTTACCTTGTCTCAATCTTTGTGGACAACAAGTCTTTTAGCAAAGAACTTGTATATATATCTCATATAATAATATTTTATTAACAATCTCTATATGAAGAGTATACCTTATCAATAATAATAATACATGACCAAGTGTATGTATGTAGACTGTGTATGATAATAATGTAGTACAATCATAAATACAAAGACAAAAATACAGAACAATGACCAAAAACGTTCGCGGAAGTCAAATAAACAATACAGCAAAAAGTAAAAAAAATGTTACACAAATGTGTAATGATAACCGCGAAAAGTAAACAAGACAAATAGCAACACTGTTATAAACAAAAAGTTGTAAAGAAATAAACGAAAGGAAGAAGAGACCTACAGATACAAACAAAACAAATCGAAAATCAAAGAATGAAAAAAAAAAATAACGAAAACAACACTAACTCATGTCGTCACAGCTAACGTAAATAGCAACAATTGTCGCTCGCAAATCCCAATTAAGGAAATTTGCAATTCCTAACGACACGCTCTCAATAGATAACCTCTATTACGTGGTATTATCTAAAGGAGTCACCTTTACCCAACCAGCCCGCTAAAGAACACAAGAAAAATACACAACAACAGTAGAAGGAACATAAATAGCAATCAATTCAATGTGTTGCAAAATAAAGCTTAGTCACACAGGATATTACAGTAACTAACTTGCTCCTTGCGAACACAGTAACAAAATGTCAAGCGCGCACTGATTGACAGATCCACTGTAGCATGAAGTGGTTTTCACGAACATAAAGTTACTATGACCTTCTCGTATCTTGAGTCTTGCACATCGAATGTTTACAATTTCATGTACTGTTTACAAACAGGAACTTGACCTCGAACAATGTAACTTGAATGCTCGGGCGTAGAAAAGTCTGTTGTTGACCGAAACGTGTACCGTTTACTGTAAGGGACTTGACTTGCAGTTGTGGTCCACGTAGGAAATGCCTAGATGTTAACTTCAGTACTTGTCCTGTTGTGGTTTATGTAGCATTATAACATAAATGCTCGCACTGTTTATCTGGGTCAACAGTTGATGACCTATTTCTGTCCTGTGTAGACAAAACTTAAAAGCATAGAGTATGTGTGTTATTCTCAGTTGTCCACTTTGTTCCTCATGACATGTAGCACATGTAGAAATGTAAATTTCTGGACAACACTGGAGGCATCATAAATGTAGCATAAGTCCACGGAAATGTTAATTTCTCGCTCTGTCCAGCTTAAACCCACAAATGTAAGGTGTACTTGTCCTTCTCACGAAAATAGCCCCATCATCCAGAAGTGTAAGTAGCCTGGTGGGGTGTCTGTTTAAGGCTGGCGTGCTGTGTACAATGATCTATATAGCCCCATCAGCTGGCCTACCAGAAATGTAAATTTCTGGGCCACACTGGCGACATCATGAATGTATCAGAAGAGCCCACGTAACTGGCCCACCAGAAATGTTTCAGAAGAGCCCACGTAACTGGTCCACCAGAAATGTAACTGTCTTTTTCTCTTATTGAAGTGATCACTGGCCCAAGACAGTATACATGTTGTTAGATGTGTAGTGCTGGCGTATAATGAGCTGAGTGTGGGTGCGAATGAAGGCGCGAATGTGTTTAGGCTCGTATATATGTAGACACTGCAACCCCTACACTCACATGCAGTAGTCAAGGATGCTTGAACACTGCAGGCACGTTTCAAAACATTTATTGACGATAACACACATAATAGCATCAACAGGAACAGTCATTGTAAACAAGGTCATGCTGACCGGAAATCGATAATAACAATACATCAGGCGTTCAAAAGGCTGGTAAACATTCCAATATTCGTGCATGGTCAATAATAATGTTATTCAATGACAGTTCAAAAATGCCGCCTTGGTATCTCTGACTAAACGCGTCTGATACCTTAATCACCTTGACACATAGGTACAACTTGGCATTCCCCGCCAATTGCACATTATCAGGCTGTAGTATAATAGCCGAAAACATAGGCCTCGTTCTGACATCGGCTGTGTAATGCTGATAAGCAGGTTACCATCAACCCTGCAGTAATGCTTATGTGGACATAAATATGCCGCCAATCTGCGGCTCCCACAATATATCTTCGTCACTGGATTTCTGGATGGTATGAAGACTAATAGTCTTGGATGGCTACCTTGAGCACAACATATAAGTTCTGTAATGTAGGACCGGTGAACTCCAGTTCACAGACTAGGTAATCTTCTAACATGTTCTGCCACCGAAAGCGTAATAATGGAAAAAGTCGGTATTACCTGTAACTGAATCCACAGAACTTAACAAGGAACTCTGCTGTCATTCCAACGCACAGAGATTCACTGGGGAAAACTGCCATCGCAGTCACTTCGAAGATTTTCCCCGAAAAAACACAATGGACTTTCGTCCCTTCAGAAACCAGGACACCTCACGGCTTGCCGGAAGTCTAACTCTACTTCGCGCTTAAAAAACCTGCGCAAGGCACACCCGAACTGTTTTACCTTTGAACTTAACACAATGACCCAAAAGGGAGATAACCCCAAATCAACCTGACATCACAAGCAAAGACCCAATTATTCACCTAACTAGGATGAAAAAATATACGACCAATAGATCGATGTTTGAAACTCCATTGGAAGTGACAGCAACAGACGAGTATGTTTTATATCCTGATATCTTAGTATGTTTTAGTGGAACTATTTTCTCTTGTACTGGACTTTGGGGTCAGGTGGTTTTCGGCGGATGAAGATAGGTGAAGGAGTTCTTCGGTGATGGAGAAGCCTGCCAGGACGTCATGTCTGAGACCTGTCAAAAGTTTGTGATCTCTTTTTTGATTATGGGAACGAAGATATTTTCTTCTGTGATGGTTAAATCCGTGAGTTCCCTAGTGTTCATTCCATAACGCGAGGAGAAGAGCGTTTCTGTGTTTGCTAGTTGTTTTTTCCTATGCCTAGGTAAAGAACTGTTTACCGAACTTTTTTCATTCCTAGGCTCAGATGGGCAGACGTCGATATGAATTTACCTATGAATATGTCGGGACGACATATTGTCTAGCAGCACTAAATATGTTTATATGCAGCAACTATGAGGACAGAATATGCTGATCCTCGTAGAATCATTTATTGTTGATGAACAAAGCTTCGATTGAAGATTTGGCTATACATCCGTATAGTGAGCGATGCTCAACCGGGAACCAGCAGCCATTGCGGAATTCGATTTATTTTGAAATTCTACTTATTGCAAATCACCAAGCAGAGAACGGGAATGCTTCATTGTTATCAGGTGATGATTGAGAGATCACTATTATAAAGAAAACCCAATACCAGTGGGTTAACATTATCTTCACAGAGATTTACTGTATTTAACGGAATCTTCGCTAGAGTGCAAGTTACGTTTATGCTAAAGAGGTTCGGTCTAGGAATCAGGTTGGAACCTTGTATATTAACTGACATGATCAGTCAGTAAGGCCTGATGAATATTTATATATGATATGGAACTCTGAATGCTTATATACTGATGTTCCATTGTGAATGTCCTCAACATGAATGCCAATTTATTATTGTACACCGTGGATCAACACTATGCTATTGATGTTAACCTGTGTTGCTGTAACTGTACCCGTCCTGTCAAGTGTGTGCGTCAAATTAAACTATTGAAACGTCTACAGTGGTCTGCATCAGTAACTTCCAAATACGCATGAATGAGTGTTTGCACCTTTAGTCAACTCCACAGAACAGTCACACATTCGCGTATTGACATTTATCGCAACACTCATTGTCAACACCGTATTCTTGTCAGGGCCTTATTGTATCACAGGACAAGGCGACATATATGCCTGACACTGTGCTCGGTTGTTTGAGTTGACTATTCAGTCCCAGTACATCTTTACAACGTACTCTGATAAAACACCGTATACAACATCCAAGAATAACAGCCTTTATCACTATCACCACAAGGGAAAACGCGATTTATCAATGTGGTAGGCCAGATTTCTGGGCTTAACCTGCACAGTAGACATTGCCAGAAGTTAACAGCTACTGATACCAGTTCGTTTCTCTGACGCCTGATACGACACACCAGCAATGTTAGTCTACACCTGATTGACAGTTCCTCACGTGACCTATGAAACAGATACGGAAACTAGGTCAGGGTTTATTGACATTTTTCGTTGGACATCACAGCATTACAAGAACAATAGCAAGCAAATTAATTGTGTTAGCAAGAAATAAAATAAACTGAGAAGTCCTACTTTCATCGTTGGACCTTCTGATGCTCATATTGTTGAACACTGTAATACATCTAAATCAAAAATCTAGTATTTATTAAAGTGACAGTTTATTTTGTTTATTCAGAAACTGTGCCATTATATTTCTGAACTGAAACTCTTTCTGCAACACATTGCATTCATATGCTATTGCATTCTATTTATATGATGATATATGTATTTATGTTTAATGTTTGCATATTATTTGTGTGTCTATGTCGTGGGTGGTTGGTGAGGTGACTAGTATAGGATATACCGAGTCATATTGGTATTGTATTAGTGTTCTATAGGGAGCAATTTCCTTAGTTGGAAATTTGCTTGCAACATCTGTTGCTATTTTTGTTAGTTGTGATGAGGTGTTCGTTTCTTCGTTGTTTTTGTTAATAATTTTGTGTTCCTTAGTTTTGTTTGATCTGTTTGTATTTGTAGATCTACTCTGTCCTATAATTTAGTTCTATACACCATTTATGTTTATACACTGCGGCGTTATTTGTCTTGTTGATTTCATTGCAGTTGTCGTCACAGATTCTGTGATTATTTTCATTTATTTCTCTATTTGACTTAGTTGATTTCTGCAATTGTTTTCATATTGTCTTTTATGCTTGTCCTTTGTTAATGTCTTTGGTTGACCTATGATAAAAGATAGTTGATTACACGTATGTTATAGTATAGACCAGTACTTGATTATTATTATTGTGGTACAAGGAAGTATACAAGACCTCTGTAAGGCCTGTCTCCCACAGAGATTGGGATTGTGAGCTAATTAATCAAGTTCATTGAGAACTTGCTCCTGTTTATTTGGAAATAGATTACATTTTTGTGTCAACTGATTGCTATCATTATTAGGCATCATGTCTACATTGGAATACTTTATTGCACAAGGCAAATCCCTTGATAAGTCTGGTAAAGAATAAGGAGTTTGCAACTGCTCAATTTGCAATGGTATTAAAATCAGAAGAGAAGAAGCAAAAAGAGGAGAATAAATGGAAAGCAGAATTTGAACAAAAGAAGATAGATGCTGAGAATTTAAGATTGCAGATGCAAGCTGAGGAGAGAAAAGCTGCTGCTGAGGAGAAAAAAGCTGCTGCTGAGGAGAGAAAGCTTCAAATGGAAGAAAAAAAATATGAAGCTGAACAAAAAAGATTAGAAAGAGAAGCTGAACAAAAGAGATTAGACAGCGAAGCTGAACAAAAAAGATTAGACAGAGAAGCTGATCAAAAGAGATTAGACAAAGAAGCTGAAACTGCCGAGAGAAAGGCAATAAGAGAACATGAACATCAAAAAGATCTGTTAACATTTGAATTAGAAAAATTGAAAATGACAAATATGAGTAATGTTAATCAGTCAAATGGTAACAGTGGTAAACCCTTTACTTATAAGGTCAAGGTACCAGCGTTCAATCCTTCCAGTGATGATATAACATTCTGGCTGGATAGATTTGAACGCTCCTGTCGAGCTCATAATGTGGATAAATCATAGTATGCTAATCAATTGTCAGAAAATTTGAAAGGTGATTCACTGACTAGTTTGAGTTTGGTTGAAGAGTCTGACAAAGATAATTATGATGTTATTAGAGCTGCTTTGTTAAAAAAATATCAGTTAACTGAGGAAGGTTACCGAATTTTGTTTAAGAAAATGGTACCTGAATCAGGGGTAGAATTCTCAGAATTCATTGCAAGGACACGTCTTACATTTAATCGTTGGATTGAGTTGTCCAAAACAGAAAAGACATATGAAGCCCTTATGGACTTGTTGCTCAGGTACAAGATTATGTCATGTGTTAATAAACCCTTCTTGGAATTCCTACATGAGCGTAAACCCAAGACACTAAAAGAAATGCAAGAATATTGTGACCAATACGTCACTGCACACCCTGACATAACTCTTAGCAACACTAAGATTAAAGAAAGTATGCCAGTTGCATCAGCAACACCATACAACCCTAATTATTCACACAAATTTCAGGGACAACAAAACAAGTTTGGGAAAAAAAGGTAACCATAATAGTTATCAAAACCAAGGAAACCAATCATTTCAGGGTTCTTCTGCGAAGAATTGGAGACAAGCTGACAGTCCTCGATACAGAGGTGGTCATAATTATAGACATTTCCGCAGAGGAAGTCAATATAGAAATTATCCAAGTCATCCATCTTGGAGACAACAAGACCATAACTAAAGAGATACTCGTTATAATGAATATGATAATGGTAACTATGAGATTTATTACTCAAACCCAAATAGGGGTTACAATAGAGGGAATAATAATGATTACAGAGGCAATAATAATCCAGGTAGATCCCAATACAAAAAACATAAATCTCATTATCATGCAAACTCTGCACAGCAGGAGTCACATGAAGCCTATAAACAGACTAAAGATAATGATGATGCTAATAATATGGCATGTGCCGCTTTTGATTTTGGGAGAGCATCTCAGTGCCCCGAATGCAAAACATTATTCGAGCCAACTACGGTGTCCACTTTAAGTTGTGGCCATCCTCTTCCCGCTCTTCCTGCGTCAGTCGCGCATGATGGAAGAGGTTCTCTTGTCTTACATAGAGGTTTAGTAAATGACAATCCAGTCTCAGTTCTTTTTGATTCTGGATGCACCACAATTGGTGTTAGACAGTCGCTTGTAGATCCTTCTCGTGTCACTGGAAAAGTAGTCAAATGTGTAACATTTGGCGGCATCTTAGAGAAATACTCTACTGCTATCATTAGGATTGCTACTCCTTTCTTTACAGGAGATGTACACGCATGTTTTCTGCCGAATCCGATCGCTGATCTTATCATCGGTCGTATTCACGGAGTCAAAGAATGCACTCCACAACACATTTCCGTTTGGGAAAAACAGAATATGCAAACCGCTAATGCTGTAGTCACTAGAGCTCATGCTCTTAATGTGCCTCAATCTTCACCTACTGAAGATAATGAAGTGCATAACCAAGATGATCCCTTGGTAATTTCTCGTGACTCGTTTATAAAACAGCAAGAAGAGGATCCAACTCTAAAGAAATTCTTTACTCTTGCAACGAAAGGTGATCCGAATAAAGATACAAAGCGTAAATCTTGGATTACAATGAAGAATGGCGTACTTGTACGTATGGTGCAAGACTCCGACAAGTCAAGTCATTCTCAGATTCTTGTGCCCAAGAATTTGAGAGTTAAAATCTTACAACACGCACACGACTCTCAGTGTGCTGGACATATGGGTTTTTCCCGTACAAAGTCAAGAGTTCTTGCGGCTTTCTTTTGGCCTTTTGTGAACAAAGACATACGGATTTATTGTCAATCTTGTATAGTATGTCAAGAAGTCAAATCCAAAGGTCCACGCCATGCTGCACCTATTCAGGCTGCAGACATTCCTATTCGACCATTTCAGAAAATGGCGATATACATCATTGGTCAATTTAAGATCAAATCTGCCAGAGGACATCAGTTTATCTTAACGTGTGTGGACATGTGCACACGTTGACCAGAGGCTATTCCTCTGAAGAGCATTACTACTGCTGATATTGCAGATGCTCTTTGGCTCATATTTTCTCGTCTGGGATTCCCCGGAGAAATATTATCAGACCATGGCACCCAACTAATATCGGATACCATGTTTCAAGTGATGTCGACTCTGCAGATAGAGAGATCTTTGAGTAGTATCTATAATCCTATGTCCAATGGGATGGTCGAACGACTAAATAGAACACTCAAGAACTTATTAAGGAAGATAACTGAGGATCATCCTCAAGATTGGGATAGGGTTTTACCCGAGGCCATCTTCGCTTACAGAGAGGTCCCCAATGAACATGCACTATTTTCTCCCTTTGAACTTGTCTTTGGCGCGCGACCGCGCGGCCCTATGTCTTTGCTTCATGATCTCATCACCGCTGATAATATTACCGATGACACGAAATCTTCTTATGAATATGTCATCGCACTGAGGGAAAAGATTATCGAAGCATGCAAATTGGCAACTTCTTCTTCTGAATTTGCTAAGCAGAAAGCAAGACAATTTGCCAATAAGAAAAGATACTTACGACAACTTTGTCCTGGTGACAAAGCATTTGTTTTGCTACCTTGTAGGGAAAACAGACTTCTTATTTCTTGGAAAGGTCCGTACGATATAATCTCGAAAATTTCCGATGTTGACTACATTGTCGATATTGATGGGAAGCATAAAACCTTCCACATCAATATGCTTACGGAATTCCATGAACGTCCGGATTATTTACAGCCTATTTTCCAGGCAACGGACGATTCACCGGTACAACATGGTCATTACTCATCACTGTCGGTAATACAGGATGAGGAAACAAGTTTTTCGGATGATTAATCTTCCGCTTCCGATGATTCCACTTCATTCTAGTGAATCATGGAAAAACGTTACTGTTTCTCCGGATTTATCTCTTGGAGAACAGCGACAAGTTTCGGCTATGTTACAAACATTTCAGGATGTCCTTACTGACATTCCTGGACAAACTCATGTCATCGAACATGACATTATTCTAACTGACCATAATCCTATTAGAGTCAGACCTTATCCTATTCCTATACATTTTCAAGCACAGGTTGAGAAAGAGTTGGATGAGATGGTAGATTTAAAAATAATTGAACCATCCACTTCTGCGTATTCTTCGCCGATGGTTATTGTCCGTAAAAAAGACAATAACATACGTTTTTGCGTTGACTATCGCAAATTGAATCAAGTCACGAAGTTTGATGCTGAACCTATGCCTCTACTAGAAGAGCTACTTACTAGGCTTTCTAAATCTCATTTTTTCACTAAACTAGATTTGTCCAAAGGATATTGGCAAGTTCCTCTATCTGAACACGCCAAACCTTTTACTGCTTTTTCTACACCTAGAGGCCTTTTTCAATGGAATTTCAGGCCTTTCGGCCTTATGAACGCACCAGCTACATTCGGACGCATGATGCGTCGAATTCTATCTTATCGGTCAGATGTCATCGCGTATCTAGACGATAGCTGTCTTTTCAGCGATACTTGGGAAGATCACTATTCGGGGTTAGTTGAATTGCTATCTACTCTACGCGAGTATAACCTGACAGCGAAACCCTCTAAAGCCTGCATTGGTTTTAGCGAAATTTCTTTCTTAGGTCATCGAGTGGGTCATGGTTTCCTAAAGACAGAGGACCATAATACAAGTAAAATACTTAACATTTCTATTCCTAAGACTAAAAAGCAAGTGCGAAGTCTCTTAGGTCTATTACAATTTTATGGACGATTCATTCCGACTCTGTCCTCGATCATGGCACCTCTTTCTTCCTTGCTAAAGAAAGGGTCTCCTAATATAGTCCATTGGACTCAAGAATGTCAATCCTCTTTGGATAAGATCAAAACTATGTTTTCTACTGCACCTATTTTAGTGTTACCTACTAAAGATAAGACATTTGTTCTTCGTAGTGACGCTTCATCCACTGGGATTGGAGCGGCACTAATGCAAGAGTACTCTGAAACTCTGCATCCTGTAATGTATATTTCCAGAAAGCTTAATGCTGCAGAAAGGAATTATTCGGTCTTAGACCATGAACTATTGGCTATGGTATGGTCAATTCTCAAATTACAAAGATTCCTTCTAGGTGCACTTTTCACAGTAGAAACCGATCAGAAAGCTCTTACAGCTATTCAAAGT
Source organism: Oreohelix idahoensis (assembly GCA_024509875.1). NCBI lineage: Eukaryota > Metazoa > Mollusca > Gastropoda > Stylommatophora > Oreohelicidae > Oreohelix > Oreohelix idahoensis. Next base: position 274,467 of record JAMPIV010019131.1, read on the forward strand.
AAGAATTTGAAGAGTTCGAGGTCTACTCGATATGCAATTGCTCTTCAACCTTTTCATTTTTCGGTACGAGCTATCCGTGGATCAGATAATGTGATGGCAGACATTCTGTCTAGAAGCCCACATTATTCCACTTAACTGTTGAATCTTGGACTTCTTAACACTTCGAACCCGACAACAGATTTTTCTTTTCTATATCAGGATAGATACACATTGTAATTCGTAATGATACTACGTTCATTGATATATATATTCATCGGTACTCGTTGATGATTTTTCTTTTGTCAATCATGTACTTATAATGCTTAAACTGAATTTGTTATATGCATTGTGTCATTGCAAGTATAGTATTATGCGTTGGTGACACCTCCCTGGAAACATTTATGCTTAACAGAAATGCTTTCTCTGAGAGATCTATATTTCGACTTTGCATTAATCTTACTTAAATAATTCCAGATATTTCTCATCTGCGCAGTATTTATGCGTTGGGAGCCTATTGTATGTTGCTCTCAGATGAAAAAAAATGATTCTCATTTTTTTCCCGGGGGGTGTAGTAATCTGTTGCGCACATATTTGCGCACGGATTACGCATACAAATGTAGAATGTTTTTATTTGTCTGATAAAAATATATTTATCTTTGTATTCACGATTTGTCAGTCTAAAGGGACAGAACTCAGATTAGGCGATGGGTATTCATTCTGTGAGTTATCGCTCTTGTATCTTTTCTGAAGATCGAACTGGGGCGTAGGAATCTGGGTTTATAGCAATCTATTCTGTGTTTGGTTAGGAATAGATTGTTCTTGCTTCAGAATGTCTATGGCCCGAATCTATGTGTGGTTCTTGTCTATGTAGGACGAGTATGTTTTATATCCTGATATCTAAGTATGTTTTAGTGGAACTATTTTCCCTTGTACTGGTCTTTGGGGTCAGGTGGTTTTCGGCGGATGAAGATAGGTGAAGGAGTTCTTCGGTGATGGAGAAGCCTGCCAGGACGTCATGTCTGAGACCTGTCAAAAGTTTGTGATCTCTTTTTTGATTATGGGAACGAAGATATTTTCTTCTGTGATGGTTAAATCCGTGAGTTCCCTAGTGTTCATTCCATAACGCGAGGAGAAGAGCGTTTCTGTGTTTGCTAGTTGTTTTTTCCTATGCCAAGGTAAAGAACTGTTTACCGAACTTTTTTCATTCCTAGGCTCAGATGGGCAGACTTCGATATGAATTTACCTATGAATATGTCGGGACGACATATTGTCTAGCAGCACTAAATATGTTTATATGCAGCAACTATGAGGACAGAATATGCTGATCCTTGAAGAATCATTTATTGTTGATGAACAAAGCTTCGATTGAAGATTCGGCTATACATCCGTATAGTGAGCGATGCTCAACCGGGAACCAGCAGCCATTGCGGAATTCGATTTATTTTGAAATTCTACTTATTGCAAATCATCAAGCAGAGAACGGGAATGCTTCCTTATTATCAGGTGATGATTGAGAGATCACTATTATAAAGAAAACCCAATACCAGTGGGTTAACATTATCTTCACAGAGATTTACTGTATTTAACGGAATCTTCGCTAGAGTGCAAGTTACGTTTATGCTAAAGAGGTTCGGTCTAGGAACCAGGTTGGAACCTTGTATATTAACTGACATGATCAGTCAGTAAGGCCTGATGAATATTTATATATGATATGGAACTCTGAATGCTTATATACTGATGTTCCATTGTGAATGTCCTCAACATGAATGCCAATTTATTATTGTACACCGTGGATCAACACTATGCTATTGATGTTAACCTGTGTTGCTGTAACTGTACCCGTCCTGTCAAGTGTGTGCGTCAAATTAAACTATTGAAACGTCTACAGTGGTCTGCATCAGTAACTTCCAAATACGCATGAATGAGTGTTTGCACCTTTAGTCAACTCCACAGAACAGTCACACATTCGCGTATTGACATTTATCGCAACACTCATTGTCAACACCGTATTCTTGTCGGGGAATTATTGTATCCCAGGAAAAGGCGACATATATGCCTGACACTGCGCTCGGTTGTTTGAGTTGACTATTCAGTCCCAGTACATCTTTACAACGTACTCTGATAAAACACCGTATACAACATCCAAGAATAACAGCCTTTATCACTATCACCACAAGGGAAAAGGCGGTTTATCTATTACCCATAGCCCGAATCAACATAAGACCTCGCTATGTGAAAGGAGAAATCAAAGCAACAGTGATGGACGACCCTATTTACCCTTTGATTCTTAGGTGTAGGTATGTTTTCATTGGGGAATCTATAAAACCTGTAGTTATGGCAACAGCCCAGACCAGGGAAAGCTCCAGGAAAATGGAGGAAAATCTTATCAATACTCATCCAGAAGAGACGAAAAAGGCTCAAGCAGCAGACAGCACATTGAAGACTTGTTTTGGCAAATTGCCTAAAGCACATAACCCTCCAGAGAAAGGAGACTTGTATATGAAGAATGGCCTACTCTACAGAAAAGCTGGAACAGGACCTAAAGAGCATGGACAGCTAGTAGTGCCAAATTCTTACAGGGAGAAGGTTATGACGCTAGGACATGCTATACCCTTCAGTGGACATATGGAAATAGAAGCCACTGGACAAAGGATAGTCTGTCACTATTTTTGGCCAGGAATCACAGAGGACTTAAAAAAATATGTACGATCCTGTCCAGAATGCCAAAGAGTAGCTCCTAAGCATAGGACTGCACCAGCAACACTTGGAGAAATGCCCATTATGGGAACCCCTTTTGAACGTGTTGCAGTGGATATTATTGGACCCCTCACTAGGACCAAGAAGAGAAATGCTTACATCTTAACCTAGGTTGATACTTGCTCTATGTGGGGAGAAGCAGTGGCCATGTCAGCTATAGATTCAAAGCATGTGGCAGAGGCCCTTTTGACAATATTCACCCGATTAGGTTTCCCGCATCAGATATTGACTGACAATGGTTCTCAGTTTAAGGGAAAGCTAACACAAGAAGTATTCAGGAGATTTCAAGCCAGGCGCTATCATTGTAGTCCCTACCATGCCCAAATGAACGATCAAGTAAAGCGGTTCAATGGTACGCTAATTTCAATCCTTTGAAAGCTGGCGAGTGAAAAACATGATACTTGGGATACATACTTACCCGCTGCACTATTTGCATATAGGGAAGTACCCCACAATTCAACTGGATTGACTCCAGCTACATTGTTGTTTGGAAGACCAATAAAAGGTCCACTGGAAGCATTGCTGTGGACATGGACCGATGAAAAAGCAGAGGAAACTGACTTCCTCATACCAGTACGTCAACGAGTTGACATGTTGCTTGAAATCAGGTTGGAAACTGGCCAATGATATCCTAAGTCAGGCCAGGAGGAAGCATGCTGCGTACTACAACTAAAAAGCAAAGGATAGGGAACTGGAGGTGGGTGAAAAGGTGTTGTTACTGTTGCCAAGCAGCAATAACAAATTGCAGATTGGATGGCAGGGACCGTATGTCATACTGAAAAACTTTCCAGGACCAATTATAAGATTGACAAGAAAAGAAAGGAGAAGGCATATCATGTCAATCTTCTTAAAAATGCTATGACAAAGAATCATCAGAAGTTGCACATATTATGACCTTAGCCATAGCAACAGAAATGCACAGTGAACCACTTCACTCTATGGAATATCCACTAACAACTACAGATGATTATGTTCAAGTAAACATTAGTGGGCATTTAACTCCAGAGCAGAAGAAGATGGTTCAGAAAGTGTTGGAAACCCATGCTGATGTGCTCACAGATAAGCCAGGTCGCACGAATCTGTTAGAGTATGACATGAAAGTTACTGATTCTACACCAGTATGCATGAGAACATACCCTATACTCTATGCGAAAGCCCAAGCACTAAGGGAGGAAGTTGATTATCTTTTGAAGAAGAAAATTATCTCGAAGTCAGACTCTCCCTATAGCTCAAGTGTGGTGCTATTAAGAAAACTGAGTGGTGAACACGGGTTATGTATTGACTACAGGAAGCTAAATGCGATCACATAATCTCAGGTGGACCCATTACCTGACACCAACCAGCTGTTCTCTACACTGAGTAAGGCTAGGTATTTATCGAAGGTAGATCTAAGCAAGGGATACTACCAAATACCAGTGAAACCAGAAGATATGAAAATGCTGGCGTTTAGTACATCAGACGGACACTACGAGTTTAAATTACTACCTTTGGACTGAAAAATACTCCAAGTATCTTTTCAAGAATGATGAGGAAATTGTTGGAACCTCTACCAAATCCCCATATCACTAACTTTATGGATGACATTCTTGTTGCTACAAACACATATGAAGAGCATATAGCAGCGCTCTCCGTGTTGTTTGACAGACTGAGAGAAACTGGATTGACTGCACGTCCGACCAAGTGCTATATCGGTTGTAAGGAGTTGGAATTCCTAGGTCACACTATTTCTACAGGTTATATGTCTCCTGACCAAAAGAATATAGAGAAGTTAAAGAAGGCAACCAGACCTCAAACGAAGAAAGATGTAAGATCATTCGTGTCATTATGTGGGTTCTATCAGAAATACATACCCCACTTTAACTCTCTGTGTGCACCAACTCTTACAATCTGGCAAGCCCCGTGAAGTGGCGCGGGTTTAGTACCAATTTTACGGCTCGCCCCGTGAAGTGGCGCGCGACGGTAAAGATAGCTAAACTAGTGCGTAAAAACGCGGTTTTAGCTCCCGTATAGTAAGAGTTAACCAACTTAACGAAGAAAGGACAGCCTGACAAAATCCAATGGATTGCTGATTGTTAAAAAGCTTACACAGAGCTAAAAGCAAAACTCACCAGCAAACCCATTCTTACGCTCCCCGATATCACACAGGAATTTGTATTAAGGACGGACGCTAGCAGTATAGGTATTAGTGCAACTCTCTTGCAGCAATAAAAAGTCCAGCTGGAGGAACTTTTACCCGTCGCCTATGCCAGTAGGAAGCTGAATGCAGCTGAATTGAATTACTCGACCATAGAGAAAGAATGTTTGGCTCTAATTTGGTCCATCGACAAATTTTCACCTTACATGTATGGGACACACTTCATTGTCCAAAGCGATCACCAACCTTTAACATTCTTGGCTGCATCTAGAAAGTTAAATTCGAGATTGTTAAGTAGGAGTCTGCTTCTGGTGCCTTATTCCTTTACCGTGAATTACATTCCGCTAAGAGACAATGTAGGAGCTGATTTTTTAAGTCGACACCCTATTACTCTGGAAGAACATACGCAAAATGATTAACTACAGCAGGTGTTGTTTACACGTCAGCTATGACAGGTCACAGCTAGGAAAGGATGGGGCTATGTCGTAAAACGTGAGTGTAAACCCACTTCTTAGTTAATACACGATGTCGGGATACACATTTGCCCCAGCCAATCAACGATCAGTCGCTGAGCCAGAATAAATTACAGTATACGCCAGGAAAAACTTAAGCCCTGTTTTTCGGATCTCGGTCACGGTCATCTTGTCTCCCAATATACCTGCAGACAGAATAAAATTAGGCATAAGCCCTGTTTTTCGGGAGTCGGCCTAGGTCACGGGTTGTACTAAACCGCATATAACAAATCAGCTTGCCATGCCGAGACCGAATCAAAAGCATTCCTTAAGCAGTAAAAGTTACCTCATTGTTGCTTGCATGGTTGCAATCGTGTTCGAAGGGTGTTGATGGGTGTTGTCAAAATGAAGACAAACAAAAGGTCAACTCGACCTACGCAGTGGTGTGTAGACATGGAGTGAGGATACAGTACATGCGAATGATGGCAAACGTTCGTTAGAGTTGACAAATAGACCAATCTCACTCACTTATGGCTGGAAGTCATTTACGCCAACTACTGTGTACGTTTCATACAGTTTAATTGGAACGATCACACTTGACAGCACGGGTACAGTGACAAACAGACAGGTTTGCATAAATCATAATAATGTTGATCAATGAAATGCACTATCACATGAGCATTCATGTTGCATAACAGTACCAATGGAATGTCAGTAGATAAGCACTCAGTACTTCCAATATATATCGTCTGACTTCACTGACAGAGCACATCAGTTCATAAACAAGGTTTAAGATGGTCCCTAGACCTAACCTCGTCTAGCGAAGATTCCTTTAGCTAAGGTTCAGCACATATTTCTTTGATAATAATATTGAACCACTAGTAGTGGGTTCTCTTCTGTAGCAGTGATCTCTGGACTCATCAGGTGATAGTAAGGGGGCATCCCTGTTCTCTCCTCGATGATTGAAAAATATAGGATTCAAAATGGCTTCTCCTCCCAGTGAGTTGTCACTCACCCAGGATACAAACTATGAAGCGCAATCAAAGCTGATCATTCATTAAATGTCCTCATTGCTTTGTAGATTCTACCATTGATACTATTGACTTCATCACATAATATGGTGCTGCTAGGTATGAATGTCATCTTCATCTAGTTAATATTCATCTAAACGTACAACCGTACGACTGCCCATCGAATACAGTGCCTCAGGAAAAGTTCATAAGAAATGCGTCTTTACCTTGGTATCAGAAATACACTAGAATATGATTCTGCCATTCCTTGGCAGTAAGAATAAACACTGGGGTGCATAATACATGATATGTCTAAAGAGACTACCTCTTTCCCCATTAATATAGAGATCACTTTTCGGCGACAGGCCGCTACAACTACTCAGCACCCATCAGGGCGGAACCTTCTCCCCTCCACTTAGCGACACATCCGCCGAACAACCTTTGACCCCGAGTTCGACACCGAAGATATAGTTCGACTTAGACATACAAAGATATTAAGATATAAGACAGACTCGTCCTACATAGACAAGAAATACACATAGATTCGGGTCATAGATATTCTGAAGCAAGAACAATCTATTTCTAACCAAACAAAGAATAGATCGCTGTAAACCTAGATTCCTACGCTGAGTTCGATATTCAGGAAAGATAACCCATATAATAAAAGTATAAGTTCAACATGGGTGATATCGATTTGACCAGGAAAATATTTCGATACACAAAATAAATATTATAATAAATATATACATTGTCAGACAAACAATTACATTTTACATTTGTATGCATACTAACAGTAATCTGTGCGCCACACAAAAGAATATGTGCGCAACAGACTACCACACCCCCCGGAAAAAAAAATGAAAATCATTTTTTTTTCATCTGAGAGCAACATACAATAGGCTCACAACGCACAAATACTGCGCAGATGAGAAATATCTGGAATTTATAAGCCAAATTAAGGTAAAGTCGAAATATAGATCGACTGGTGAGAATACATCTTAACCTCTCAGAGAAAGCATTTCTCTTAAGCATAAATGTTTCCAGGGAGGTGCCACCAACGTATACTACAATGCTGGCAATGACACAATGCATATAACAATTTCATATTTAAGCATTATAAGTACATGATTGACAAAAAAGAAAAATCATCAACGAGTATCGGTGAATATATATAAATATATCAATGAACGTAGTGATAGTAGTGATACAATCACTATATTACAAATTACAATGTGTATTTATCTTGATATAGAAAAGAAAAACTGTTGTAGAGTTGGATGTGTTAAGAAGTCCAAGACCCAACAGTTAGGAGGAATCATGTGGGCATCTAGACAAAATGTCTGCCATCACATTATCTGATCCACGGATAGCTCGTACTGAGAAATGAAAAGGTTGAAGAGCAATTGCATATCGAGTAGACCTCGAGCTCTTCAAATTTTTACTCTGTATAGCCGTAAGAGCTTTCTGATCGGTTTCTACTATGAAATGTGTGCCTAGAAGGAATCTTTGTAGTTTGAGAAATAACCAAACCATAGCCAATAGTTCACGGTCTAAAACCGAATAATTCCTTTCTGCAGCATTAAGTTTTCTAGAGATATACATTACTGGATGCAGAGTTCCAGAGTACTCTTGCATTAGTGCCGCTCCAATCCCAGTGGATGAAGCGTCACTACGAAGAACAAATGTCTTATCTTTAGTAGGTAACACTAAAATAGGTGCAGTAGAAAACATAGTTTTGATCTTATCCAAAGAGGATTGACATTCTTGAGTCCAATGGACTATATTAGGAGACCCTTTCTTTAGCAAGGAAGAAAGAGGTGCCATGATCGAGGACAGATTCGGAATGAATCTTCCATAAAATTGAATAAGACCTAAGAGACTTCGTACTTCCTTTTTTGTCTTAGGAATAGAGATGTTAAGTATCTTAGTGAAATTATGGTCCTCGGTCTTTAGGAAACCATGACCCACTCGATGGCCTAGGAAAGAAATTTCGCTAAAACCAATGCAGGCTTTAGAGGGTTTCGCTGTCAGGTTATACTCGCGTAAAGTAGATAGTAATTCAACTAACACCGAATAGTGATCTTCCCAAGTATCGCTGAAAAGACAAATGTCGTCTAGGTACGCGATGACATCTGACCGATAAGATAGGATTCGACGCATCATGCGTACGAATGTAGCTGGTGCGTTCATACGGCCGAAAGGCCTGAAATTCCATTGAAAAAGGCCTCTAGGTGTAGAAAAAGCTTTAAAATTTTCAGATAAAGGAACTGGCCAATATCCTTTAGACAAATCAAGTTTAGTGAAAAAATGAGATTTAGAAAGCCTAGTAAGTAGCTCTTCTAGTAAAGGCATAGGTTCAGCATCAAACTTCGTAACTTGATTCAATTTGCGATAGTCAACGCAAAGACGTATGTTATTGTCTTTTTTCCGAACAATAACCATCGGCGAAGAATATGCAGAAGTGGGTGGTTCAATTAATTTTAATTCTATCATCTCATCCAACTCCTTCTCAACCTGTGCTTGAAAATGTATAGGGATAGGATAAGGTCTGACCCTAATAGGATTATGGTCAGTTAAAATAATGTCATGTTCAATGACATGAGTTTGTCCAGGAATGTCAGTAAGGACATCCTGAAATGTTTGTAACATAGTCGAAACTTGTCGCTGTTCTCCTAGAGATAAATCGGGAGAAACAGTAACATTTTTCCACGATTCACTAGAATAAAGTGGAATCATCGGAAGCGGAAGATTAACATCCGAAAAACGTGTTTCCTCATCCTGTATTACAGACAGTGATGAGTAATGACCATGATGGACTGGTGAATCGTCCGTTGCCTGGAAAATAGGCTGTAAATAATCCGGACGTTCATAAAAATTCCGTAAGCATATTGATGTGGAAAGTTTTATGCTTTCCATCAATATCGACAATGTAGTCAACATCGGAAATTTTCGAGATTATATCGTATGGGCCTTTCCAAGAAATAAGAAGTCTGTTTTCCCTACAAGGTAGCAAAACAAATGCTTTGTCACCAGGACAAAGTTGTCGTAAGGTTCTTTTCTTATTGACAAATTGTCTTGCCTTCTGCTTAGCAAATTCAGAAGAAGAAGTTGCCAATTTACATGCTTCGATAATCTTTTGTCTCAGCGCGATGACATATTCGTAAGAAGATTTTGTGTCATCGGTAATATTATCAGCGGTGATGAGATCATGAAGCAAAGACATAGGGCCGCGCGGTCGCGCGCCAAAGACAAGTTCAAAGGGAGACAATCCTGTATGTTCATTGGGGACCTCTCTGTAAGCGAAGAGGGCCGCTGGTAAAACCCTATCCCAATCTTGAGGATGATCCTCAGTTATCTTCACTAGTAAGTTTTTGAGTGTTCTATTTAGCCGTTCGACCATCCCATTGGACATAGGATGATAGATACTACTCAAAGATCTCTCTATCTGCAGAGTCGACATCACTTGAGACATGGTATCCGATATTAGTTGGGTGCCATAGTCTGACAATATTTCTCCGGGGAATCACTGACGTGAAAATATAAGCCAAAGAGCATCTGCAATGTCAGCAGTAGTAATGCTCTTCAGAGGAATACCCTCTGGCCAACGAGTGCACATGTCCACACACGTTAAGATAAACTGATGTCCTCTAGCAGATTTGATCTTAAATGGAACAATGATGTCTATCGCCATTTTCTGAAATGGTCGAATAGGAATGTCTGCAGCCTGAATAGGTGCAGCATGGCGTGGACCTTTGGATTTGACTTCTTGACATACTATACAAGATCGACAATAAATCCGTATGTCCTTGTTCACAAAAGGCCAAAAGAAAGCCGCAAGAACTCTTGACTTTGTACGGAAAAACCCATATGTCCCGCACACTGAGAGTCGTTAGCGTGCTGCAAAATTTTAACTCTCAAATTCTTGGGAACAAGAATCTGAGAATGACTTGACTTAGTGGAGTCTTGCACCATACGTACAAGTACGCCATTCTTCATTGTAATCCAAGATTTACGCTTTGTATCTTTATTCGGATCACCTTTTGTTGCAAGAGTGAAGAATTTCTTTAGAGTCGGATCATCTTCTTGCTGTTTTATAAACGAGTCACGAGAAATTACCAAGGGATCATCTTGGTTATGCACTTCATTATCTTCAGTAGATGAAGTTTGAGGCATATTAAGAGCTTGAGCTCTTGTGACTACAGCATTAGCAGTTTGCATATTCTGTTTTTCCCAAACGGAAATCTGTTGTGGAGTGCATTCTTTGACTCCGTGAATACGACCGATGATAAGATCAGCGATCGGATTCGGCAGAAGACATGCGTGTACATCTCGTGTAAAGAAAGGAGTAGTGTTACGTGCAGTCTTTGATATCTTGCAATATTATACATTTGTATGCTTGTTATGTTCGCAAATATTTTGTAAACAAAATAGATACTCTTCTTTGCTTAAGGAAAAGTCAATATTGAGTTACTTCCCCTTGAAAGGAGTTTCGATCGAACTCCGCGGATGAATCCAGTTTTACTGCGATTTATTCTTTGTTTGGGTAGAAATAGGTTGTTCTTGCTTCAGTGTATCTATGGCCTGAATTTATGTGTATTGTTTGTCTGGGTAGGACGAGTCTGTCTTATATCTGAATATCTTTGCATGTCTAAGTCGAACTATATGGTCTTTTGTCGTTAGAAAGGTCAAAGGGCTGTTCGGCGGATGTGTCGCTAGAGAGGTGTGATTTGGCTTCGTCCTGATGGGGACTGTGATTTTTCTATGTCGGCTTGTCGCCGGAAAAAGTGATCTCAGTATTTATGGGGAAAGTGATAGTCGTCTAGACCTATCGTGTATGCTCTACCCCAGTGTTTATTCTTATTGCCAAGGAATGGCAGAATCATATTTCTGATACCAAGGTAACAAAAGATACTCCTTACGAACTCTCTTTCGAAGCCACCGTTTTTCGATAGGCACGATTTGTACGTCTGAGAGAATATATTTAACTAGATGAAAACGACATTCATTCCTAGCAGCATTATATCTCGTATGATGAAATCTATTGTATTATGATAGAATCTACAGAGCAACGAGAACATTTAATGAATGATTAACTTTGATTCAGTTGTATCCAAACGTGAGTGACAGCTCACGAGAGAAGCCATCTTGTATTCAAATATTTTATGACTTTCAAGAAGAGAAAAGGGTTGCCCCGTATTATCGCTTGATGAGTCCAGGGATCACTGCTACACATGAGAACTCATTACCAGCGGTTCAATATGATTATATGAAAAATATGTGCTGAACATTATTCTAAAGAATCTTCGCCAGACGAGGTTAGGTCTAGAAGCCATCTTGACTGTTGTTTATAATCTGACGTGCTTTGTCAGTAAACTCAGATGATATATATATATATATATATATATATATATGGGCAATACGGAGTGCTTGTCTACTGACAGTCCATTATGCTATTATTCTACATGAGTGCCCATGTATCATTGCAAGACCATTTATCCACTGTACCATGATGTATTATGCCAACCTGTGATTTGTCACTATTCGTGCTGTCGAGTGTGTACGTCCCATTAAACTGTAGCAAAGGTACACAGTCGTTGGTGTCGATGACTTCCAGCCATACATGAGTGTGAGAAAAAGACCATTTGTCAACACCACGAACTCTTCTTATCATTCGCATATTATACTCAATCTATGTCTACACACCACTGCGCAGGTCGAGTTGACATTCCATACTCAAACTACAAGCAACACAACAACACAGCGTGTAGCTCTGGTGATGTTCTAGTGAGCTTAGACTTTATCAACTGGTGGACATCATTAATTGAAAAAAGGAGGTTTTTATCATTTGGTGGACCAGCTTTCTGGGTTTGACCTCGCAGAAGTAGAGAAGTCAACAGACTACCGATACCAGACCGTTTCCTGTGGCTGATACGACACACTTGCAGTATTAGTTTGCTCTTTGTCAACACTTCGTCACGTGACATGTCAAGTGAATGCAGTATGTAGGTCAGCGTTGTTGACATTTTTACATTAGACATTACAGAGTTTCACAGAACAGTTGGATCAATTCTTGTCAATATTAACAGGAAGACAGTATTATTGAACTAAGAAGTCCTATTTTCATCGATGGATCTTCTTGTTTTCTATATATGAACTTTAATATTTAAGGCCAGAATTTATATTTCAATAAAGTGGCAGTTTATTTATTTTTACAAGAATAACTTTGCCATTACTGTAAAACTGAGCCTATTTTGCAACACATACTATCATACACATAATTTATATATTTATGTTTACATGTTATTTGTTTGTATAGTATGTTAGTTTATATGTCAGCGGGTTGTGTTTAGGTTGGGCGGCGTCCTCACAACAGAATATCCCACGTCATAGAGGGTCCGTTGTGGGCGTTTTCTTTAGGTGCAATTTCCTTAATTGGAAATTTGCTTGCAACAACTAGTTGCTATTTGTGTTAGCTGTGAAGACTGTAATTATTGTTATTTTTGTAATATTTCTTTGTTCTTTAGTTTTGTTTTGATTTGTTTGTAATTTGTTGGTCTAACCTTTTCTATCTTTCAGTTCTATTCACAATTTATATTCATATACTGTGACGTCATTTGTGTTGTTATTCTTTGCAGATTCAGTGATTATTTTCATTGATTTCCCTATTTGATTTATTTGATTTCTGCAAACGTTTTCGTATTGTCAGTCTTATTTGTACTTTATGTATTCTGTTGGTTGACATATGTTTTATATAGGTATATTTCATAAGACACTATTGCTTGTGCACTGCACTTGGATTATGGTATAAACCAGTACTTGATTATTATTACTGTTATACAAGACCTTATTAAGGCTTGTGACCCACAGATATTGGGATAGTGTGCTGATTAATCAAGTCATTAAGAACTTGTGGTATTATTATTATTTCAGGTGATTAGTATTATTGTTAGACATCATGTCTACATTAGAATACTTCATTATACAAGGGAAAGCCCTTGATAAGACTGGTCAACAATTAGAAGAATGGGCAGTTGCTCAATATGACAAAGCATTAGCTGCAGAAGAGAGAAAAGCTGCTGCAGAGGAGAGAAAAGCTGCTGCTGAAGAGAAAAAAGCTGCTGCTGCTGCTGAAGAGAAAAAAGCTGCTGCTGCTGCTGAAGAGAAAAAAGCTGCTGCAGAAGAGAGAAAAGCTCTGGCTGAAGAGAAAAGATTAGAAAAAGAATCTGATGCTGCTGCTGAACTAAAGAAATTGCAGATGCAGGTGGAGGAAAGGAGATTTGAAGCTGAACAAAAAAAATTAGAAAGAGAAGCTGCTGCTGAACAAAAAAGATTAGACAGTGAAGCTGAACAAAAAAAAAATAGAAAGAGAAGCTGCTGCTGAACAAAAAAGATTAGACAGGGAAGCTGAACAAAAAAGATTAGATGCTGAAGAGAAAAAAGCAATAAGAGAACATGAATTTGAGTTAGAGAAATTGAGATTGACAAGTATGAGTAATGTTAATCAGGCATCTAGTGGTAATGGTAAACCTTCTACTTACAAGGTTAAGGTTCCACCGTTCAATCAGTCCAGTGACGATATTACATTCTGGCTGGATAGATTTGAACGTTCTTGTCGTACACATAATGTGGATAAATCACAATACGCTAATCAATTAGCAGAAAACTTGAAAGGTGAATCTTTGACTAGATTATGCCTTGTAGGAGAAGCAGATAAGGATAATTATGATGTCATTAGGGCGGCTTTGATAAAAAAATACCAGCTAAGTGAGGAAGGCTATCGCCTTTTGTTTAAGACGATGGTGCCTGAGACAGGTGTAGAATTCTCAGAATTCACTGCAAAGGCACGTCTCACAGTTGATCGTTGGATTGAGCTTTCCAAAACAGAAAAAACGTATGAAGGACTTATGGATTTGTTGCTCAGAGATAAGATTATGTCATGTGTTAACAAACCATTCCTTGAATTTATACATGAGCGTAAACCCAAATCTCTAAAGGAAATGGAAGAATATTGTTCCCAATATGTCACTGCACACCCCGACGTGACTTTTGGCAACACTAAGATTAAGGAGAGTATGCCAGTTGCTTCAGCAACACCATACAATCCCAATTATTCACACAGATTTCAGGGACCTCAAAACAGATTTGATAAAAAAGGTAACCATAATAGTTATCAAAACCAAGGTAACCAATCATTTCAGGGTTCTTCTTCAAAGAACTGGAGACGAGCTGATAGCTCTCGACACAGGGGTGGTCATAATTATAGGAATTTCCGTAGAGGAAGTAATTATAGAAACTATCCGGGTATCCGTCTTGGAGTCAACAAGATCATAATTACAGAGATACTCATTATAATGAATATGATAATGGTAACCAAGGGAACTATGACTCAAACCCAAATAGGGGTTACAATAGAGGTAACAATAACTACAGAGGTGATAATAACCGAGGTAGATCTCAAAACAAAAGACATAAACCACATTTTCAGGCAAACTCTGCACAACAAGAGTCCCATGAAGCCTATAAACAGAGTAAAGATAATAATGATGCTAGTAATATGGCATGTGCCGCTTTTGATTTTGGGAGAGCATCTCAGTGCCCCCAATGCAAAACATTATTTGAGCCAACCACAGTGTCTACTTTAAGCTGTGGCCATCCTCTTCCTGCTCTTCCTGCATCAGTCGCGCATGATGGAAGAGGTTCTCTTGTCTTACATAAGGGTTTAGTGAATAACAATCCAGTCTCTGTGCTATTTGATTCTGGATGCACCACAATTGGTGTTAGGCAGTCACTCGTAGATCCTTCCCGTGCCACTGGACAAGTAGTCAAATGTGTAACATTTGGCGGCACATTAGAGAAATACTCTACTGCTATCATTAGGATTGCTACTCCTTTCTTTACAGGAGATGTACACGCATGTCTTCTTCCGAATCCGATCGCTGACCTCATCATCGGTCGCATTCATGGAGTCAAAGAATGCACTCCGCAACAAATTTCCGCGTGGGAAAGGCAAAACATGCAGATTGCTAACGCTGTAGTCACTAGAGCTCAGGCTCTTAATATGCCTCAAACTTCATCTACTGAAGATAATGAAGTGCATAACCAAGATAATCCCTTGGTAATTTCTCGTGACTCGTTTATAAAACAGCAAGAAGATGATCCCACTCTGAAGAAATTCTTCATTCTTGCAACTAAAGGTGATCCGAATAAAGACACAAGTCGTAAATCGTGGATTACAGAGAAGAATGGCGTACTTGTACGTATGGTTCAAGACTCCATTACGTCAAGTCATTCTCAAATCCTGGTTCCCAAGAATTTGAGAGTTAAAATTTTGCAGCACGCTCACGACTCTCAGTGTGCTGGACACATGGGTTTTTCCCGTACTAAGTCAAGAGTCCTTGCGGCTTTCTTTTGGCCATTGGTAAACAAGGACATACGGATTTATTGTCGATCTTGTAAAGTATGTCAGGAAGTTAAATCCAAAGGTCCACGGCATGCTGCACCCATTCAGGCGGCGGACATTCCTATTCGGCCGTTTCAAAAAATGGCCATAGACATTATTGGTCCATTTAAGATCAAGTCTGCCAGAGGACATCAGTTTATCTTGACGTGTGTTGATATGTGCACACGTTGGCCAGAGGCTATTCCTCTGAAGAGCATTACTACTGCTGATATTGCAGATGCTCTTTGGCTTATATTTTCTCGTCTGGGGTTCCCCGGAGAGATATTGTCAGACCATGGCACCCAACTAATATCAGATACCATGTCTCAAGTAATGTCTACTCTGCAGATAGATAGATCTTTAAGTAGTATCTACCATCCAATGTCTAATGGTATGGTCGAACGCCTTAATAGAACACTTAAAAACTTACTAGGGAAGATAACTGAGGATCATCCTCAAGACTGGGACAGAGTTTTACCTGCGGCCCTCTTCGCTTACAGAGAGGTACCCAATGAACATACAGGATTTTCTCCCTTTGAACTCGTCTTTGGCGCGCGTCCGCGTGGCCCTATGTCGTTGCTTCACGATCTCATAACATCTGACAATATTGACGATGACACAAAGTCATCCTACGAATATGTCATCGCGTTGAGACAAAAGATTATCGAAGCATGCAAATTAGCAACTTCTTCTGAATTTGCGAAACAGAAGGCAAGGCAATTTGCCAATAAGAAGAGATGCTTACGACAACTTTGTCCTGGTGACAAAGCATTTGTATTACTACCTTGTAGGGAAAACAGATTACTTATTTCTTGGAAAGGTCCGTACGATATAATATCGAAAATTTCCGATGTCGACTATATTGTCGATATTGATGGGAAGCATAAAACCTTCCACATCAATATGCTTACTGAATTCCATGAACGTCCGGATTATTTGCAACCCATTTTCCAAGCAACGGACAATTCTCCAGTACAACATGGTCATTACTCATCACTGTCCGTGATACAGGATGAGGAAACAAGTTTTTCAGATGTAAATCTTCCTCTTCCAATGATCCCACTTCATTCTAGTGAATCATGGAAGAACGTTACTGTCTCTCCTGATTTGTCTCTAGGAGAACAGCGACAAGTTTCAACTATGTTGCAAACATTTCAGGATGTACTCACTGACATCCCTGGACAAACTCATGTCATTGAACATGACATTGTTCTAACTGACCATACTCCTATTAGGGTTAGACCTTATCCTATACCTATACATTTTCAAGCACAGGTCGAGAAAGAGTTGGATGAGATGATAGATTTGAAAATAATCGAACCATCCACCTCTGCATATTCTTCGCCGATGGTTATTGTTCGTAAAAAAGACAATAACATACGTCTTTGCGTTGACTATCGAAAATTGAATCAAGTAACGAAGTTCGATGCCGAACCTATGCCTTTACTGGAAGAGCTACTTACTCGACTCTCCAAATCTCATTTTTTCACTAAACTTGATTTGTCTAAAGGATATTGGCAAGTTCCTTTATCTGAACGCGCCAAACCTCTCACGGCTTTTTCAACACCTAGAGGTTTGTTCCAATGGAATTTTATGCCTTTCGGTCTTATGAACGCACCAGCTACATTCGTACGCATGATGCGCCGAATCCTATCTTATCGGTCAGATGTCATTGCATATCTAGACGACATCTGTCTTTTCAGCGATACTTGGGAAGATCACTATTCAGGGTTAGATGAATTGCTGTCTACTTTGCGTGAGCACAACCTGACAGCGAAACCCTCTAAAGCCTATATTGGTTTTAGCGAAATTTCTTTCCTAGGCCACCGAGTTGGTCATGGTTTCCTAAAGACAGAGGACCATAATACTAGTAAGATACTTAACATCTCAATCCCTAAGACTAAAAAACAGGTGAGAAGTCTGTTAGGTCTTATTCAATTTTATGGCAGATTCATTCAGAATCTATCCTCTATCATGGCACCTCTTTCAACACTTCTAAAGAAAGGTTCGCCTAATGTGGTCCACTGGTCTCAGGAATGCCAATGCTCTCTGGATAAGATTAAAACATTGTTTTCAACACCACCTATTTTAGTGCTACCTACTAAAGATAAGACATTCGTTCTTCGTAGTGACGCTTCATCCACTGGGATTGGAGCGGCACTAATGCAAGAGTACTCTGGAACTCTGCATCCTGTAATGTATATTTCCAGAAAACTTAATGCGACAGAAAGGAATTATTCGGTTTTAGATCCTCAAACTACAGAGATTCCTTCTAGGCGCACATTTCATAGTAGAAACCGACCAAAAAGCTCTTACTACTATACAGAGTAAGAATTTGAAGAGCTCGAGGTCTACTCGATATGCAATTGCTCTTCAACCTTTTCATTTCTCTGTGCGAGCTATTCGTGGATCAGATAATGTGATGGCAGACATTCTGTCAAGATGCCCACATGATTCCACATAACTATTAGGGCTTAGACTTCTTGATATGTCTAGTTCTATAGTAGTTCCTTTTCTATATCATGATAGATACACATTTGTAATTTAATAATATAATGATTGTATCACTACATAGCGGTTCATTGATGTTTATTCACCGCTGTGCTTTGATGATTTTTCTTCATAAATCATAAATTTAAGATATCTAATACGAAATTATGGTATGAAATTTTTTAGGCATTGTGTAATTGCCAGAATTGTATTATACTTTGATGACACCTTCCTGGAAAAATTTACTTGTAGAGAAATAATTTCTCTCAGTTTATGAGATACATTCTCACCAGTCGCTCCATAAGTCGACGTAGCCTCATATTAGGCGTTATATTTATTCCTGATATTTTCATCTGCGCATTATTCATGCGTTGTGAGCCTATTGTACGTTGCTCCTAGATGTATTTCAAGAAAAAAAAATGTTTCATTTTTTTTAATCCCGGGAGGTGTGGTAAGACTGTTACGTGCAGTCTTTGATATCTTGCAATATTATACATTTGTATGCTTGTTATGTTCGCAAATATTTTGTAAACAAAATAGATACTCTTCTTTGCTTAAGGAAAAGTCAATATTGAGTTACTTCCCCGTGAAAGGAGTTTCGATCGAACTCCGCGGATGAATCCAGTTTTACTGCGATTTATTCTTTGTTTGGGTAGAAATAGGTTGTTCTTGCTTCAGTGTATCTATGGCCTGAATTTATGTGTATTGTTTGTCTGGGTAGGACGAGTCTGTCTTATATCTGAATATCTTTGCATGTCTAAGTCGAACTATATGGTCTTTTGTCGTTAGAAAGGTCAAAGGGCTGTTCGGCGGATGTGTCGCTAGAGAGGTGTGATTTGGCTTCGTCCTGATGGGGACTGTGATTTTTCTATGTCGGCTTGTCGCCGGAAAAAGTGATCTCAGTATTTATGGGGAAAGTGATAGTCGTCTAGACCTATCGTGTATGCTTTACCCCAGTGTTTATTCTTATTGCTAAGGAATGGCAGAATCATATTTCTGATACCAAGGTAACAAAAGATACTCCTTACGAACTCTCTTTCGAAGCCACCGTTTTTCGATAGGCACGATTTGTACGTCTGAGAGAACATATTTAACTAGATGAAAACGACATTCATTCCTAGCAGCATTATATCTCGTATGATGAAATCTATTGTATTATGATAGAATCTACAGAGCAACGAGAACATTTAATGAATGATTAACTTTGATTCAGTTGTATCCAAACGTGAGTGACAGCTCACGAGAGAAGCCATCTTGTATTCAAATATTTTATGACTTTCAAGAAGAGAAAAGGGTTGCCCCGTATTATCGCTTGATGAGTCCAGGGATCACTGCTACACATGAGAACCCATTACCAGCGGTTCAATATGATTATATGAAAAATATGTGCTGAACATTATTCTAAAGAATCTTCGCTAGACGAGGTTAGGTCTAGAAGCCATCTTGACTGTTGTTTATAATCTGACGTGCTTTGTCAGTAAACTCAGATGATATATATATATATATATATATATATATATATATGGGCAATACGGAGTGCTTGTCTACTGACAGTCCATTATGCTATTATTCTACATGAGTGCCCATGTATCATTGCAAGACCATTTATCCACTGTACCATGATGTATTATGCCAACCTGTGATTTGTCACTATTCGTGCTGTCGAGTGTGTACGTCCCATTAAACTGTAGCAAAGGTACACAGTCGTTGGTGTCGTTGACTTCCAGCCATACATGAGTGTGAGAAAAAGACCATTTGTCAACACCACGAACTCTTCTTATCATTCGCATATTATACTCAATCTATGTCTACACACCACTGCGTAGGTCGAGTTGACATTCCATACTCAAACTACAAGCAACACAACAACACAGCATGTAGCTCTGGTGATGTTCTAGTGAGCTTAGACTTTATCAACTGGTGGACATCATTAATTGAAAAAAGGAGGTTTTTATCAAGTAGCAATCCTAATGATAGCAGTAGAGTATTTCTCTAAGGTGCCGCCAAACGTTACACATTTGACTACTTTTCCAGTGGCACGAGAAGGATCTACAAGCGACTGCCTAACACCAATTGTGGTGCATCTAGAATAAAAAAGAACTGAGACTGGATTATCATTTACTAAACCTTGATGTAAGACAAAAGAACCTCTTCCATCATGGGCGACTGACGCAGAAAGAGCGGGAAGAGGATGGCCACAACTTAAAGTGGACAATGTAGTTGGTTCAAATAATGTTTTGCATTGGGGCACTGAGATGCTCTCCCAAAATCAAAAGCGGAACATGCCATATTATTATCATCATTATTATCTTTAGTCTGTTTATAGGCTTCATGTGACTCTTGCTGTGCAGAGTTTACCTGATAATGTGATTTATGTTTTTTTGTATTGTGATCTACCTCGATTATTATTGCTTCTGTATTCATTATTGTTTCTTCTATTGTAACCCCTATTTGGGTTTGAGTCATGGTTCTCATGGTTACCATTATCAAATTCATTATAATGAGTATCTCTATAACTATGGTCTTGTTGTCTAAATGATGGATGACTTGGATAGTTTTTATAATGACTTCCTCTGCGAAAATTCCTATAATTATGACCACCCCTGAATCAAGGCCTGTCAGCCCGTCTCCAGTACTTCGCAGAAGAACTTTGAAATGACTGGTTACCTTGGTTTTGATAACTATTATGGTTACCCTTTTTATTAAACCTGTTTTGAGGTCCCTGAAATTTGTGTGATCAATTAGGGTTGTATGGTGTTGCTGATGCAACTGGCATACTTTCTTTAACCTTAGCATTGCTAAAAGCTACGTCCGGATGTGCCGTGACGTATTGGGTACAATATTCTTCCATTTCTTTTAGTGTCTTGGGTTTACGCTCATGTAGGAATTCAAGGAATGGTTTATTAACACTTGACATAATCTTGTCTCTGAGCAGCAAGTCCATAAGGGCTTCATATGTCTTTTCTGTTTTGGACAACTCAATCCAACGATTAAATGTAAGACGTGTCCTTGCAATGAATTCTGAGAATTCTACCCCTGATTCAGGTACCATTTTCTTAAACAAAATACGGTAACCTTCCTCTGTTAATTGATATTTTTTCAATAAAGCTGCTCTAATAACATCATAATTATCCTTGTCAGCTTCTTCAACCAAACTTAAACTAGTCAGAGAATCACCTTTCAAATCTTCTGATAACTGGTTAGCATATTGTGATTTATCCCCATCATGAGCTCGACAAGAACGTTCAAAACGATCCAGCCAGAATGTAATATCGTCACAGGAAGGATTGAACGCTGGTACCTTGACCTTGTAAGTAAAGGGTTTACCATTACCACTAGAGGACTGATTAACATTACTCATATTTGTCAATTTCAATTTTTCTAACTCAAATGCTAAAAGTTCTTTTTGATGTTCATGTTCTCTCATTGCTTTTCTCTCCTCAGCTTCTCTGTCTAATCTTTTTTGTTCAGCCTCAGCTTCTCTTTGCAATCTTTTTTCTTCAGCTTCTAATTTTTTCTTCTATTTGAAGCTTTCTCTCCTCAGCAGCAGATTTTTTCTCCTCAGCAGCAGCTTTTCTCTCCTCAGCTTGCATCTGCAGTCTTAAATTCTCAGCATCTATCTTCTTTTGTTCAACTTCTGTTTTCCATTTATTTTCCTCTTTTTGCTTTTTTTCTTCTGACTTTAATACTATGGCAAATTGAGCAGTTGGACACTCTTCTAATTCCTTACCAGACTTATCAAGGGATTTTCCTTGTGCAATAAAGTATTCCAATGTAGACATGATGTCTAATAATGATAGCAATCACTTGAAACAATAATGTAATCTATTTCCAAGTAAACAGGAACAAGTTCTAAATGAACTTGATTAATTAGCTCACAATCCCAATCTTTGTTGGCAACAAGCCTTTAAATAAGGTCTTGTATAATCAACTGTGTACCTCTAGTAACAGCAATTAGTCATCAGTTGATTATTTCTCATAAGTTCACTACACAACTAGAAGTGTATGATCAAGTATATTTTATAGTATATGTCACCCAACAACATACATAAAGTACAAATAAGAAAGACAATATGAAAACATTTGCAGAAATCAAATAAATCAAATAGCGAAATCAATGAAAATAATCACAGAATCTGTGATGACAACTGCAAAGGGATAACAACAAGACAAATGACGTCACAGTGTATAAATATAAATGTGTATAGAACTAAATTTTAGAAAAGGGTAGATCTACAAGTACAAACAAATCAAAACAAAACTGAAGAACAGAAAAAATATTACGAAAACAACGATGAGCACAGTCTTCACAGCTAACACTAATAGCAACAGATGTCGCAGCAAATTTTCAACCAAGAAAATTGCACCTATGGAACGCTATTATATGACCTCTCTACGTGGTATACCATGTAATAGTCACCTCACCAACCGCCCACAACATAAACACAACCAGAAATAAATACATGTAATATAAACATAAATACATATCATGTGCATAAGATGTGTTGTAAAGGCTCAGCTTTAGAATGCAATGGTACAGTTTCTAATTACTAATGAAAATAAACTGCCACTTTAATCAATATTAAATTTTTGTACTAACTTATTACAATGTTCAACAATGTGAAAAATACACAAGAGGATCCATCGATGACAGTTCCAATAACTACGACATGTAGGACCTCTCAGTTCACTGTAATACTTGTTAACACAATTAATTTTTGCCTGCAAACGTTCTGGGATGTACCATGAAAAATGTCCACAAGCGCTGACCTAGTTCCAGTATTCGCTCGATAGGTCACGTGACAAAGTGTTGACAAAGAGCACACTAGTACTGCAGGTGTGTCGTATCAGCCACAGGAAACGGTCTGGTATCAGTAGTCTGTTGACTTCTCAATTTCTGCGAGGTCAAACCCAGAAAGCTGGCCACCAGTGTTGCTTGCATGGTTGCAATCGTGTTCGAAGGGTGTTGATGGGTGTTGTCAAAATGAAGACAAACAAAAGGTCAACTCGACCTACGCAGTGGTGTGTAGACATGGAGTGAGGATACAGTACATGCGAATGATGGCAAACGTTCGTTAGAGTTGACAAATAGACAAATCTCACTCACTTATGGCTGGAAGTCATTTACGCCAACTACTGTGTACGTTTCATACAGTTTAATTGGAACGATCACACTTGACAGCACGGGTACAGTGACAAACAGACAGGTTTGCATAAATCATAATAATGTTGATCAATAAAATGCACTATCACATGAGCATTCATGTTGCATAACAGTACCAATGGAATGTCAGTAGACAAGCACTCAGTACTTCCAATATATATCGTCTGACTTCACTGACAGAGCACGTCAGTTCATAAACAAGGTTCAATCTGGTCCCTAGACCTAACCTCGTCTAGCGAAGATTCCTTTAGCTAAGGTTCAGAACATATTTCTTTGATAACAATATTGAACCACTAGTAGTGGGTTCTCTTCTGTAGCAGTGATCTCTGGACTCATCAGGTGATAGTAAGGGGGCATCCCTGTTCTCTCCTCGATGATTGAAAAATATAGGATTCAAAATGGCTTCTCCTCCCAGTGAGTTGTCACTCACCCAGGATACAAACTATGAAGCGCAATCAAAGCTGATCATTCATTAAATGTCCTCATTGCTTTGTAGATTCTACCATTGATACTATTGACTTCATCACATAATATGGTGCTGCTAGGTATGAATGTCATCTTCATCTAGTTAATATTCATCTAAACGTACAACCGTACGACTGCCCATCGAATACTGTGCCTCAGGAAAAGTTCATAAGAAATGCGTCTTTACCTTGGTATCAGAAATACACTAGAATATGATTCTGCCATTCCTTGGCAGTAAGAATAAACACTGGGGTGCATAATACATGATATGTCTAAAGAGACTACCTCTTTCCCCATTAATATAGAGATCACTTTTCGGCGACAGGCCGCTACAACAACTCAGCACCCATCAGGGCGGAACCTTCTCCCCTCCACTTAGCGACACATCCGCCGAACAACCTTTGACCCCGAGTTCGACACCGAAGATATAGTTCGACTTAGACATACAAAGATATTAAGATATAAGACAGACTCGTCCTACATAGACAAGAAATGCACATAGATTCGGGTCATAGATATTCTGAAGCAAGAACAATCTATTTCTAACCAAACAAAGAATAGATCGCTGTAAACCTAGATTCCTACGCTGAGTTCGATATTCAGGAAAGATAACCCATATAATAAAAGTATAAGTTCAACATGGGTGATATCGATTTGACCAGGAAAATATTTCGATACACAAAATAAATATTATAATAAATATATACATTGTCAGACAAACAATTACATTTTACATTTGTATGCGTACTAACAGTAATCTGTGCGCCACACACAAGAATATGTTCGCAACACTCATCTACCTATATATACGGGCGAGTTGTATTCAAACTCACGCACACATCAACACGAAGCCAGCTAGATGACATACTGGAGAAGAGAAGCTGTCAACCTTTGATTTATTGCTTAACTGCGTGACCGGAAACTCTTGCTTCACTAAAAGTCGTCTGGCCTGTTTAAATCTTAGAGGGTAAATATATTTACTATAAACTTGTAGGAGAATAGGCTTACAGCAGATATATAATGTTTGTATTTGTTGTGTGTCATTTATACTAACTACACCTGTATATATTTAATATAAATTGTTTCACTATGAATGTATCAGGTTACTGATTGTATCTTGGGGAATTAGGTATAATGATTGTATTTCCTGATATGATTGATGAAGACGAAAACCAACTGGAATATAACAAAAACAGTCCTTGTTAGGACTCATATAACTCCAATATATTGTCTCCTATAACTCCAATCTATTGTCTCATATAAAAGCAACTGAAATATAACCAACACAGTCCTTGTTATGACTCATATAACTCCAATCTATTGTCTCATATAACTCCAATCTATTGTCTCGTATAACGCCAACCTGATATATATATAACGAAACAGTCCTCGTCTCATATAACTCCTATCATCAGAACACAACAATATTGTTAGGATATATGTTACCAGCCAGTATAGCACTTGTCAGAGAGGCCTGGTATATTATAAAGGGAAGGAAAAGGTTGTATTTCAGCGAGGTGTGCAGATTCTTGGATGTATTCATGTATTTAATTTATATTATTTTATGTATTCATGTATTGAATTTATATTATTGGATGTATCCATGTATTAATTTATCAGAAAGAATGTTTTGCAAGTAGACACCTGTCTTGTCTCGCTATTGCTAACTAATACTGAGCCATGTTGTCATTCATCCTACATGCAGACACCTGAGACACGCTCATCTCATACACAATAGAAATAGGTGGGCTTGAGGACAGATTATTAGCCCCTATTTTTACTTGTTACAGGTTTTATTTGTGTCATCCAACCTGAGGTCGTATGTTCGAGGCAATCCAGCTGTCTGGAACTTCGCAGGAGCATAGTGATTGTACCGGAGCTACATCC
Organism: Oreohelix idahoensis; assembly: GCA_024509875.1. Taxonomy (NCBI): domain Eukaryota; kingdom Metazoa; phylum Mollusca; class Gastropoda; order Stylommatophora; family Oreohelicidae; genus Oreohelix; species Oreohelix idahoensis. The sequence continues at coordinate 300,244 of JAMPIV010019131.1, forward strand.
ATAGTCCCCCTCATTCTTTGGTGGGCTAAAGGAACGATCCTCAGCAGCAGTTGTTGTGTGAACCAAACTAGGAAGGACAGAACTTTTGAGAGATGAGTACACTTTAGTACCATTTCCGTTGGCATTTGTGAGCATTTTACTATCAAGGACGAAAATCTGAGTTAGCGTAGCAAGAGACAAGAATAACAGCATAGCTTATAAATTTTATATATTTGTCGCGAAAGGCAAGTAATTCTGCATTTAAATTCTTAAAACCTATTGCCGATATTTGGCCGATACATGTTACAAAGCACGTGAAAGCAGTCAATGGTGAAAACCCATTGTCCAAAAAAACAGCGGTCTTCTTAAGTCATGGGAAAGCCACAAATGTTGCATGAAATGTTTACATAACAATGAGACAGTACACCAACAGACCAGCGATGGACAATTGGAAGTAGCCGCCACTGCGTCTCAGTTGTGTTTACACAACGGCGGTAATACACAAGTATTATTGTGGCTAGTAATAGAATATAATAGACAGACGGAGACAGACCGGCGAGGAAGCGGTACAATGAGTATTTTGGTCAGTCGGATCTCATGGAACAGACATAGTAATATTGGATTAACGGAGATCCAAAGTCTGAGCGAAGATCAATATGAAAGAAGAAATTATAAAGAGTATAACAACACTGCACAGACACCCAAAAGACGAACGCAGACGGATTGTCTGGGCGAAGCAAAACACGAATGCGATCACAGCAAAATATTACAGAAACTTTACAGAGTAATAGGGACCGGTTGTCTGTCGGAAGTAAGACGAACGAAACTTCACATGACATCAGAAGCAAACACGGGAATAGCCAGCGGCCATTCGGACACGTTATAAGCCAGTGAAGTTCGTCTCTCAATACTGCTAAGAGATAGCATTCCGCCAGACCGACATGTTTCTATATTTCACGAGGAAGGATCAGGACATGAAGTCAGTGACTTCTTTATATGGAAACAAGGTTAGTGTACTATAGTTTGTACATCATTAATATACCGTACATTCATTTTAATTCCAGATATCTATATACATATTTTCCATAATTATAACACTGTAATTGCCAGTCATGTTTTATAATAATATTATATTTTACATTATTAAGTACAGGTTGCAATAAACACCGTGCCGAGAATTATTATATTTATAAGATTGCACAGTTTCCAGTAATCATAACGAGGTAAATACAAGACACTTTTCTTTTACTTCTTACATTACCCGGTAAACAGTGCAGTAAACACCGCGAGGTCATTCATTATAGTGATACTATTTCACAGACAAGAACACACCGCATGCGTAGCATAGGTTACGAGGTACTTATAAGGCTTTATCAAATCATCCTTCGCAGTGGTAGAGACAGGGACCTCTGATATAACTCAGCTTTCGTCTAACTACCCTGTCTGGTGTAAATCATGGGACAAGCTAAATGAGTAGGGCCAACCAGATCTACTGCGAAAACACGTATTTCACAGATATTTAACCGCAACAAACCTACCAACAAACAACGAGAGTTTTAGGAAGGATTTTGCCAGGCGGCAAAGAATACTTTCTACTATCAACCACCCACACAGAAAAGTAATCAGAAATTACCTATACTAATGGATGCATTACTAAGAGCTGTCTACGTGAATTATTGATCAAAAGTTGAATGAGTATACGAACGATCTTTTACAACAAATGCCTATGAAAATTCTTGAGATCCTAAATTCCCTACAGTAAGGGACAGATTCTCCAGGTAAACCTGCTGCGCCACTCAATACAAATATATAACATATTCCCACCATCATCACCACATGAGCAAAATACCTTCACCACAAAGGGACATCTGCATACCAGACGAAGTCTCTACAGAAAAACATTGCGGTGTATACAACCCATGACCAAGCCAACTCAGCCGCTCATTTCATTGTCAACACTCGCATTGTGAATGTGGCGATATTCTAAATACAATATCTAAATTAGAATATAACAGGATAGTGCATAAAGTCCAAAATAAGAGAGAACTAAAAAGTTGGTAGAGAATTATTTTCTTCACCCACGCCCCAGCGTATTAGTTTTGATAACGCTTTATGGCCGAATAACAGGTACCCAATGTTCCTAAGTGACCTTCAGATTAAACGTAACACTTTTCCAAGTTCAAACGAAGTATTTGCCTAGAAGACAGAGTAGGTCGGAAAAAAGGGGGAGAGAAGGATAGATGGCCCAATACTAACTCGTCTCGCGTTCATAAAAGCCAATAGAAACGCGTTGGCATGATTTGCCTTGAGCGATTTTCAAAATACGATGTAAAAAATAGAACATGTAGACACTTGGGTCACGAAAACAGGCTTAGCTCTTATTGAGAATGACGCAATTCTAACGTATTACGGGAGATTCTCGTAATTAGTTTGAAAGTACATGGAAAAAAGAAGTGAACATGTGGTAGTTCTAGAAATAAACAATTAACATAGAAAAAATTATGGAATTCTGAACCAAAATACATAGGGCCATAAAAATTATATATTCGGATGCCTTATGATCTCCTGATCAATAATATGGTGTCAGTTACCCACTAGTACAAAAAAAATAACCAAGATAATGGGAATAATATTATGTATGATAAGACGGACTGACGAGAAAAAAGATCACGCCTGCTTATTTTTTCATAACATATTTTGAAAATTTTTTTGGGTAAATAGGACTAAAAGGTACCAAGATTTTGATTGGTTGTAGTTTAAAGGAAGGAGAGAGGGGATTGGCTAACCTAACACTAAAAATATACATGTAGTAGTAAACGTAGTAGTTTTGGGAATTGTATTTTTAAAAAAAGTTCGATTTAAAATTCATAGTCGTCTGCTTCTATTGGCCAGCTTAGTTGATATTGAGGAAAAGGCGTTAGCATAGGACGCCATTTCTTAAAAAAACCTTGCCACAAGACGATGAGAACAGAAGTGAAATTCTAAATACAAATATTATAAGCTTCTGGACAGGGCAGTAATAACTTGGGCCAGATCTGCCAGTCATCGTTACTTGTGTGTGTTATTCATTGAAATTGTGGTAAGATTGAATTTATTAACCATTTTATTTAAAATAAAGTTTGAATGTGAGATACTAACATACGACTTTAAGTAAGTGAGTCGATGGCAAACTTAGGCAAAGCCTAGAGATTGATCCATCATATAATAGCCTATCAGAGAGGTGTAGAACTACAAAATTATATATGATTGACATCAAGGAGCATAACACCTATCCTATTTTATGGAAAAAGATTACTGTTGGAATTGCAGAGGCTTTGTAACCATTAAGGGAGAGGATACTGGTATACATTGTCACTTCAAAATATAATGGAACAATAGGTTGTCATTAAGAGCTGACCCTATGCGTTTGTTTGTACTGTATCTGTAATTAACTGTGAAATATTATTGTATGCTTGTTATAAAGAAGGGTGCATAACCTTCTTATTTCAGGGGTTTTGTGGCCCTGACAGTCACATAAAACTCAGCTTGTGGTAACTGATTGATTCCAGACTCTGTTGCATAATTCGGGCACGTACTGAATGCCAGTGTCTTTTATGAAGTGAACCAGATGGTCCATCGAGCTTAAGAAAAGGCTTACCAGGGTTCTCCTTCGAAGTTAAGTGCCCGTTCGGCACCGAGAGTCACAACCTCTATGAACAGCAATTTTTTTAAAGAAATTATCAAATAAAAAAATTCCACCTGTGACAAATGAAAATAAAATGAACGATAGGAAGTGATGATAACCAACAACCTACCATTAGTGATATACCAGTATTATCCTATTTAGAAAACTACACCTACACACTTTTATTATATTAATACTTGTATTATGGACATAAGATCCATTGTAAAAATTGATTATTGTAAATAATTCCATTGATTTCACTTTTGATTGTCAATCCTGATTCAAACAAAATAGAGTCAGGATAATCAATTAAAAAAATTTTTAACGTTACACAAAATTTAACCACTGACTTACTTAAGATAGTCTTTTAAAGTGTAGTGTGTATGTGATTGTTGTAGTATTGTTGTGTTGTGCTGGATAATAAAAAACTTGTTTATATGTTCAGTTGGTTAATGCAACATTACACTACTTATTCATAACCCTAGACACCAAACGTAGTCATCATCATCATACATTCTAGTCAAAGAATAAGTCTGAATGAGATCATAAAGGTGGTAGCAGAAAGGTACCCTGTAATTCACCATAATATTTATTATATTCAGGGACCTTCACAGCTGACCTCATTCAGTACACTAAGAGTACATAACAACAATGTTTCTTAACATCAAATCCACCACAGTGAAAAACAAAAGATCAGGCCATCGACACCTGAAGAAAAGTCAGTGAGCCGGACAATGTTATTGAATGCAGACAAAGACATTGCCATAGCGGACAAACACCTAGAGTTTTATTGACAGTCAGTCAGAGACCAAGAACCAAGATATCCTTTTTTAGTATTTAAGATTAGATTAAACTCATCATCATCATTACATAGTATAGACTTGAGATTCATTTGTGTATTTTTGCATTATCTATTATCCTCTTTTCCAGGTATAGTTAATGTTAGTTCTTATTGCATTTGTATTATTGTAATTGAATGTTGTGTTACCTTTATGTAATTCAATAAATGTGGTAGTTGTATATTCGTTACCAACACACGTTAATTACATATATAGAGAAGGAGAGAAAGTGTGCGAGAGAGACATACAGTTCTTCCTTTCTTCCTCTTCTGTTCACTCAGTGTAATAGAGGAGCTGGGGGCTCGCTAGCATTATAATAGAGAGGGGGATAGAGTGGTAGGAGTGACAGTGTCACGAGATGCATAATCACTGAGACTATCTGCCGGGAATTTATCCCCAAGTCTTAAATTCACCTTCTCCCACTCCTGCTGCCTACCTTCAACCGGATGCCAGGCAATTCTGAGTCATTGACAACGCCGGCACCACAACGAGAACTCTCTTTGATTAATCTTCGGGTTAACCCTGTGACAATATTCAATAAAACCTCACGCAACAATATCAACTTTTTAGTACGTTCTATATGTATATTTATATATGTATAGAGTGTTACATTGGTTGTCTTCCGCTGTCCAAAAACACTTTCATCTGATGCAATGGGCACTGATTTAATTCTCAGGGATAAGGACAAAATTCTGAGAAAGACGAAATGTTGGATGGAGCAGAGGTCGCCTGATGATTATATCAGGAGAATTGATACTTAGAAGAGATATTTTTCTTATTTCAGTTGTTGGTCAAAGTTGCCAGAAGTCAACGCTATACACCGACAACAGACGGGTCTTGAGTACGCGTGACGAAACAACCTAAGCAGTAATCGTGGGCGTGTGCAAGGGACGTGCTGCTGTCAACAGATTCAACTCCTGAAGATAAGGAACAGTCCAGCAACCTCTGGAAACCAGCTGCGACTGAACGAGACGCCAACTGACCCCGTCACTGTCAGCTAAGTAGCATACCAGCTCAGCTAATGGACATTTATAATTTAATTCTCTTATCCACTATAACCAAGATTTACCGATTATGATAAATATCATTGATTTGTTTTGAAAACACCTCTTTTTAATTTATCTTTTTAACCAAGCATTGATTATTAAACTTGTTTATATGTAAATATAAATTTATAGTTGAAATAATCACTATTGAGTGAATTTTGTGTCTGCGCCCGTATGACTCAGGTTTTTTTAGTACATAACCATATAGAGCTAGTAAATTAAAATTTTGCGGAATCACCTTCAGCTGGGAGCTCAGAAATACGAGTTGAAACCTTTCCTCACAGAAAAGGTGGAGAGTAATAAGTTTATAACGGCTTAGATGATCTCAGTTGTTATACTTGCTATTCTGTAAAATTCCAGTGACGCGCCCTTATAAGAAGCATCATGCTTCTATTTATATCTCTGCCAAGAGTAATCTTCAGCGAAGGTTGATACCGTTTAAAAACCTCATCCTTTTACACGGAGTATGGCCATTAGTGGAAAACTACTGCAGAGCATGGGAGGCAAAACCCGCTACAGTGACTGTTCCTCCAACTGTATCTATATTGCAGCTAAATAAATGTAATATTCTACATACTGTAGCAGAGTTTCTTCGAGTGCAATCTTGTTATCTTTTGCTGTATTTATTCGCATAACCGTTTTTTGTTCCCTGTGTAATATGATTACGAACAAATATCTAGAAAGAATAAAAATTCTCGGTGTAGACGTGCATGTTATTCGTCGTCAAAGAGTTACACTGCTTTCTCCTCTATGACCTTCTTGACTGAGTCTTGTGTGAACACCTGGGACACGTATATTTTGATCTAAGGGCACCGAGGAAACTCAGACATCGAGGTGGAAACTTGACCTATTTAAAGTGACTTGACGTCACCATTGTTAGTGCTTTCATCATGTCACGTTTTTTCGTTACTTGATCTTTCTGTAAACAAATATAATGAAAACTAAACAGTTTTATTGCAGTGATGCAAGTATTCATCAAGGTTATTTCTTTTCAGGTGCTTTACTCCAAAGGTGAAAGGTAGTAAGCTGGAGTATGAATTTTCTGTGTTTCATTATATACATTGCCTATTGGATGTAAAAGTCTGACGATCAGATTACCTCCTTACGGATGTTCAGTAGAGTTTCTGTCGTGTCCTGTTTACATCAAAGGTTGATTAACTCGTAAAGGACGAGCGACAAGTTTTAAGGGCCGATTTTCACAGGTACTCGTGGCAGTAGGCCAATTTCTGAAATATTAGAACTAAGTTTGTGTTTTGGTTTGTCCCAAGATTATATTTTATCAATCCTTATTCATATTTATTTACAACTATGCATAGCACTATCATACTTAAAAAAAAAAAATAAAAAACTTAAGAAGAACCGACCCTTAAACTTTAACACTATATGGAAACTCACTGCCACAGAACAATTCTTACGTCCAACAAGGGGAAACAACCTCGTCCGCTGAGAGTTAAACATCCTCTCATCTGTGTTCTGTTCGATAACTCTCCTTCCTGACTTGTTTATTGTCCTATTTAGCCAAAGCGCTAAGTGGCAGAGTTGTTAGACAGCTTGCTTTTTAAGGTCACGCTGCAGGGTTCGAAAGCAGGTAAAGTCACGCTGGAATCTACCAAGCTGTAAATGGGTACCCGGCTGCTCTTACGGTTATGGAAGACAGGCAGCGAGGACAGAAAAGCGGTAACCCCCACCTCACAAGGATGAGAGGCTAGTATTTCACTTACCTGCAGTATTATCGGCTGTGTGACCACCTTTACGATGTTTACCTATTCACATACAGGTCATACAGGGACGTGTAGCAAGACTGGGCAACTTAATTTTGTATTTTTTTGTTTGTTTTTTTTTTTTTGCCATCGATGTGGGAAAGAAGGAAATGAATTTTTAATGCTTTGTCCAAATAGAACACGAATGCTTGACGAGTTTAACACTAGCAACCCTTTAATTTTAAATATATATTTTTTTATTGTAATTGTAAGTCGTCAGGGGTCGTCCAAATGTGACATCATGCAATTTTTGCCATATTTAACCCACCTCTCCTCATTGTCCCATTTTGTCACAAAATCCCATACCTCCCTCTTATGCGATTTCACAAATCTCTCACCCCACCCATTTTACTTAAAATAGTGTTTAATTAATCAAGCGTTAACAAACATCTTCCCTTTCACGTGGTGAGTCTCTGCACGAGGCAAGGCCCACCGTTTGCTCTACCCAACTAAATGCTTTTGCATTGTTAGTCCCATACAAACACAAATTTAAATGTTTATATCAGCCTGAATCAATCTAATTTTAATCAATAGTGCAGGTAATATAGCCCGCATTTTGTTTTTTTAGGTGCCTATTTCATTATATTCATCAAAGAAAAGTATAAGTAAAAAACCACTTAAAACAGTTAATTACTCTAACAGTTATCCGATATTTCAGCTGAGATTATAATAATACTAGCAATAACCCGTCAATATTGACAGGCTTTTAATTATAGTGTGTTGTTTCAGTTACATGTATTACAGACGATACTATTACCACTGTGGTCATTTCATTGCAGGCGTCCGTCATTAGATATTTGTAGTGAAAATTAAATGCATGCATTAAATACGAAGACATGGAGTAACCTTCCTAAATGACACGTGGAGCAGTGATAATAATCTATTGGACCGTAAATTGACTAAATAACTAACATTTCTTTTATGACAACATGTCTCGTAATTGTTCGTGCATCCTTTAAAATCTTGACTTGGAGTACGTTGGTCGGCCACATCATGCACACCGTAATTTGCGCACTTTTTCTATTTTCGAGAGAGTACATTAACTTTCAACCACAGCTAAGGGGTTGCAACTGTGGTTGAAAGTTAGACAATTATTGCATTGTTTCCCTTACATGCACTCTCTCGAAAATAGAAAAAAATGAGGAAATGAAGGTGTGCATGAACAGTTTGATTATGGAAAGAAGCAAACAACACAATTGATCAACAGTACATGAACTGGAGACAGGAAGGTGCGGAGGTGTAGATTAAATCAACAGACAGTCAAGATACTTTTCTGTCCAGTTTCATTGGGGAGACGGATTTAACTCATCATTTTCTTAAAAATAACCTTAAAATGTAAGTTTTTGATTATTTCTTCAAGACAAAATTTTAATTTAAAGTATAGCAGACTTATTATTATGAGTCAAAATGATAAGATGGCTGCAATTAAAAAACTGTTAATTTTGACGGGTTGTTGCTAGTAACAAATAAACTTGGGGGTAAAAGAGATTAGTGACGTCACATAATAGGAAGTATGGGTTTTTGTAACGAAGTGTGAAAAAAAGGCAAGGTGGTTTTTGAAAGTGGCAAAAATTTGGTGACGTCATATGTGGACCCATAATAGGAAGAATTTTAAAACAAGAGAATGTTCATACTTGCTATGTCCATACAGGCATTTGGAAGCGCTGCAACTTCAGGATTATAAATACTCTCTCCACGTTCCCAGTGAAAATTCACGATCAAGTTCACACAAATTCACATTAATCGTGAACATCACAACATAGGAAGGTGATCTTTTCTTTGAAGTGAATTTAACATTCGGTAAAATATCATTTAGTCTTAAGTTTCCACCGTTCTGTTGATGGAATTTCCGGAAGCAGACTTTCTGGCAGAGATAGCAGTTAAGTAAATGCTATACTATTATTCAGAGGCAGATCTACTATAAGGTTAATGAAGCTTGAGAAGGCCCCAAAATCAAATTTTCTCTATAATGCGTTTCGTTCCCATCCCCCAAAACACTTTTCTTTAATAAAAGAGGTCCCTCCAAGAGTTCAAGCTTCAGGGCCAATAAAAGGTAGATCCGACACTACACTTATTCCAAATTAAAAATACTGGGAAGCCTGAAAGCAGACATGATTTAATCAAGGTGGATTTTTCGAGATTCAGTTTTTCTAAAGTAGATCCCCACAGCTCCTGAATTACCTACCACTGGGCTAACAAAGCAATAAAAGGTTACAGATATTAAGTAAACAGAAAAAAGACAAGTCAATATTACATCAATATGTGACAGCGCCATCTTGTCACTACCATGGTCTTTGTGGTTTAGTGACTTTTACCCACATTATCTTCAAGAAGAAGATTTATTACTAGGCCACAATAAAGCCTAATAATACCCATTCAACAATAAAACTCTTGATTCTAAGGCAGGGGCTGTATTTATTTATACAACCCATTCAGTGACAAAGAGCACATTGAAGCAAACATTAAACAAATAAACCAACAAACAAAACACCCAGCCAGTGCTCTATTGCTAATCTGAAACAAAAACAAAGCACCTGCTAGTTAAAATCATAATAGTAATGAATGAGAAACACCACGCTCTCACTGTCAAACTGTCTTTCTTCAACGCTATCTGCAACATTCAACTATCATGCACACACATTCAGCTCATGCATGTCATCTAGCGAGACTAGTTTGATGTTGTGCATGAGGCTGGCAATCTCCCCGTGTAACATCGATTGCTACCGAAACCACTACTGCAAGAGCATCTGAATGCTTCATGCGGAGGCAAACCACACTGGTGGCCCCATGCTCCCTCAGGAGCGGAGAAGAGAAATATATATCTCCAAGTGAGCCCACGTGCTTTCATAAACTATCGTGTACATAATAATGAAATATGCATCAAACAGAATTAAACAATATGTACAACCAATACTCTCATTAATGAGAATGAGCTACTACCTCGTAACCGATCCACATCAATATTCGTTCCTGCACACTGAACATGTCGTAAGTCACGACTGGTGCGCCTGGCCACAAGCGTGTCGTATATGACCACTGGTGAGATTGGGAACTCATCACATGAAACACATCGTTACAGAAACAACTACTGCAATAGCATAAAAATGCTTTTTCAGGGATTGCGATGGACACCAGTTGCATTGGTGTTTCCATGCTCCTCAAGGAGCAAACAGAGAAACACCTGTCTCAACGTACCTTACGCACAAAGGAATGGCCTTGCGCTCACCAGAAATCTAAATACCTAAAGCTAGATTCATCTTCTCGAAAGGAACTTTAGCATCACAAAACTGTGTACACAACAGATGTAATTAAACTGATCTCAAAGTGACCCACTAAATATATACAGTAGTATTATGATCAGTAATTGTGAAATACACTTAATTACTCTTACATTAAAGAATAAAACAAAATTACTCTTGACTTAACAACTAGAACTAAAGTCATCACCTAAAGGAGATTTAACACGAAAAGTATTTCTTTCCTTTACTGGGGAAAATTATCTTAACCTGCCTCCACCCACGTGTCAATTCACACAATATAACATTATAGGTTTATAACACGTGATAACTAAGAGTGTTAAATCCAGACTTGCTGGCGCCTTCTTTATACACATGCATGATGACGCGCCGCCTTTATACACATTGCATGATGCTTTTCATGAACCCGTGGCTGCCATCTTGATAACAGTTAATATTATCTAAATTCCAGTCCCTGATAACATCTCTGTCCAGTTCCATGTATCTAATAGTTTTCTACTATATTTGCCTTTCTTGCCCAGTCTGATGAATAAATAATTGCTACTAAACTCTTACAGCTGTGATTGGGACTTAACACTATTAAAACCTATCCACACATATTTTCACTCATCTATCATTTCAGAACTAAATCTAATGTCGTGAAAAGAAATCTCCTCATGAAACTCTTGTTATCTATTTCATTAAACATTAGAATAGTCTCACGCTGAATATAATTTCAGAATTATTGAACATGAATGCTAATTTCTACAAGATACGCTAACAATTATAGCTCACGTGCTCTGGTTTCTTTGTCCATCTGCTACCCACACAGGGTGCCTCGTATCTTTGTTTTCTCTTGTCTGGACGGATCTTCAAATAGGCCTTCGCCGGCTCGCTGTCTCTTTATATAGGCCCTTGGGCTAATCGCTCAACTTAGTCCGCTGCGCATATTGATTGTGCCACTTAAATAACACACGCGATTATCGATCTAGAAATAGTGACAACACAAATATGGAAATTTAAGTACCATCGAAGATTGGAAACCCATCTCTCTCCTACTATCTTCATACTAGTTGTTTATGGAATTAATTCAGTCTCGGCACATGCAGTGGATTGTTGACACTCAGCGACTGTCACCTCGGCAAAAAGGACCATTGCCTAGAAATGGTCTTCAAGAACACGTCTTCACCCTAAAAACAGCAGTTAGTGACTTTCTCTATTCTTCAGGAAAGGCCTATCTATGCTTTATCAATATTAAAGGTGCAAATAGCAGCATTGACCGCGAATTTATGCTTAGGGAACTAAGCGAATCAGTCTATCTTGACGTCTTTGTCAACATCACCAAAGACATTTACAGTAGTTTTTCATATCAAGTTAAAAACGCCAGTACTATCACAGACCAGATTGAGCGTAAGAAAGGTATTATTCAGGGGTGCCCATGGAGTGTCATTGTATTTGAACAAGGCATCTATAAATGGCGGCAGTGAATTGAGCAAGGTTATAAAATACATCACGTGCCGAATCCGGTCAAGGGTACGTGGATGACGTAAGTCTCTTCAGCACCAACATACACGACTTAAAATCAATGGCACAGAAGACGACAGTATTTATGGAGACCAGCGGTATGGAGATTAAGCCACAAAAGTGTGCAGTGTTCAGCGGTCAGCGAAGCGGAAACAATGGGGTCAAAACTCGTCGGGCTAACATTTAATATTCAAGATCACGAAATCCCCTCTTCTGAACGAGGGCGTTCCTAGAGATGCCTAGGACATGACATTACAATTGATAACACATCTGACCAGTTCCAAGCGAACAGCCTGATATTAGAATTTAGGTCAAACTTTGTCAACATCACCAAAGACATATACAGTAGTTCTTCCTATCAAGTTAAAAACGCCAGTACTATCACAGACCGGATTGTACGTAAGAAAGGTATTATTCAATGATGCCCATGGAGTGTCATTGTATTTGAACAAGGCATCGATGGGGTAACATTTAATATTCAAGGTCACTAAATCCCCTCTTCTGAACGAGGGCGTAACTAGAGATACCTAGGACATAACATTACAATTGATAACACATCTGACCAGTTTCAAGCAAACAGCCTGATATTAGAATTTAGGTCAAACTTAACTAAATTTAGCTGTGCCCCCCACCCCCCCTTTTTTCCCCCCAATGTCAGCAAAGATTTCATTAATTAACCCAATGTGTTTTGGTCCTCTCATGTTTTATTTTTCTAACATACACTTCTCAAAAAAAAAATAACTGAAAGAAATTGAAGATGAAATTGTACAACACGTTAGAACATGGCTTGCGCTAAATGAATCATCCACAAGGAGCTATTTCTTTTGTCCCAAATCGAAGGGTGGCCTTGGCATACCAAACAGCTTCGTATTATACCACGCTCGACATATTTCATTCCTTATCAGTATGCTCTATTGTGATGATAGTCTTGTAAAAACTACAGCAATAAACTCTTTAGATAAACATATGAAAAAGCGTAAAATAGACCAAGTGGATGAAGATAGGAATAACTTTGCAAGTTACGAGCTAAACGAAACGAACTATCAAGTTAAAAGATCCAAGGTGAATTGGCCAAGATCATTTTGGGTAGAATTGAATGAAGAATGCGCGCGTGAAGGAGTGAGTGTAAAAGTGGCTGACCGTGGCCATTACAATGTACAATTAAACATAGATGAAGATGTGAGTCTAACATACAAGTCAGCGAACACTTTTTATTCTGGATTTAAATCACATAAACTTAACCTAATTCTAAGTGAACTAAAAAGTAAATCGTCACAAGGGAGAATAGTGCGCGAAACGAAATGTATAAACCACTCATTGTCATCTAGCTTTCTGTCTAATGTTAAATTAAGTGATAAAATACTTTCATTTGCTGTGAGATCGAGGTTACAGTTACTTTTATGCGAAAGTCTTTTACATCTATACTACCCACAGTCATACACGAAAAAATGCAAAATACGTAACCACCCATACGAAACAGTGGCACGTTTATTAAATGGATGTACCAAATTTCAAACTATATACCAACAAAGGCACAATAGAGTTGTAGACATTGTTTATAAGAAAGTGAAATCCTCAAACAGTAATAATAGGGACATAACAATAAATAAAGAAATAATGGTTAAACCATCTCTTTTCGGCAGCAGTAATATTTCCTTTTAAATCACGTGCCGTAAAACCTGAATTAACAATAATCAATCAACAGAGCAGAACAGCTTTTATAGTAGAAGTAGCAATACCATATGATGCACATTTATATAAATGTTACCAACATAAATTTGATAAGTACTATCCACTGACTGCGGAAATTAACAAATTAGGATATCGTACACATGTTATCGCACTGATAATTGGCAGTTTGGGACATGTGCATGCAAAATGTGTGAGTGGAAATTTGAAGCAAAAGTTTTTTGTAAATATGTCAGCATTAGTGCAATTATAGGTTCCTACATAATATGGAAACTTCGATGTAAAAAACACCCATTTTAAATTGCTGGATATGTTTTCCGCACTTTTGATAAGTGTAATCTCAATTGTGCTCTGTTTAATATACCAAATTACTATTGTATTTGATGCTAAATTTAGTATCTCACTCCACTACCTGTCAATGTATTTTATGGTAAACAAAGATTCTGATAAAACCCGCAAGTAAAAAATACCCATATTGATCTACTTGAAAGGTATTCCACAGAAATTTTGTAAATTTCAATAATACTCCTTTTTTGTATGTTGTACCATATCATTACATGCCAATGTCTTTTAGAAAGCTTAATGATTGTTATATATGTGTAACACAAACATTCGATGTAAAAACACCCACATAGAACTACTTGGGACGTCTTCCACACTTTATGTAAATTCTAATAATTCTTCTATATGCCATGTTGTATTTTATTATATCATGTCAGTACATATCCATGTATTTTCTGGAGAATAAAGATTCTGATATATATGTGTGTGTATATATGAATGTATATATATATATATATATATATATATATATATATATATATATATATATATATATATATATATATATATATATATATATATATATATATATATATATTTATATATATTCAAACGCAATGAAGATGTGAAGTGTGTCACCCACCTTTTCAAAAGTCACACAATAGATATTGGACAAATAGACATTTCAAAATCGGGTATGACCACAGTTTGCAGCAAGGCATTCAAGACAGCGTAGACGCATCGAGTCCACAAGAGTCCGAAGAGTATCCTGAGGAACAGCTTGCCATTCCTGAAGCAGAAATGCAGTCAGCTGTGCAACATCCATTGGCAGGGGGTGATTTGTTGACAATCTTCAACCAAGGACATCCCAGAGGTGCTCAGTCGGAGTAAGGTCAGGTGAACGAGCTGGCCAAGCCATCCTGATGATCCCATGTTGCTGAATAAACTCATTCACCACACGAGCTCGATGGGGTCGAGCGTTATCATCTTGGAGGATGGCATTACCACCTATGGCCTCTAGAGCAGGCTGAACAATTGGTCTCAAGATTTCGTTCTGGTATCTTGGGCCGGTCAAGTTGCCTTGGATGATGTAGAGTGGGGCCCTGCCGTGTCTGTAGAAGCCTCCCCAGACAATGACAGAACCCCTACCATAACGATCCACCTCTCGAATTGTGTCATCAGTAAATCGCTCTCCTGGTCGTCACCAAACTCGAATCCTGCCATCATTGAATGACACAGTGAAGCGAGATTCATCAGTGATGAGAACTTGACTCCATTGTTGCCTTGTCCATCGGATGTGCTCGCGACACCAAGCAACATGGGCTCTGCGATGAGCAGGAGTAAGAGGGATTCTGAATGCAGGACGTCGAGCAGCCAGTCCAAATTCATGTAAACGTCTGCGAATGGTGCTTTGACTGACATTAACGTTTACAGTTTGTCTCAGCTGACATCTTAGAGTGGAACAAGTCACTGTTTAATGGCGCAGGGCTGACAACAAGAGGTTCCGGTCATCATGTCTATTGGTGCATCTAGGGCGACCTGGCCGGTGGCGATCCTCCACACTTCCTGTGGCCTGAAATCTCTCCAAAATTCTTTGGATAGTAGAGTGTGACACTGCAAGCCGTCTAGCAACCTCACGGACAGATAAACCACTTTCAACTCACGCTATAGCCCTCATTCTTGTAAGGTGTCAAAACTTCTTCTCGGTGGCATGGTTTTTGCAAGCGATGAAACTGCCCTAAGTCTGCTGATTGTAAAACAAATTAAGAGTGAAATCTGTTCACGAAAAGTCGCCATTGCAAGTGGAATGTAAATCAGCACGATTACTTCACCTGTTTGGTTCTACGGAAGTTTGACAAAACAGATTAAAAATGTGAATTTATGGTCAGCAAACCAAATTGCACGTGATCACCATGGTTGTTGGTGAGTTGTTTTTATGCTTAACGTGCATAGAGGACTGTCATAGGAAAATATTGCACCCATTTTTACTAAAAACTTCCTTCATTTAATCATTCTATGCGCTTATATAAAAGTGTATTGAAAATAATAGGGTGACCCTTTACTTTTGACGAGTAGTATATATATATATATATATATATATATATATATATATATATATATATATATATATATATATATATATATATATATATATATATACATATATATATATATATATATATATATATATCTATATATCTATCTATATATCTATATATCTATATATCTATCTATATATCTATATATATATATATATATATATATATATATATATATATATATATATATATATATATATATATATATATATATATATATATACTGAATCACATTAAAACAGCACCACTATTATATATACTGATGCCTAGAAGCTGGAACAAAAAGTGTGAGAATGGATTTTCCCCGTGTTTGTCATGAGGTCATGAGGTATGCAATGAAAGTTACACGTGCAACACGATTCCCAACAGCTATGACCCTGAAAATGTGTAGGCATTGTGGCAGTATACTCGGTATACAAAGGCCGTTGAGACAAAACACCTAGTACATGTGCTTGAAATGCCACGACTATCTGAAAACGACCGCCAACGAGCTATTGGTATTTTGGAGACCGGTATGAGCTCGCGGGCCAGTGCCAGAAGGATGAATTGCCACCACAGCACTATTGTACGTCTGAATGAACGTTACGGAACCACTGGCAGTGCCCGGGATGGACTTTGGAGTGGCCAACCACGAGTTACTGCCCCTGCGCAAGATCATCATATTGTGCTGAGTCACCTAAGGAATCGTTCTCTCCCGGCAAGTCAAACAGCAAGAGCAATAGTGGGTAAACGTGGGCAAGTCTCTCGAATGACAGTCATACGACGACTCAGAGATACAGGCCTTACTGAAAGACGACCTTATGTTGGGCCAAATTTGACTCACAGACATCGTCAGCAGCGCCTGCAATGGGCAGAGCAACATGTCAGATGAACTAGACTGCAGTGGAATGCTGTCCTATTCACAGACGAGAGCAGATTCAACATATCCTTTGCTGATGGACGTATGCGGATTTGGCGACGGTGTGGAGAGCGCTTTGCAGATTGCTGTGTTCGTCAGCACAACTATTTGGAGGTGGCAGTATTCACATTTGAGGCGGATTCAGTTTTCACCATCGCTTGCCTCTTCAGGTCTTCCGTGGAAATGTTAATGCTGTGACATTTCGAGATGAGGTTCTGGATGCGATTGTTTGCTCCTGCGTTCACAAATTATCCTGACTTGCAGCTTCTCCAGCAGGATAACGCACGTGCGCACACCGCATGCATTACGTAGCAATATCTACAACAGCAGAACATTGTGACGATTGATTGGCCTGCCCTATCACCAGACATGTCCCCTATAGAACATCTGTGGGACGAGCTTGGACGCAAAGTCTACAGGCAAGGTTCTTCAGCTAATCTGCAACAGCTCGAAGCTGCTCTTACGCGTGAATGGGACTTGATTCTCCTGAATTTCCTTCAGAGACTTGTACGTTCCACGCGGAGCCGCTGCCAAGCTTGTTTGCAAGCACACGGTGGACATACCAGATACTGAGGATAGTGTGAATGAATTTTTTTATTGGTTGCATTTTTGGTTTTCTCCCTTGCCTGCACAGAATGCAATGAATTTCATAAAAATCAAATGTACAAATTAATGACCAGCATGGATTCATAGGAAAATGAATAAAGATTCCAAATATGTAAACTTGTAAACACTTATATTTACATTTCACACTCTGTTCCTGGATTATACAGGTGGTGCGTTTTAATGTGCTTCAGTATATATATATATATATATATATATATATATATATATATATATATATATATATATATATATATATATATATATATATATATATATATATATATATATATATATATATATATATATATATATATAATAATAATAATAATAATAATAAATTCTTTAAGCACCAAACACGGCGCATAAGGCAGAAACCAGTGCTCTCCCGGTTGTTCGTTGTGACGCCACTCCTCTTAGCTCTTGCACATTATTTAGGCCCAACGTTCTTCCTTCTCTTATTATTGTTCTTCTGAGTGTTTCTTTTGGTCTTCCTTTTTTCCTCTTACCCTCAGGAACCCAAGTGAGCGCCTGTAGTGGTATTATGTTGTTTTGCATTCGTAGGACATGACCGATATATGACCATCGTCTTTTCCTTATATAGTCGGAGACATATTTCTGCCTAGAGTCTTCTCTTATTTGTCGATTAGTCTTGAATTCTTTCCAATTGATGTTCATGAGTTTTCTAAGACATTTGTTCTCGAATGTATTCAGCTTGTTCTCCAATGATTTTGTTATTTTCCAACTCTCACAGCCGTATGTTAACACTGAGATAACATTTGAATTAAACAGACGAAGCTTGGTATGTATATTCAATGATCGTAATTTCCAAATGTTAGATAATCTATTGAAGGCGCTAGCTGCCAAAGCAATTCTAGTATGGATTTCTCTTGTTGTGTCACCATCCTGAGTCATTTTACTGCCTAAATAATTGAAACTTTCAACTTTCTGTAGTTTTTCCCCGTTCAAGATGATATCAAAGGTCTCGTTAGAAAAGTTCATAGCTTTAGTTTTAGAGGCATTTATTTGGAGACCTATTTTAACCGAGAGATGACACAAATTATTTATTGCTTCTTGGGATTGTCTTGGTGTTGAACTTAAGAATGCTACATCATCTGCGAAATCCAGGTCCCCCAGGAATTTTCCATTTGTCCATTTTATAGCCAATTGTTCATTGTGGGTATAGTTTCTCATAACCCAATCAATAGCTATTCCAAAAAGTAATGGTGACATAATACAGCCTTGTTTCACCCCTGTTTCTACTGTAAACCATTCTGTATTCCCTTTATTTGTTCTAACACAACATCTTGCATTGTCATATAGCGCTTTGATTATATTCACATATTTTGTTGGAAAACCATAGATTGTAAGTATCTTCCACAATGATGGGCGGTGTAGACTATCAAAGGCTTTTTGAAAATCGACGAAGGTGATAATAAGTGGCGATTGCCTTTCCACTGATTCTTCTATAATTGTTCTTAGTGTGAATATTTGATCAATACATGATCGTTTCGGCCTGAAACCCGCTTGTTCTTCTCTGATCTTTTCGTCAGCATGCAATTTAAGTCTTTCTAACATCATGCAACATAATAATTTTCCAGGTATATATATATATATATATATATATATATATATATATATATATATATATATATATATATATATATATATATATATATATATATATATATATATATATATATATATATATATATATATATATATATATATAATAATAATAATAATAATAATAAATTCTTTAAGCACCAAACACGGCGCATAAGGCAGAAACCAGTGCTCTCCAGGTTGTTCGTTGTGACGCCACTCCTCTTAGCTCTTGCACATTATTTAGGCCCAACGTTCTTCCTTCTCTTATTATTGTTCTTCTGAGTGTTTCTTTTGGTCTTCCTTTTTTCCTCTTACCCTCAGGAACCCAAGTGAGCGCCTGTAGTGGTATTCTGTTGTTTTGCATTCGTAGGACATGACCGATATAAGACCATCGTCTTTTCCTTATATAGTCGGAGACATATTTCTGCCTAGAGTCTTCTCTTATTTGTCGATTAGTCTTGAATTCTTTCCAACTGATGTTCATGAGTTTTCTAAGACATTTGTTCTCGAATGTATTCAGCTTGTTCTCCAATGATTTTGTTATTTTCCAACTCTCACAGCCGTATGTTAACACTGAGATAACATTTGAATTAAATAGACGAAGCTTGGTATGTATATTCAATGATCGTAATTTCCAAATGTTAGATAATCTATTGAAGGCGCTAGCTGCCAAAGCAATTCTAGTATGGATTTCTCTTGTTGTGTCACCATCCTGAGTCATTTTACTGCCTAAATAATTGAAACTTTCAACTTTCTGTAGTTTTTCCCCGTTCAAGATGATATCAAAGGTCTCGTTAGAAAAGTTCATAGCTTTAGTTTTAGAGGCATTTATTTGGAGACCTATTTTAACCGAGAGATGACACAAATTATTTATTGCTTCTTGGGATTGTCTTGGTGTTGAACTTAAGAATGCTACATCATCTGCGAAATCCAGGTCCCCCAGGAATTTTCCATTTGTCCATTTTATACCCAATTGTTCATTGTGGGTATAGTTTCTCATAACCCAATCAATAGCTATTCCAAAAAGTAGTGGTGACATAATACAGCCTTGTTTCACCCCTGTTTCTACTGTAAACCATTCTGTATTCCCTTTATTTGTTCTAACACAACATCTTGCATTGTCATATAGCGCTTTGATTATATTCACATATTTTGTTGGAAAACCATAGATTGTAAGTATCTTCCACAATGATGGGCGGTGTAGACTATCAAAGGCTTTTTGAAAATCGACGAAGGTGATAATAAGTGGCGATTGCCTTTCCACTGATTCTTCTATAATTGTTCTTAGTGTGAATATTTGATCAATACATGATCGTTTCGGCCTGAAACCCGCTTGTTCTTCTCTGATCTTTTCGTCAGCATGCAATTTAAGTCTTTCTAACATCATGCAACATAATAATTTTCCAGGTACTGATAATAGAGATATACCACGCCAGTTATTACAGTCTGATAGATCACCTTTCTTCGGTAACTTTACAATAATACTGTCTTTCCATTGTTGTGGTGGTTGTTCTTCTCTCCATACTTCATTTATAATATCTAAAATTCTCAAGAGGTTGTTGTCATTAACTGCTTTAATCATTTCCCCTGAAATTTCGTCAACTCCAGCAGCTTTAAAATTTTTTAATCTTTTAACGGCTTGTTTGATCTCGTCCAGCGTGAATTCATCGCAAGTTATTGGCAAGGTGGTTGTGGGTGTTTCATTATTAAAATCAGGTGTTACTGTTGGTGGTGGTCTGTTTAGCACCTCCATGAAGTGCTCAGCCCATCTCTTCATTTGTTCTTTTTCTGTTGGTATTGAATTCCCTAATTTACCTTTAACAGGTGTTTCCATAGCAGTAGGCTGGTGACATAGTTGTTTTGTAATTTGATAAAGGCACCTACCAGTTTTTGCAGCATTTTCAGCTTCTACGGCCAGTTCATTGATGAAATGTCTTTTATCTCTTCGAGTTTTTGTCTTCACTTCTTTATTTAACAAGTTATAAGTTAGTTTGCAAGATTCAACTGCATTATGTGTACTTGCCGCTAGTAGTTTAAGTTTTGCTGTTTTCCTTTCTTGTATTTTATCCCAAGTATCTTCTCTCATCCATTTTTTCTTTTTATGTACTAGGTATCCGGTGGTCGCTACTGCTGCTTCTGTCATTGCTGTTCTCAGTTGTTCCCATTTAGTATCGATTGTCTTGGTGGTGATATCGTTGTCAATTTTGCCTAAAGCATCGAAATAGTTGTTCATTTTGACATTATATTCCTCCTTTATATCATTTGATTGCAGTCTGTGTACATCTATTCTTCTATTTTTATTCTGTTGGTATAACTTCTTCAGTTTAATTCTCAGTTTAGCTATGCAGAGGTTATGATCGCTTCCGATCTCTGCACCTCTGTATGCTCTGACGTCTTGAACTGATGAGCGAAATTTAGCGCTTATGCAGAAGTGATCTATCTGGTTCTTAGTTCTGCCATCAGGTGAATTCCATGTTATCTTGTGGATATTCTTATGTGGAAAGATGGTGTCTGCCACAACGAGGTTTGATATTTCACAAAGTTCTAGAAGTCTTTCGCCATTTTGATTCATACAGCCTATGCCATGAGTACCGAGATATCTTTGTACTCCATCGTTGTTGTCACCTACTTTGGCGTTAAAATCACCCATGACTGCTATTATGTCATGCTTGGGTATTGTGTTGATGGTACTTAGAAGTGCTTCATAGAAGTCATCTTTTGTGGTATCAAGAGCGTCGTTAGTTGGTGCATAACATTGTACAATTGAGAGCTTGAAAAATCGTGTCTGAAATCTAGCTAATATTAGCCTCTCATTGATAGGTACCCAGCTGATAAGCGATGCTGCTGCTTTCTGTGTCATTAAGATGGCTACTCCCTCTGTATATATATATATATATATATATATATATATATATATATATATATATATATATATATATATATATATATATATATATATATATATATATATACACACACATAAATATAAATATAAATATAAATATAAATAAATAAATAAATAAATAAATAAATAAATAAATAAATAAATAAATAAATAAATATATATATATATATATATATATATATATATATATATATATATATATATATATATATATATATATATATATATATATATATATATATATATATAGTGGCGTTACTAGGGTGAGGCAGATGTGCCACGAGGCATGGCGCAGAATGTGGGGGGAGGAAGCGCCATTTTATTGTTAAAAATGAATAAAAATCCCATTACTCATTTATGACAATCCCATTTATCACACTTCACATTTTTGTGTAGGTATGTGCAATTGTAGGAAAGAGTCAGGTGATAGTGTGCTGCATGAAACGAAAGGTTTTTATGAGTGTATTGTTAGTAGTGGAGCAAAAATAGTATTCTGTCTCGAAAACAGTGAAGTCCCAGTGTTGGAGAAGAGCACTGGTATCACAGGATAGTCACGGCTGTGAAGGTATCTACTTCAGAAAGTATCCAGAGTAAAGTCAGAACCTATGTTGCCATCTTCACTATGTAACTACCGTATGATAATCAAACAATTCAATAAAACTCAAACTTCAACAAAATCCAATACCATAATTCCTGCCATAAGTACGTCGGTCGATCGGTCGGTCACATCATGTACACCGTCATGTGCGCACTTTTCTATTTTCGAGAGAGTACATTAACTTTCAACCACAGCTAAGGGATGCAACTGTGGTTGAAAGTTAAACAATTATTGTATTGTTTCCCT
Source organism: Oreohelix idahoensis (assembly GCA_024509875.1). Lineage (NCBI taxonomy): Eukaryota > Metazoa > Mollusca > Gastropoda > Stylommatophora > Oreohelicidae > Oreohelix > Oreohelix idahoensis. The sequence continues at coordinate 323,220 of JAMPIV010019131.1, forward strand.
TATATGTACTCTCCCGAAAATAAAAAAAGTGTGCAAATGACGGTGTGCATGAACAGTTTGATTATGGAAAGAAGCCAACAACACAATTGATAAACAGTACATGAACTGGAGACAGGAAGGTGCGGAGATGCAGATTAAATCAACAGACAATCAAGATACTCTTCTGTCCAGTTTCATTCGGGAACCGGATTAAACTAATCATTTTCTTAAAAATAACTTGAAAATGTAAGTTTTTGATTATTTCTTCAAGACAAAATTTTAATTTAAAGAATTGCAGAGTTATTATTATGGATCAAAATGATAAGATAGCTGCGATTAAAATCCTGTCAATTTTGACTTGTTATTGCTAGTAAAATTAATGTCAGCTGAGTACAATTACTGAATTTACACTTGTATTAATCTATCTTTTCTTCTTGTGAAATTGTGAATGGTGGATGATGGAATTCAATTAATAAAATATATTACAAAATTTGAATGATGGTTAATTTATATTCTAATTATCTAACTAAGAATGTCCTTTCTTGAAACTTCAAATTAAGTTGAAAAACAGTTCATCAAATGTTCTTTTCACATTAGTCTCTTGGCTATGCTAATAAACAAATGTTTATCATCATCACACTAATCACTGTCCTTGACTGTTCCCACTAGTTGCAAGAATTTGGTTACATTTATGGCTCATCTTGAAAGTCTTATGACTGTCTTCACTTGAATCTCACAGCTATATCAGTGTAGGTCTTCCTCTAAACCACCAACTACTGATGGGGACTAGGGCTGAAATCCTGATAACAATAGCAGAGGTTCCTGTCTTGTTTCAGGTAGCACTTATTGATCTGGATTCTCGACCTCTGATTTATGATGACACATTTGAACCCGAGGACAATATTGGACATGTGGCTAGCTTTTGGTTATGGATCCCACAAGCCTATGTGTTCTTGAAATGAGTGTGTTTTAGATGGTTGCATGTATATGAATGATACATGGATCAGTCTGATTAGCAATAGCGAGACAAGACAGATGTCTATCCGCAGAGCATTTTTTGAAAATAAGATAATACATGAATAAAAGTATAATACATTTTATAAATTAGAATAATGCTACCTTCGCCTTTCACATTATGGAGTGCCAAGTCCCTTTTCCCAATATAATATTGTAAACTAACTACTCCACGTTACAATCCTGATAATTACTGGTAGGCATCGAATTCCTTTTACAGATTCACAACTTATGTTCAGTTCAGTCCTCTGGTTTGTCATGACACAATTATATTAAAATAAAGCTGTAATAAAACAAATTAATTAATCATAAATCTACATACCCTCTTAGGACAAATATAAAGTCCAGAAAAGACTTGGTTTGATGGGGATAGCGCTGCTCGTCAACATATGGTGTAGGTTTCAGCCTTGACTAGCTTCTCTCTATCCTCCTGTCTTATTGTTAAGGTCCGTAATGTTACAATCACAAATGTTAAGGTGGTGATACACCTAATTGTTGATAGTACTGATACACCTAAATTGAGTGTCACCTCTGATAACTCTTAAATGTTGATAACTCTTGATTGGAGATACCAGTGATACAACTAAGACGTTATTCTGAGAGTATAGGTCTGGATATATATCTGTAGGCCACCACTGATAAAGTATGTTGTTAATAATGCTTGATAAAGTATGGGGTGTTGATAGCGCCTCCACTGTTACCGATAGGGTTTTCAATGTGGAGTGGGGGGTACGTTGTACGTTGGCCAACACCGTTAACGTAAGGCTGTTGAATGATGATTGTTAAAGTATATGCGCCCACACAGAGCATATGATAAATAGGTTAGTACTGTACTGTCACTGTATATAAAGTCTGTGGTGAGTGGTATGGAGGGTACAGTCACTCACACTACAGCACTGAACGGTCAAGCATAGACCAAAAAATCAGACTGGTGTTCATTTCCAACCAACAGCACATGATTTATTTACACAGTAACATTAATCAGGAACGATACACTACACGTACAACAGCATACAAAAAATCCATTAATAATCAGTTGCACAGAATGTCATAGCTTTCCTGTTTACATCACAGTTCTAATGTTACATCAGTAAATCCACCAGAACGAATGCTGACAATCGCAGTACTAATAATTTCATCAATACACTGGCCTCATCATATCTTCTCCATAGAGCTCAATTACTAAATAGAGGTGCACTTCTTATAGAACGTGAACAATAACCAAATATCTCAAATGACTGCATCCACTGCAGTTACAAAACGCCACACAGGCTTAAATCTATATGAATACTTCAACAACTGCATACACTGCAGTTACAAAACGCCACACAGGCTTAAATCTATATGAATACTTCAACGACTGCATACACTGCAGTTACAAACGCCACACAGGCTTAAATCTATATATACTCAAAAGACTGTCTGCTCTGCAGTTTACAAATAATGTGGCCTGCACAAATCCTGGCCTTATAATCTCTTTAAATAAAGTACATTCACCAAAAACTCTCCCTCCATAAGGAACAATGGCCTTACCATCTCTTTGCGCCGTTCCTGCACAATAGAAAATCTATCAGGGAGGTAAATATGACTGAAAACATCGGCCTTTAGACACCAAAGCCTCCAAAACATGTCCGTAACATAAAGTACAGCTTATCTTCTCTTATCTGCAGATAATCACACCTAAATAGGCAAATAATGGTACACATCGAAAAATGGCCAAACGTCTTTCCCATACACTACCCTGGGTACACACACAAGACACAGGGCTGACTACCTAGTAAACGCCCAAACTTAGACTGCCACGGGATCACACATCTCCCGCACAAACAGTCACCGGACTCGGCTGTTCAAAACATAGCCCGTCAGTCCATTCACGGACTAGCCGCGGGCTATTCACTTATAGCATGAAATCAGTACATAATAACTTAATCTCACCACACGATGACTAGCGCTCACGGCGCTTACCGTACTCTCTGTTTTCTATCATATATATATTTAAACAACTCACAATTAAACAAGTCCACAAGTGCCACCACCCTAAATTCATTCTGTTCAACCCACATACTAAGGACCACTTCCTTTTGGACCTTAACAGACTACCACACCCTCCATAGAAAAAAATGATTTATCATTTTTTGAAAAAAACTACATCAACGAAAAATAAGATGTCAGCTAAGCTCTAATATGCGCTTACAACAATATCTTATGTTAAGGTCGTAATGATACATCGACAAAATTAAAGCAAGTGTACAATAAAACAAATTACACAAAATAATCTGGTAAGTACACCGAAATAATCATTTAATAACAAAGTTAAGTATGTTTACTGTAGACCAAGCAGGATACAATAAATAGAAAGTAACAGACCAGATCAGGCAAAAGAAGCATGATCAACATTGAAAATCAACAATGAAATCGAATAGGAAAAGAAATCAATAATACCTTATGGTAACAATCAAGTTAACCAACTTCTTACATCAAATAGATACAACCAACACAAATAGCTACATCATACCAAGCCAATATAATCAACGTAACAATACAAAAGAAGGAAGTATAAGAAGAGGACATATACAAACAGAATTAAGTGACGCCTAGATGAAACAAAGAAGCATCACCAAAGTATAAAACGCTACTGAAAAAAAAATCACAGAGAAAATATGAAATGAAAGAAAGTACAATCCATAAAGGAGAAATAAATTCAAGAAATGAATGTATAGAAAGATGGCAATAATACATCTTAATAACTATTTAGATAAACAATGTATTGTATAAAAATACAATCATGACCGAAAATCATACAATAACGAGACAAAGCATATATATAAATATACCATAACACAAAAGCAAGCTATAATAAATAACGCATAATAAATGATTTAACCAAGTTACAAAACTTATTCATAACTAAAATGAATTATCACAGACATCACACAAAAAAGTGCGATATGTAAAAACAAAAATATCACAATCCCAGACAAAAACAAATTTTTTTTTTCTCTTTTTTTTTTTTAACTTGTGAAATATAAATATATATTATTACACCTAACGTACAATTAAGCACTGGACACAGAAAAAATTTAACAATGTCAAAAAAATTCATTTTCCAGAAAAGATACCAGACAAAAAAGTTTCTCAACGTTAAGTTAAATAAAAATAATATTTTAAATTTTTACAAGTTTAAACGTATAATTAATAAATCAAAAGTGAAATGAGCTTTAACAAAATGTGTGACATATATAAAAAAAAAATATTCCCATATCTACGTAGACACAAATGAGCACCTGTAAAAAACAAAAAAACACACTATTAACTCCATACCAACTTGCAAATATAAACATAACATTATATATGAACAAGTATTTAAGTCACTTCTAAATTCTTCAAACAAAGAACAGTATCTACTATCTCTGACAATACTACATATACAGTTTAGTTCCAAAATAACATTCCACAACCCAACAATTACTTCATATAACCTCTGTATATGGTAATATATTAACTAAACATGGAGTCAGATACGAAAAAGAAAAAACAAATTTAGTAACCAAAAAACACTCTGAAAGCGACTAACGCATATTCCTATCTAATGAGTTTGTGCTTAGGGCTGGCAATCTCATCATACACAAAACTATCCTAATAATTACTGCTGCAAAATCATATCAATGTTTGATGTTTCAACTATCATAGCTTCAAACTTCACAACAGAGCACCTATGGTCAAATAAAATATGGTCTAAGTAAAATAGTCTTCCGACTAGCGTATGAAAATATCACAATTCCACTATCTCATTACAAAAATTAAAGATAAGTCACTACAAAGTGATATGTTACCATTTCATTGCAATCATTATACATACAATGTTTATCAACAAAACAATCATGTAAATACTGACAGAGTCACAACAGTGCATACATATGAACATACACAATACCTAATACGACATTATATAATGTATGGTAATATACAATACAATAATTCATTATCCAAAAAAAATTAAGTATAAGAAACACTGTAGCAATCTTAAACCAACTCCTAAAAAAATAATAAATAGAGCACAACTCCGGCTTCCTTGATAGTATTCTGTAAACCGCACGGGGTGACGTCATACAACACGGGGTCAACAGGCTGGCTGGGCTGCGCTTGATTAGACACACGGTCGTAAGTTGACCTACATTCCTCTAACAGCTAACAATACCATCGGAGCGATGAGTCTTAACGCAAAACCGAATACTGTGAGAAAATACAAATGAGAATGTCTATTTTAAATAACCGTGAGATTTATTGAGGCAAACGGAGTAGTTAACTACACAATTACCTTAACCTCGTGGCAGTGAAAAACGTCTGGTTTCTATATGATGTCATCAACTCTTCCTTCATCACATAGTATATCAAACAAAAGGTTAGGAACAACCTGACCAAAAGTGAAGGTCATCACAGTAGTAGGCTGAAATAAAGTTATGCACTCACAAAACGAGAAACTTTCTCGAAATCAAAACATAACAGCAGTAGTACTTGAGACATTATTACTTACTTTGTTTCTGGACAATAACTTTGGGCTTTAGTTGCGCAAAGTTAACCTGGTGATTTGTAGTAACATTTGGGGAGATATTATCTCTCTTGCTATTTCCCCTATTGTGACTTTTGTTCTGTCTAGAACTGCAGATAGCATTGTTATGCTCAATGTCTCTCCTATGATAGAAATATCTTGTAAATGAATCTGGTTGACTCCTAGAACAATTATCATCAGATTGGTAATCTTTAATGTAACTATTTCTACCATATATTCCCAACTCTTTAGACTGTCTTTGGTTTCCAGGAGAGGAAAAACTACCATTTGATGGGCTTCCTTGGTACTGTCTAACATTATGGTTATTTCTTTTACAAAAACTGTTGTTATTCTTTTCTGGGGCAACATGCTTAACAAATTGACCAGTACTAGGGATAACAGAATCCTTATGGATACCAACATAATGTGGATTATTTTGGGAACAAGCAGTACTAATAGCTTTGTTCCTTATTATCAATTTATCAGAATTTCCATCATTAGAATAATGGTTGGTCTTTTGAACTTTGCCTTGAAGTTTCTTACAGTATTTATCGTTATTAGAATTCCCCCTGTTGGTCTGACGCAAAGAGTCATTAATCTTAGACGCAGCGTCTTCCGTACGGGGGAAATTGTATTTGCCACTCAGGGATTTACGTCCATCATGTTCGATTTTCGTATCAGCAAAGAGTGTATAGGGCAGACTCTTTGCTTGCTTTACTTGTTGACAAACACCCTTCTGTCTACTATTGTCAACATTGACACGAGACAATCCTTTGTTGCCTAAAACAACATATACTAAACCATCCACTCTTCTTCTTAGTTCAGTAATATCAGCAATATTAAGAGAGATATCCTCGCTTAGTTTCTTATTTAAGTTATCACATGTCATAACTTTGCATCTCTCCTCTGTTAGTAACTTCTCAATCTTAATCATTTTCCTTTTCTGCTCCCTTACCTCTTCTAATCCCTCCCTATCATCCCTTTCTTTATTTGTTCTCCTCTGTGGTTCCGATTTCATTAATCTTTTCTTTTGCACCTCTTCTATCTGTGGCTGAAGTAAGGCCACCTGAGCCTGAAGCCCCTCAACTTTAACAACTTGTTCCTTCAACTCATTAATCTTCTCGGGAGATACGTTATTCTTTTCTTTCAGTTGGCTACTGAGAATATCATTATCATTCAACACATCATGGAGCATATCTATATAATTCTTCTCACGTACAGTGCTCTCAACCTTCAATTTTCCATACATCTCTCTCTTTTCTTCAATCTCTCGAGTGAGATTACTAATTTCGCCATTCTTATATCCTATCTGAACTTCTATGTTTTTAACTTTACTGCATTCAGCGTCTAATGCTGTTTTCACACTAGAAAGCTCCAAGTTTGATTTAAGTAAATCACTTGTGAGTTTAGACACTGGTTCTTGTAATTTATAGTTTTCAGCAATATCCTGCAAAAAATTGGCCCTTTCCTGTAGAGCATTCTGTTTGTTTACTTTTTTTGTTCCTCATTTCTTAATTCCTTTTTCTGCTCGTCAGAAATATCGTTGTGGATTATTTTGTATATAATAATAATAATAATAATAATAAATTCTTTAAGCACCAAACACGGCGCATAAGGCAGAAACCAGTGCTCTCCAGGTTGTTCGTTGTGACGCCACTCCTCTTAGCTCTTGCACATTATTTAGGCCCAACGTTCTTCCTTCTCTTATTATTGTTCTTCTGAGTGTTTCTTTTGGTCTTCCTTTTTTCCTCTTACCCTCAGGAACCCAAGTGAGCGCCTGTAGTGGTATTCTGTTGTTTTGCATTCGTAGGACATGACATGACAGGGTCCCCTGGAGCAAACTTTGGGACTGTTTGGCAGGGGGGAATATTCCAGCGCCTCTGGTTCATGCTGTGCGGAGCTTCTACGGGTCTTGCAGGGATTATGTGAGGACGGCGGGCCATGGGTCAGAGGAGTTCGGGACCGCCGCTGGTGTGGGACGGGGTGGTGTCCTGTCACCTTGCCTGTTCATGCTCCTTATGGACGATGTCGTTGGGGCATGTAGGGAGAGAACGGGGGGGGAGTGTTCAGTGGGGTGCTGGAGGATGGGACGGGTCTGTGTTTCGGAGCTGGCATTTGCGGATGGTGTTGCCCTGGTTGCTAGATCGGGGGCGCGTCTCGATCCGGCCTGCGGGTCTGGAGGGGGGCTGGGGAGGGGAGGGATGGTCATGGGCGGCTCTGGAACAGGGTCCGTGGTGGTGTCGCGAGGGGAGAGAGGGCATCGGATTGGGCTGGGAGGGCGGGTTCTGGAGCAGGTCGACCGCTTTAAATGCCTCGGAGCTGTTGTAGACCGAGGGGAGGGGCATCGGGGAAGAGTTGGCCACTCGGGAAGCGGCGACTGGGAGACTTTTTCAGGCCATGGGTCGAGGATTCCTCAGCGGGAGAGAGGTTGGTAAGAAAATGAAGATGGCTGTGTGCCGCTCCGCCTGTGTCCCAGTCTTGACATACGGATGCGAGTCATGGGCAGTGACTACAGCCCATAAAGGCCGGGTCCAAACCTCAGAAATGAGGTATCTGGGGAAGGTGGTTGAAGTAGCAAGAGGAGACATGGTACGCGGCCAGGCGATGCGTCTGGGCCTTGGGTCCTACCCCCTGCGGACCCGGGTGGAGCGGTCCCAATTAGGATGGTTTGGCCATGTCTGCGGGGTGGGAGGGGATCGGATGCCACGGCGGGCATGGGAGGCGGAGAGCCAGGGGTCCGGACCCCGGGGGCGGCCCGGGGTCCGCTGGGGGGACAGCATTGGACGATCTTTGAGGGATCGGGGATTGGGGTGGGACCGGGCCGGGGGGGACGGCCGATGGGATGGTCTGGCACTCTCTCTTCCAAACCTCTACACCTCACGGTAGAAGGGGAACGACTAAGTAAGTAAGGACATGACCGATATATGACCATCGTCTTTTCCTTATATAGTCGGAGACATATTTCTGCCTAGAGTCTTCTCTTATTTGTCGAGGAAGTGGAGGGGAACTGCGGTAAGACGTGGAATACAATGGATGGGTTTGAAAAAAAAAATCGAAAAAAGGTGATTCGTCTTACGAGGACAAAAGACAAAGAAAATAGTCTACGTTACAGCCACAAGGCCTTCGTCAGGAAAGGAAAGAAAGTGAAGGCTAGATAGGACACATAAAAACTTAATAAAATAATAAAATAAAACCAGGTACTTCCCTGAAGGCAAGAACCGAAATCCTGTCAAAATCGCTGTCTACTGATGAGTGCGTGGCTAAACAGGAAGTGACTTCCGCTGCCGGATGTACACAATACATACTAAGAAACTAAAAAACGAAACCGGACAATAAACTACCTAACGTGATAAAAGTGGGGACTGGAAATAGAAGAGGACAGAATGAGTATGAGTTAAATAAATATGAAATAAAAAATCAAGACAAATGTATATTGGCATACAAATAGAAGAATAGGATAAGAGTGGAAAGAGTCAAAATAGAGCAAGAGAGGAAAGGGTGACCTCAGACAAAGGTGTGAAAAGTGTTGAGACTGGCTGGTTTTAGACACCTTATGCGGTGGATAAGACGGTTCTCAAGCTGTTCTCGGCTGGCAGTGTCAGAGGAGCAGGATCGGATCGCTGTTACCTGGATGTCGATGGGACCATGGTGGTCAGGACCATTGAAGTGTATGGCAACTGGTGTGGACTTTTGCTGAGCGATGTCATTTAAGTGCTGGCTGAATCTGTCCCCAAGTCGTTTGTCTGTTTGGCCAATATAGGTTTTGCAGCAACGTTTACATATGATCGTATAAATGACATTGCGCGATTCACACGTGAAGCTGCTAGTGATGGTGTACGTAGCCTTAGGAAAGGACACCTTCTGGGTTGAGATGACATACTTGCACGTGTTGCATCGTGTCCGACCACAGGGTAGTTTTCCAAAGTGAGTGGCATTCTCCTTTGGGAGACGGCTGTGAACAAGAAGATCCTTCAAGTTCTTGTTGCGTCTATATGCCACCAAAGGTGCTTCACCGAATACTTCTTGGGTCACAGGCTCTGCTTGGAGGATAGGGAGGTGGCGGAAAAGGATCTGTCTGACAGCAGTACTGTGAGGGTGATGGGTCAAGATTAATTTGACTCTATCCGAAGTGGATTTATAGTGAGGTTTGAGGGCCTCCTGACGAGAGATGGGGAGCACACGTTGGAGAGCAGAGGTGAGAACATGTTCCAGATAAAGTCTGCTACGGAAGAAATCCAACATTAAGTGCGAAAACAGGTAACTCGGAAATGCAGCAATATTACGGGAAGAAGTGGAAGAGGCTATATGTTCGATGAAAGGAGGGAAGTTGTAAAAAAGGAAGGGAGTCACGACAGGCCCGAGGATGAGAAGAGGTATACAGGAGGTAGATGTGGGCATCTGTCGGCTTGTAGTATACTGAGGTATTAAGGCCGGAGGGCGTGACAGAAATAGTAATGTCAAGGAAGTTGACAGATACTGTGGACGCAGTCATTAGTCGACGATGTCGACCAGAAATTCAACACCCTCTCAACAATATACAAAGAAAGCAGCAAGTCATGCTTGGGATTCCAGGAAAGAAAGAGCCAAGACTGGATAACACCAGAAACGCTAAACACCATAGCGAAGAGAAAGGAAATGAAAAGAAAGAAAGCAGAAGCTAAGTCTCCCAGGTTAAATGCAATATATAGTGAACAGTACAGTCAGCTGGACAAGGAAGTAAAACGTCAAACCCGTGCTAACAAAAGGACATTTCTGGATGACCTTGCAAGACAGGCAGAAGAGGCAGCACTGAGAAATGAACAAAGCACAGTTTATAAAATAACTAAAGCTATCAGTGGAAAACGAGGTGCAAACCGCTTCCAAAGAAAGGAAATCTAGAAATGTGCAAGAACTACAGAACCATTAGCCTTATTAGTCATCCAAGTAAGGTGGTGTTAAGGATACTTTTGAATAGAATAAAACAGAAATCAGAAGAAATCTTGTCCAAGGAACGGGCTGGCTTTAGACCAAATTAAGATGTTTGTTACTTTTCTTTGTAGCACGCCCCTTTCAACCATCTACCATATACATGAAACTGTTGGTTATTTCAGGACACGTTTCATTCATTGTGATATTTTTCTTGATTGTGTTTATTTTATGTCCTGTGCTGTATTATTCCTCTAGATGGTGCTTTTACACTTGTATGGTGACAGTAGGAGAGAGATGGGTCTCCAGTCTTCGATGGTGCTTAAATTTCCATTTTTAGGCACAAGGGTAATTACACCATGCTTCCAATCTGGTGGCACCCGCTGGTTGAATAAGCATGTATTAAATATAACCGTCAGGACTGGGGCGAGTTTATTTGCCTGCTAATGTTGCGCATGACGGGTGAGGTTCTCTTATACTACATAAGGGTCTTGTAAATAGTAATCCAGTCTCAATTTTGTTTGATTCTGGATGTACTACTGTTGGCGTTAGGCAATCTCTTGTAAATCCATCCTGTGCTACAGGAAAGGTCATCAAATGTGTCATATTTGGTGGCACTTTGGAAAAGTATCCTACTGCCATAATACATATTGCTACTCCTTTCTTTACGGGAGATGTCCACGCGTGTCTTCTTCCAAATCCTATAGCGGACCTTATTATTGGTCGTATTCACGGAGTTAGGGAATGTACCCCACAGCAAATTGCTGTTTGGGAAGAGCAAAACATGTAAGTTACTAATGCGGTGGTCACAAGAGCACATGCTCTGGATCCACCTCAAACTTCATTAACTAATAATGAGGAAGTAGATAGCCAAAATAGTCACTTGATTATTTCACGTGACTCATTTATAAAATTGCAAGAAGAAGATCCTTCTTTACAAAAATTCTTCATTCTAGCAAAAAAAAAGGGATCCAAATAAGAATACTAATAGAAAGTCTTGGATTTCTATGAAGAACGGCGTACTTGTGCGTATGGTACAAGACTCGTCTACGTCCACTCATTCACAAATTCTTGTGCCTAAGAGTATGAGATTGCAAATATTGCAACATGCTCATGACTCGCAATGTGCTGGACATATGGATTTTTCCCGTACAAAGTCGAGGGTTCTTGCGGCTTTCTTTTGGCCATTTGTGAGCAAGGACATACGAATTTACTGTCGTTCTTGCAAAGTGTGTCAGGAGGTCAAATCGAAAGGACCACGACATGCTACGCCTATTCAGGCTGCTGACATTCCTATTCGCCCTTTTCAAAAAATGGCAATATATATTATCGGTCCTTTTAGAATTAAGTCGGCCAGAGGACATCAATTTATCCTTACATGTGTCGATATGTGCACACGTTGGCCAGAGGCTATACCTCTCAAGAGCATCTCAACTGCTGATATCGCAGACGCTCTTTGGCTGATATTTTCTCGCTTGGGTTTCCCCGGAGAAATATTGTCAGACCATGGCACTCAACTTATATCAGACACTATGTCACAAGTAATGTCTATGCTACATATTAAAAGGTCTCTCAGCAGTATCTATCACCCAATGTCTAATGGGTTAGTTGAGCGTTTGAATAGGACACTAAAAACTTTACTTGGGAAAATAACTGAGGATCATCCTCAGGATTAAGACAGGGTTTTACCCGAGGCTCTCTTTGCGTATAGAGATGTCCCCAATGAACACACAGGGTTTTCTCCTTTTGAACTTGTCTTTGGCGCGCAACCGTGAGGCCACATGTCTTTACTTCACGATCTAATCACTGCCGATAATATTAGCGATGAGACTCAATCTTCTTACGAGTATGTCATTGCTCTTAGGCAAAAGATCATCGAGGCATGCAAACTAGCAACTTCTTCATCCGAATTTGCTAAAGAAAAGGCAAGGCAGTTTGCAAATAAAAATAGATGTCTACGACAACTTTGTCCAGGTGACAAAGCATTCGTTCTTCTTCTGTCAAGGGAGAACAGACTTCGTATTGCATGGAAAGGTCCGTATGCAATAGTCTCCAAAATTTCCGATGTCGACTATGTGGTCGATATTGATGGGAAACATAAACTTTCCACATAAATATGCTCACGGAATTTCATTAAAGACCTGACTATTTGCAGCCTATTTTCCAGGCAACGGACAATTTTAAAGTACCTCATGGTTATTACTCATCCCTGTCAGTTATACAGGATGAGGAAGCTACTTTTTCTGATGTCAATCTTCCACTTCCTATGGTCCCACTTCATTCTACGGAATCTTGGAAAAACGTTACCGTTTCTCCTAATCTTTCCGCTGAGGAACATCTACAAGTTTCTTCGATGTTGCAAACGTTTCAGGATGTCCTTACAGACATCCCGGGACACACACATGTCATCGAACATGACATAGTGCTTACTGACCATAATCCTATCAGAGTCAGACCCTATCCAATATCTATCCACTTTCAGTCACAAGTCGAGAAGGAATTGGATGAGATGATACGGTTGGAAATAATCGAACCATCTACTTCACCATACTCTTCGTCTATGGTTATTGTTCGAAAGAAGGGTAATAACATTCGCATTTGCGTAGATTATCGCAAATTGAACCAAGTTACGAAGTTCGATGCTGAACCTATGCCTTCATTGGAAGAGCTACTAAATAAACTTTCTAATTCTAGGTTCTTTACCAAACTAGACTTGTCTAAAGGTTATTGGCAAGTTCCTTTAACTGAACGTGCCAAACCTTTTACAGCGTTTTCTACACCTAGGGGTTTATTCCAATGGAATTTCATGCCTTTCGGTCTTATGAACGCCCCTGCTACATTCGTACGCATGATGCGGCGAATTCTCGCATATCGTGCAGATGTCATAGCATACTTAGACGATATCTGTCTGTTCAGTGATTCCTGGGAAGATCACTATTTGGGTTTATACGAATTGCTGTCTACTCTTCGCGAGTATGACTTGACTGCAAAACCCTCTAAAGCCTTTATAGGATTTAGTGAGATTTCTTTCCTGGGTCATCGTGTTGGTCATGGTCTTTTAAAGACAGAGGACCACAATGTTTCAAAAATACTTAACATTTCTGTCCCTAAGACAAAAAAAAACAAGTACGGAGTCTCTTAGGTTTGATCCAATTTTACGGACGATTCATTCCGAATCTGTCCTCCATTATGGCACCGCTTTCTACTTTATTGAAGAAAGGATCGCCTAATCTGATCCGCTGGTCTCAAGAATGTCAATCCACCTTGGACCAGGTTAAAACTCTATTTTTATCTCCACCTATCCTTAGGTTACCTACTATTGAGAAGACTTTTGTTCTTCGAAGTGACGCCTCGTCAACTGGGATTGGGGCAGCACTTATGCAGGAGTATTCTGATAATCTCCACCCAGTGATGTATATCTCTAGGAAATTAAATGCTGCAGAAAAGAATTACTCGGTTTTAGACCGTGAATTATTAGCTATGGTATGGTCTATTCTGAAGTTACAAAGATTTCTTCTAGGTGCACATTTCATTGTGGAAACCGACCAGAAAGCGCTTACTGCTATTCAGAGCAAAAACTTGAAGAGCTCGAGGTCTACTCGATATGCCATAGCTCTTCAACCATTTCATTTCACGGTGCGAGCTATCCGTGGTTCGGATAATGTGATGGCAGACATTCTGTCCAGGTGCCCACACGATTCCACATAATTCTTCTGTCATATACATTTCCTGATATACAATTCAATACTATAATGTCATATTAGCACATATTTTCTCACTTTTTGGGAATTTATAACGTTGTACCATGTAATTTCTTTTTTTTTCTGTTACCGATTTGAGCATAACAGAAGAAGGCTTAGTTAGTGATATACGGGCCAAAAGATCACATGGTGTAGTGGTGTTTGATGGTATTGTATGATGGTGATATTACTAAATGTAATTGTATGAGGCCAGCTGTGAAGGCTCCTGAGATAAAATGTAGTTGTGAATTGTCAGAAGGCCTTTCTTGCTACCACTACGACCTCACACTTAATTTTTTTTAATGAATGTGGCTACGTAAAGTGTCTAGGGTAATGAGGTGTAGTGTGGTGTGATAGTTTCTAAATACACCCACAGATAATTAAGAAGACTAATAATATTAACAAATGTTAAAATACACTGAACTAACTCACGTGTGTAAAATTTTTGTTAGAATTATATTACATTTATTTTGTTCTGGATCAATTTTTAGGTTGACCAGAACTTAAAAGGATTTAGAGATTATGAAAGAAATGCATGGAATATTATATCATAAATGCAATAGTGTACATATATATGTACTATACTAGTTAGTTTTATTAAAATGTTCTAGTAGTCATCTACTTGGGAGGATAGTTAATGTTTGTGCTGTTGGGGTGGCCTCATCACACCTGTCTATATTGACTACACAGTGTCCAGAAAATGGTGGGAATTTTTATGGGGTTATTAGTAACTAAAGGGCTTTGGTGAATGTCCAGCAGACCAGAGGCTCACTCATCTTGTCGTTGTAGCTCTGGTGCTGAAATCAGGTGGTCCCACCTCTCCGTGCTGGCGGGCAATAATGGTGGTCTCTGTCACAAGTACTGCACAGATACACTCGAGTAAAGTCACCCACTGAATAGACACTGCTTTGTTGACAACAGAAACTCACAGCTCTGCAATCAAAGTATGGGCCATGTGTCAAAATCTATTCTCTACCCACGTCTGGACACAACACTGACACAACAACCACATCATACAGACAGGTCAGATCTCTCTGACCAAACAGCACATTTACCATGGTGGTTTTACATCAGATAGATCCTCCCAGACTATAGATTCTGAAAAATATTTATTAGTTTGCTGCCCTAAAAGAGGATAGGTAATATGTTTCATTATTCTCAACACTTGATCTGTCTTGCATAATCCTTGCTGGAGTTTATGTACATTGTTGGTCCCTAGACCCTGACTAGGGCGGGGGGTCTAGAGCAAATCCCTACTTGTTTGTAAGGCTAGATTTCGATATGGCAGTATCAAATCACTCGAACATGAAACAATATTCAAAATATACAAAGAAATAATTTCAATCTTACCAGATTATGAATAAATAACACAGAATTGCTAGCAAAACTCAGCTGAGCTGCTGGCTATAGTATGGCGTCCCTAACTTTCTTTCACTTTCTTTCATATGGAAATCACCACACTTTAAAATCTGTGTCTATCACTGAACAACTATTGAAGAATGGCCCCACTTTCGCGTCTGAGCGCTAATGATATGATTGTCTGTGGCCAATCACTGCCTAGGTTTATTTTAAATTTCAAATTTCCTACACTAAAGTCATTTCAGTCATGCTTCAGTCAAGTATGGATGGTTATCTGTTAGTCTGTCCGTCTCTACTTGTGTTTCTACAAAATGTACTTGATTTTTGAACCAACCTTTCTCTCCCCTCCAAAATTTTGTCGTTAAAAGTTATTTTTAGACACAGCCACCACAATATCCCCTCTCCTCCATACTAAGTAGATTTGAACACCTGCGTCTCGAGGTCGTGTTTTTTTGTGCAAATAGCGACACTTTTAGATTCAATACAGTCTGTCGATGATGTGAACAACACTGTCTTTTGTCATTATCTTCAATATTATCTATCCGTCTGTAAAATTAAGAACATATTAGTTCACTGCTCAGAATAGGCCATCCGGCCAGCTAATTTTTATATTCCTAACATTAATATTAAGAAAAAAAGTACTTTTTAAATTTTGTAATATTCCAAACATCTGCGTTTTAGCCGCTGAATTCAAATCAAGGGCTTGGTATCGCAAAAGCGTCCAATAAATGACTGTGGCGTAACATATCTATGGTCCCTTCTGTCGAGTTGCTTACTTTTTATGTCAACTTGGGAAACGTGACTTTTCTCCGTTTCCCCCCCAATTGCGTCTCCTTAGCCTTTCTAGTCTCACGCAATCTTTCCAGTCATATTTTTTTCCTTTTTGATCCGCCGTTCCCCTCCTGTCTAGCAAGTCAATTATTATGGAGGATGATGACCCGCGGTCTGGGCGATCATGTACATCAGCAGCCTACGCATTATGTTTTTATCCTTAAATGTTATCTTTGGAGGTATTTTACCGTTGTATCTCTGTCAATTTCACTACACATCTCCCCACTTGAAAACATGCCTATGGCAAGTTCCAAAACCAGCGATACACATAGGTAAAATTACTCCTCACGTCTGCCACTACTCTAATTTTGATCACAGGGGTGCCGACTGAGGAAATCTGCACCGACATTCAATTTGCCTGGGATATATTGGATACTAAACTGATAAGGTTGAAGCAATAAAGACCACCTCAGCAATCTTGCGTTTTCATGCTTAGCCTGAGACAAGAACACGAGAGGCTGATGGTCCGTCTCCACCACAAAAGTCCTACCATACAGATAGATTTGAAACTTCTTTATTGCCCAGATTAATGCTAAACATTCTTTTTCGCTTGTGGAGTATCCTTGTTCCGCCTTATTCAATTTGCGGCTTGCATAAGCGACTGGTTTCAGTTCCCCATCAGGTGAAGATGATCTTTGCAACAAAGCCCCTCCGAGTCCTACATTACTTGCATCGGTTCTTAAGACAAAGTCCTGTGTCAAATCAGGCAGTTTGAGAATAGGCTTGCTAGTGAGTTTTTCCTTTAACTCTTGGAACGCTAGTTCACATTGTGCAGTCCAAATAATTTTATCTGGAAGTCCCTTGCGAGTCAGATCAGTCAGAGGAGCACAAATAGCGTTAAAATTCTTGATGTATTTCTGATAAAATCCGCATAACGACACGAATGATCGCACGTCCTTTTTTGTTTGCGGCCTAGGTGCTCTCTGCAGTTTTTCCAAGTTCTTAGGATCAGGGGTCATATTACCCTGATATACAGTGTGTCCCAAGAATTCCAACTCTTTGCATCCAATACAACATTTTGTTGGCCTAGCAGTTAAGTTCGCCTCCCGAAGTCTATCAAACAACAGCGCCAGAGTTTCAATGTGTTCTTCAAATGTCTCTGTGGCGACGAGAATATCATCCATGAAATTCGTGATACATGGGTTATTCAGGGGATCCAACAATTTGCGCATCATCCTTGAAAACACACTCGGAGCATTTTTCAGTCCGAATGGTAGCATATTGAATTCATAATGTCCATCCGAAGTGCTAAAAGCCAAATAAGGTCTCACTTCAGGCTTCACTGGGATCTGGTAATAGCCTTTACTAAGATCCACCTTTGAAAAGTATTTTGCCTTGTTCAGTCTGGCAAATAACTGTTTTGTGTCTGGTAATGGATCCACTTGTCCTTCTGTGACAGCATTCAGTTTCCTGTAATCTATGCACAGTCTGTGTTCCCCAGACGGTTTTCTCAACAAAACGACACTAGAACTAAAAGATGATTCACTGTGCGAAATAATCCCCTCCTTCAACAAATACTCTATTTCTTCCTTCAATGCCTTCTCCTTCGCGAACGGAATAGAATAGGCTCTCATACAGATTGGGTTTGAGTCTACCAGTTTCATGTCATACTGTAGCAAATTTGTATGGCCTGGTTTATCTGTTAATACATCTGTATGTTCCTCCAGAACCTGTTGAACTCTCTCCCTCTGGTTTTTAGTCAGGTGCTTACTGACTTTTACCTGTGCTGCTGTTTCACAAGGATGTAATGGGTATTCATGTGAGGTGAGTGGTTCTTTTTGCATCTGGGTTGCAATAGCCAAGGTCAATAAGGGGGTGCTTTCCTGGAGTGGTCTGTCCAGATACTTCTTTAACAGGTTTACATGATAAACTTTCTCCTTCCCCTTTTTGTCAATTTTATAGTTTGTTCTAGACACCTTCTCTAGAACCGTATATGGACCTTGCCAACCAATTTGTAATTTATTCTGGCTTCCCGGTAGTAGAAGCAGCACCTTCTCTCCGACTGCCAGTTCCCTGTCCTTTGCCTTCCTATTAAAATATGCTGCATGTTTCTTCCTGGCTTGTTTCAAATTATCATTTGCCAGTTTCCATCCAGCTTTCAAACGAGTGGTCAGTTCGTTCACATATTGATACGATGAGGTAACAGTCTCTTCCGCCTTCTCATCTGTCCAGGTCCTTAATAGGGCTTCTAATGGACCTTTTATTGGCCTCCCAAATAGCAGAGTTGCGGGAGCCATCCCGGTTGAACTATGTGGTACCTCCCGGTACGCAAACAATGCGGCGGGCAGGAATTGATCCCACAGATCCGGTTTTTCGTGTGCCAGCTTTCTCAGGATAGAAATGAGAGTCCCATTGAACCTCTCTACCTGGCCGTTCCCTTGTGGATGGTACGGACTACAATGAAAGTGCCTGGCTTGAAATAGTTTAAAAACTTCTTCCGTTAGTTTCCCCTTGAACTGAGAACCATTATCCGTCAAGATTTGATGCGGGAATCCTAATCGGGTAAATATTGTAAGTAGTGCCTCTGCTACATGTTTTGAATCAATTGATGGCAGGGCGACCGCCTCTCCCCACATAGAACAAGTGTCCACCAGAGTAAGGATGTAACTGTTCCTCCTCTTGGTCCGAGTGAGAGGTCCTACAATATCCACTGCAACCCTCTCAAAAGGTGTTCCCACTATGGGCATTTCCCCTAGAGTTGCAGGAGCAGTCCAGTGCTTTGGAGCTACCCTTTGACATTCTGGGCAGGATTTGACATATCTTTTTATATCCTCCGTTATCCCTGGCCAGAAGTAATGACAAGCTATACGCTGTCCTGTGGCGCTGATCCCCATGTGACCACTGAAGGGAATCGCATGTCCGAGTTCCATCACTTTATCTCTATATGAAGTGGGAAGAACCAGCTGGTTGTGACCATTTGTTCCAGTTCCGGCCTTCCTGTATAAGAGTTTGTTCTTCATGAAATATTCCCCCTTGCTCGGAGGTGTGTGGCATTTGGGCAATTTTTTAAAACAGGGCTTGAGTGTCCTATCCTCAGCCTGCGCCTTCCTCATCTCCTCTGGATGAGCATTTATAGGTTCACCTTCTTCCTCCTTCTTCTGTGACCTGGTCTGCACTGTCGCCATGATCACAGGTTTCTCGGGATTCCCCAAGAAGACGTATCTACACCCCAATATCAGAGGGTAGATTGGTTCATCTATCACTGCTGCTCTGATTTCTCCTTCCACATAGCGAGTTTTCACCGTTATCCTTGCGATGGGAAGTGTCATGAGTGGTATGTCCTTAGTCGCCCCTTGTATTTCCACTGTTTCTGTGGTATACTGACTTGGGTCCACTAGGCTAGACTTCACAACTGAATCATAATCCAAACCTGTATCATAAAGGCACCTTATGGTGACCCCATTACAAATAACATCCTCACAAACTGGGGGGTGATAAGGTTCCTGTTGTCCCTTAGGATTAACCTTTAATCTTTGCGTCCCCGACTTCATTGCAGCAATGTTTGAAGGTTTCCTTCTACAAAATTCGGTGTTATGGTTATCCTTCTTGCACCATTTACACCATCTTTTTCCTTGGTTCNACGGTTTTCTTTCATTGAACTTTTGGTCATTGAACTGTGAGTTTCTGTCGCGATAGTCATTTCTTGGCCGCTCAAAGTTTGTCCTACCTTTATTTCCCTGCTCTCTATTATCAAATTTATTAAATTGCTGTGGAGCTTTAAAATTGTCTATGTGCTTCTTCTTAGCACCACTTACCTCTGCCTGGGCTGCCTGATACCTCTCAGCAACATTTAAAATTTCCCCCAACTTCTCTGCACCTTGTTCCATGAGAAATTTTCTCATGTCTGGAGCCATGGACTCTCTCAATTGCTCAATCATGATCATTTCTTTAAGATCTTGGGTCTTCCCCAGAGCCGTCCATTTCTCCAAATAGGTTTCTAGTCTGGCAGAGAATTGGTGGTATGTCTCCCCAGACAACAGTTTGGCATTTCTAAATTTCTTACGATAAAATTCACCATTCTTCTCGTACCTTAATAACAAAGCCTGCTTTAACATGTCATAATTGTCTTGGTCTTCCCTGTTCATTTTGGCAAATACTTCATAAGAAGTACCTCTCAATCCCTGTGATAGCTTTAAGCTCCACCTCTCTCTCTCTAACCCATATGTAGTAGCTAATAACTCAAAACGTCCTAGGTACCCCTCTATGTCATCGTCTTTTTCAACAAAATGGTCTAAATGAAACCCCATAGCGGAGTTTGAGGCTCCCAGACTGGGCGTAGCATCTGAGGCAAAAGGGCTGGCACCATTTTCAGGAGCCTGGCCTTGTAATTCCAGCTCCCTTAGTCGTAATTCGTGCTCCCTTTGCAACCTTCTATCTTCTGCCTCCCTTTCGGCCTTTTTATCTTCTGCCTCCCTTTCGGCCTTTTTATCTTCTGCCTCCCTTTCGGCCTTTTTATCTTCTGTCTCCCTTTCGGCCTTTTTATCTTCTGCCTCCCTTTGCTGTCGTTTTTCTTCTGCCTCAATCTGCAGCCTCTTAATTTCTCTATCAGCCTCAATTTGTAACCTCTTCTCTTCAGCTAACCTTTCAGCCTCTAATTTTCTTTCAGCCTCTTTTTCTAATCTCCTTTCTTCCCGTTCAATATATTTATCACATTCAGCCGTTACATATTGAATTAAAATTTGACCATCCATTCCCATCTCCTTCGCGGTGAGCACAGCAGCTGATCTAAATTTTGCCAGCTCCGCCATACTTTTTAGACAATATAATAATATACAAGCTAAATCTCTAACCAGTAAATACACTAAGTACTTCTAATTACTATATGACTATAGTCTAACTAATTCTAACTAACCAGTTAACTAATTAATTATTACTGGCTGTGAAGATTCACCAACTTTTATCTGCAGGGACACTTTTAATTTTAAAGGGAATTTTACAATTTATTTCCCTACTTTTATTTCTCCCACCAGGAGATCCTAATATTACTGTTGGGCTAATTATCCCCGGACAAGACCCCAATAATGTAGTGGTGTTTGATGGTATTGTATGATGGTGATATTACTAAATGTAATTGTATGAGGCCAGCTGTGAAGGCTCCTGAGATAAAATGTAGTTGTGAATTGTCAGAAGGCCTTTCTTGCTACCACTACGACCTCACACTTAATTTTTTTTAATGAATGTGGCTACGTAAAGTGTCTAGGGTTGTCGTGGAATATTCTAATCCACATATATAAATTATCAAGTAAATATAAAGCCTAATAAATACATATAATAAATAAAGGAAGAAGAATGGTAAAGAACAGTGCTGTCACAATGACAGTACTCGAAATCCCCCTTCTTTTCTACTTCGTCGGCAAATTGTAACGCTTTCACGTTGATATTAAAGGCCTTCTGCAACATACACGCGTTTCCCAAACACACAATAAAATGTGCTGCCTTTCTAAGAAAAACCTTGAAATATGCAAGTTGACCTAAATTTTAAATTCCATTCATGTCTTTTTCTACACTATGTTACCAAAAACCAAAAGACAGATGGACTAAAGGATAGCGAGAAGGGAGAGGCAGAAAGCCGAACACTAAACACGCGTCGCGCGATACACAAATGCTGCCATCACGCGTGTAAGACTACATGCACTAACTTTTTTTCGGACGGACAGTGATAAATTCACTACCCTTCCCAGAGTTAGGTTTTAAAATCACAAAAAACGCTTATTAGGAAAGATAACAATAGATGGGTTTACGTTTGAAAACATTACAGTACCCAGACAGCACATCTTCGAAACAGGAGGTAGAAGTAATTGCATATTTTGAACGCAGCCACGTAGCTCCTTTAAATTTGGATATTTGGGTTCCTTAGGGCTTGCTGACAAAGAATATGTAAAACGTTACGCAAATAGTCCAGGAATTAATAAATTATAACCAAAATAAAATAGTGGGGATGCCTGACAACATAAAATCATTTCTGCTCATAAAATTTTTTTATAACGTGTTTGAAAAAAACCTTACGTTACAGAAATAGCCTACCATGTAAACTCCAAATTGATTGGAGCGCAACAAATGAAAGACTAACCACGATTGGTCGGGCTATAAATACTATCTTGGTTGTTAGGGAGACGTAGGAAGGTAACATTTTTTCAAACACTTGTCGAAACGTGGCTCGATTGGCCAGACTCGCTGATATAATCACTTAGGAGCGTTAGTTCGAAACCACTTGTTTAAATAAGCTTGATAAAGCAACAGTGCGTTGAAGCCAGCTCATATTTTTGCTAAATAAAAGCCTGGAACATAAGCAGATGGGAATTTGTGCCAGTAAATGTGCCAGAATTCATTGCTAATCAACGTATCTGTGTTTATTCTATGAATTGTGGTAAGCTTGAACCATTCAGTATCTTTTAATGAAAATTGAATGTGAATTGTTAATTTATGCCTGTATATATATGTGTAGTTCAGTGGCAAACAGGAGATAAAGCCTATAATGCTCCAGCCTGAACAGAGGGTGTCGGAGGAAAGTAAAACGGCATGGAATGGCCAAATAGTACACTGACACCTGGATGATTGACTAGAAAGAAATAATGCTGGAAGTGCAGAGGCGTGGTAACCATTAAGGAGGTAAATACTGGTATAAAGTATTTCAGATGAAGCTGACAGTTGGCCTAACGCTCTGAACTCAATGTTTGTGATGTATTGTGATCAGTGTAAAAAGAGAGTATAAGTTAGTTATGAAGTAGAAGGTACATCCTTCTTGATTTCAGGGACCGTGGTCTTGATGGTACTGAGCAGCACCTGGTCAGAGCTTTGCTGAATCCAGAGTCGGACAGCATACTCCTTGGTCTTTTTAGCTATCAGTGAGGTGTCTCCAGAGCCCAGGGGAGAATTCGAGCAGAGGAGTCCTTTCCTGCCGCCATCACGCAAGATAAGCTGATTTGGCCAGCTGAGCTCAACATTATGTCCCCTCATCTTGAAATGACTTTGTAAAAATAACATTCAGAGGGGAATTTAATTGTCTTAATATCAGGAACTGAGAACATCTCCAATACTAGTCCCAAAAGACAAACTATTGAAGTCATGATGACAAATACCAACAGAGCTTGAACAAAACAAAACCAGTATTACCTCATATTACTACTACACAACTGACACACATAGGATATTTTTAATAATATATGTCACTACAATATTCATATTGATAAAGTCTGTACATATACTTGTAATTAAAATTGATTGTGATTCCTGGTTCCTTTGTATTTGAATCAGGACACATATACCTTTATGACAACAATGAATACATATTGTTATTTGAAAAGTTATCAGTGACTCCTTAAGATATTCTCATAGAGTGTTATATGTATGTGAGTGTCACAGTGTTGTCAAGAGTAGTGGATTAAATTAAATTGTTTATCTGTCTGTTGTTGTGACTTACACTTCATCATACACATACCCTAGACACATAACGTAGTCATCACACTATTCCAGAATAATTCTGACTGAGATATATAGATATGTGGTAGCAAGTAAGGTTATCTATAATACACTACTCTTAATAGATATAGATACCTTCACAGCTGATCTCAGTCAGTACACTAAGTCCCCTATAAATATTTATAACATCCCACTTCACCACATATATTGGGGTCTCGCTCTTGGGATTTTGAATCTTTCCCTATTAAAAATATTGGGGGTAATTCACTTCAGGGAATATAAGAATTAAAAGGTATCCTTGGGTGGAATTAAATAAGGTTGAGCTCACGGTGCCTGTGTTGTCCATTAGATATATTTAGAGATTAAATTGTTGGTTAGACATTGTAGAAATTTACCTGATAGACAATGGCGGACCTGGCCAAGTTTCGATCTGCTGCTGTACAGACTGCAAAAGAGTTAGGATTAGATGGGCAAGTTATGGTTGCCTATGTCACTACGGAATGTGACAAATTTATTGAACGCGAAGAAAGAAGATTAGAAAAAGAGGCCGAAAGAAAGTTAGAGGCTGAGACTAAGAGGTTGCAAGCTGAGGCTGAGACTAAGAGGTTGCAGATTGAGGCTGAGGCTAAGAAATTGGAGGCAGAAAGAGAAGACAAAAGATTAGCTGCAGAAAGGGAAGCCGAGGAAAGAAGACAGGCTGCAGAAAGGGAAGAGAAGAAATTAGCTGCAGAAAGGGAAGCAGAAAAGGAGGAGAAGAGATTACAAAGGGAACATGAGTTACGACTAAGGGAGTTTGAGTTTCAAGGCCATGCTCCTGAAAATGGTGCCAGTCCCTTTGCCTCTGATGCCACTGCTAGCCAAGGAGCCTCAACCTCAGCTATGAATTTTCATTTAGATCATTTTGTTGAGAAAGACGATGATATAGAGAGCTACCTAAATAGGTATGAACTATTAGCTACCACGTATGGGTTAGAGAGAGAAAGGTGGAGCTTAAAGTTATCTCAGGGACTTCGTGGGGCAGCTTATGAAGTTTTTGCAAAAATGAGCAGAGGTGATCAGGAAAATTATGACATGCTAAAGCAGGCTCTTTTGTTAAGGTATGAAAAGAATGCAGAATTTTATAGGAAAAAATTTAGGAATGCTAAACTACTGTCAGGTGAAACCTATCACCAGTTCTCTGCACGAATAGAGACATACTTGGAGAAATGGACTTCTCTGGGGAAAACCCAAGATCTTAAGGAAATGGTCCTTATAGAGCAATTAAGAGAGTCCATGGCTCCAGACCTGAGAAAGTTTCTCATGGAACAAGGTGCAGAGAGGCTGGGTGAGTTGCTAAATGTTGCTGAAAGGTATCAAGCAGCTCAAGCAGAGGTAACAGGTAATAAAAAGAAACAAGTGGATAACTTTAGGGCACCACAGAACTTTAATAAATTTGATCCTTAGGATCAAAATAAAGGTAAGCACCAATTTGATAGGCCACGGTATGAAAATAAAAATAAATTCCCACAATTCGATGAAAGGAAATATGATGAAAGAAAATCTTTCAACCAAGGAAAAAGGTGGTGTAAAAATTGTAAGATGAACAATCATGACACTGACCATTGTAGAAGGAAACCTCCTCATTTTGCTGCTATGACATCGGGGAAAAAGGAAAAGAAGGGCAAACCTGAAGAATTACAGGAACCATACCACCCCCCAGTGTGTGAAGATGTCATCTGTAATGGTGTCACTATAAGATGTTTATATGATACCGGTTTAGATTACGATTCCGTTGTGAGTTCTCACCTGGTGCAGGCCGATCAATACACCACAGAAACAGTGGAGATTCAAACTGCAACCAAGGATGTAGCTACCATGACACTTCCCGTCGCCCGAATAAAAGTGAAAACGCGATATGTGGAAGGAATCATAAAAGCAGCAGTGATAAATGAGCCAATCTACCCTCTAATATTGGGGTGTAGATATGTCTTCTTGGGGAATCCCAAGAGACCTGTGATATTGGCAACAGTGCAGACCAGATCACAGTCAAAGAAGGAGGAGGATAATCCCATAAATACTCACCCAGATGAGATGAGGAAGGCACAGGCTGAGGACAAAACACTCAAGCCATGTTTCAAGAAGTTGCCCAAATCTCATACACCTCCAGGCAAGGGAGAGTTTTATATGAAGAACAAACTGATATATAGGAAGGCTGGATCTGAATCCAATGGTCACGGACAGCTGGTCCTTCCCACTTCATATAGGACTAAAGTGTTGGAACTAGGGCATGCGATTCCCTTCAGTGGTCATATGGGAATCAGCGCAACAGGACAGCGAATAGCTTGTCACTATTTCTGGCCAGGAATAACTGAAGATATCAAACGATATGTAAAATCCTGTCCAGAGTGCCAACGAGTAGCACCTAAACATTGGACTGCACCAGCAACTCTGGGGGAAATGCCCATAGTGGGAACACCCTTTGAGAGAGTTGCCGTGGATCTTGTGGGACCTCTCACCCGAACCAAGAGAAGGAACAGCTACATTCTGACTCTGGTGGACACTTGTTCTATGTGGGGAGAGGCAGTAGCCCTGTCATCGATTGATTCAAAACATGTGGCAGAGGCATTGCTCACAATTTTCACAAGGTTAGGCTTTCCCAATCAAATCTTGACTGATAATGGCTCTCAGTTCAAGGGGAAACTAACTGAAGAAGTTTTCAGGATCTTCCAGGCCAAACACTTCCATTGTAGTGTGTATCATCCCCAAGGGAACGGCCAAGTGGAAAGATTTAACGGCACATTGATGTCGATCCTGAGAAAGTTGGCACACGAAAAACCAGATACATGGGACCAGTACCTGCACGCCGCCCTCTTTGCTTATCGGGAGGTACCCCATAGTTCAACCGGTATGGCCCCGGCAACATTATTGTTTGGAAGGCCAATAAAAGGTCCACTCGAAGCTTTGTTAAGAACGTGGACTGATGAAAAGGCAGAGGAAAACATTACATCTTCATACCAATATGTGAATGAGCTGACCACTCGGTTAAAAACTGGCTGGAAACTTGCCAATGAAAATTTGAAACAAGCCAGGAAGAAACATGCTGCCTATTATAACAGGAAGGCGAAAGACAGAAATTTGGCTGTGGGAGAGAAAGTACTGCTTCTTTTGCCCGGGAGTCAGAATAAGTTACAAATTGGATGGCAGGGTCCATATACAGTTCTAGAGAAGGTGTCTAGAACAAATTATAAGATAGATAAGAAGGGGAAAGAAAAAATCTATCATGTGAATCTCCTGAAGAAATATTTGGAAAGAGAACATCAGGAAGAGACACACTTGTTGACCTTGTCCATCGCCATGGAGATGAAAAAGGAACCACTTTCATCATTTGAATATCCATTACACCCCTGTGAGACAGCAGCACAGGTGAAAATCAGTACACATTTAACGAAAACTCAGAAAGAGAGAGTGCAACAGGTTCTAAATAATCATGCAGAGGTGTTAACAGACCGACCAGGGCATACAAACCTATTGGAATATGATATGAAACTAATAGACTCCACACCTGTCTGTATGAAACCATATTCGATTCCGTTTGCTAAGGAGAAAGCTTTGAAGGAAGAGATAGACTATCTATTGAAGGAAGGAATTATTTCGCACAGTGAGTCTTCGTATAGTTCCGGTGTTGTACTCTTAAGGAAGCCCTCTGGAGAACATAGACTCTGTATAGATTACAGGAGACTGAATGCTATTACAGAAGGACAGGTGGATCCATTGCCGGATACAAATCAGCTGTTTGCCAGACTAAATAAAGCTAAATATTTCTCAAAAGTGGATCTGAGTAAAGGATACTATCAGATTCCAGTAAAGCCTGAGGTTAGACCATACCTAGCTTTTAGTACCTCAGAAGGACACTATGAGTTTAATAGATTGCCATTTGGATTGAAGAATGCGCCTAGTGTCTTCTCTAGAATGATGAGAAAATTATTGGATCCTCTGAATAATCCCTGTATAACAAATTTTATGGATGATATCCTTATAGCAACAGAAACATTTGAGGAACACATTGACTCTCTGAACATGCTGTTTGATCGACTTAGGGAGGCAAATTTAACAGCCCGACCAACCAAATGTTGCGTTGGATGTAAAGAATTGGAATTTTTGGGACACACAGTTTATCAGGGAAACATGACCCCTGACCCAAAGAATTTAGAGAAACTACAGAAAGCCCCGAGACCACAAACCAAGAAGGACGTGAGATCCTTTGTCTCATTATGTGGTTTCTACCAGAAGTATATCAAAAACTTTAATTCCATATGTGCACCGTTAACTGAATTGACACGTAAAGGACATCCAGATCGCATTACATGGACACCACAATGTGAAATGACTTACCAAGAATTGAAGGAAAAGCTCACAAGTAAACCCATTTTGAAATTACCTGACTTAAGTCAAGAATTCATAGTAAGGACGGATGCAAGTAATATTGGGTTAGGTGCAACTCTACTACAGAAATCAGATGCATTGGATGGGGAATTAAGCCCAGTGGCATATGCTAGCAGAAAGTTGAATAAAGCTGAAATCAACTACTCAACTAGCGAAAAAGAATGTCTTGCAGTAATATGGGCAATAAAGAAATTCAATATTTATCTATATGGGAAGGCATTTAAGTTGCAAACAGACCACAAACCTTTATCGTTTCTAGCACAGGCTAAGCATGAGAACTCTAGGTTACTCCGATGGTCTTTACTTTTGGCTCCATATAATTTTAGCATTGAGTATATATCTGGAAAAACCAATTTGGGAGCGGATTTTTTAAGCCGCCATCCGTGTGATGAGAATCACCGTAAACCCCAGAAATAATAATAAATTTCTCTATGTGTATATAGAATAAAGGACTGACATATAATGTCTGTTTTAAGAGGGGAGGTGTCGTGGAATATTCTAATCCACATATATAAATTATCAAGTAAATATAAAGCCTAATAAATACATATAATAAATAAAGGAAGAAGAATGGTAAAGAACAGTGCTGTCACAATGACAGTACTCGAAATCCCCCTTGTTTTCTGCTTCGTCTGCAAATTGTAACGCTTTCACGTTGATATTAAAGGCCTTCTGCAACATACACGCGTTTCCCAAACACACAATAAAATGTGCTGCCTTTCTAAGAAAAACCTTGAAATATGCAAGTTGACCTAAATTTTAAATTCCATTCATGTCTTTTTCTACACTATGTTACCAAAAACAAAAGACAGATGGACTAAAGGATAGCGAGAAGGGAGAGGCAGAAAGCCGAACACTAAACACGCGTCGCGCGATACACAAATGCTGCCATCACGCGTGTAAGACTACATGCACTAACTTTTTTTCAGACGGACAGTGATAAAATACACTACCCTTCCCAGAGTTAGGTTTTAAAATCATAAAAAACGCTTATTAGGAAAGATAACAATAGATGGGTTTACGTTTGAAAACATTACAGTACCCAGACAGCACATCTTCGAAACAGGAGGTAGAAGAAATTGCATATTTTGAACGCAGCCACGTAGCTCTTTTAAATTTGGATATTTGGGTTCCTTAGGGCTTGCTGACAAAGAATATGTAAAACGTTACGCAAATAGTCCAGGAATTAATAAATTATAACCAAAATAAAATAGTGGGGATGCCTGACAACATAAAATCATTTCTGCTCATAAAATTTTTTTATAACGTGTTTGAAAAAACCTTACGTTACAGAAATAGCCTACCATGTAAACTCCAAATTGATTGGAGCGCAACAAATGAAAGACTAACCACGATTGGTCGGGCTATAAATACTATCTTGGTTGTTAGGGAGACGTAGGAAGGTAACATTTTTTCAAACACTTGTCGAAACGTGGCTCATTGGCCAGACTCGCTGATATACTCACTTAGGAGCGTTAGTTCGAAACCACTTGTTTAAATAAGCTTGATAAAGCAACAGTGCGTTGAAGCCAGCTCATATTTTTGCTAAATAAAAGCCTGGAACATAAGCAGATGGGAATTTGTGCCAGTAATTGTGCCAGAATTCATTGCTAATCAACGTATCTGTGTTTATTCTATGAATTGTGGTAAGCTTGAACCATTCAGTATCTTTTAATGAAAATTGAATGTGAATTGTTAATTTATGCCTGTATATATATGTGTAGTTCAGTGGCAAACAGGAGATAAAGCCTATAATGCTCCAGCCTGAACAGAGGGTGTCGGAGGAAAGTAAAACGGCATGGAATGGCCAAATAGTACACTGACACCTGGATGATTGACTAGAAAGAAATAATGCTGGAAGTGCAGAGGCGTGGTAACCATTAAGGAGGTAAATACTGGTATAAAGTATTTCAGATGAAGCTGACAGTTGGCCTAACGCTCTGAACTCAATGTTTGTGATGTATTGTGATCAGTGTAAAAAGAGAGTATAAGTTAGTTATGAAGTAGAAGGTACATCCTTCTTGATTTCAGGGACCGTGGTCTTGATGGTATTGAGCAGCACCTGGTCAGAGCTTTGCTGAATCCAGAGTCGGACAGCATACTCCTTGGTCTTTTTAGCTATCAGTGAGGTGTCTCCAGAGCCCAGGGGAGAATTCGAGCAGAGGAGTCCTTTCCTGCCGCCATCACGCAAGATAAGCTGATTTGGCCAGCTGAGCTCAACATTATGTCCCCTCATCTTGAAATGACTTTGTAAAAATAACATTCAGAGGGGAATTTAATTGTCTTAATATCAGGAACTGAGAACATCTCCAATACTAGTCCCAAAAGACAAACTATTGAAGTCATGATGACAAATACCAACAGAGCTTGAACAAAACAAAACCAGTATTACCTCATATTACTACTACACAACTGACACACATAGGATATTTTTAATAATATATGTCACTACAATATTCATATTGATAAAGTCTGTACATATACTTGTAATTAAAATTGATTGTGATTCCTGGTTCCTTTGTATTTGAATCAGGACACATATACCTTTATAACAACAATGAATACATATTGTTATTTGAAAAGTTATCAGTGACTCCTTAAGATATTCTCATAGAGTGTTATATGTATGTGAGTGTCACAGTGTTGTCAAGAGTAGTGGATTAAATTAAATTGTTTATCTGTCTGTTGTTGTGACTTACACTTCATCATACACATACCCTAGACACATAACGTAGTCATCACACTATTCCAGAATAATTCTGACTGAGATATATAGATATGTGGTAGCAAGTAAGGTTATCTATAATACACTACTCTTAATAGATATAGATACCTTCACAGCTGATCTCAGTCAGTACACTAAGTCCCCTATAAATATTTATAACATCCCACTTCACCACAAGGGTAATGAGGTGTAGTGTGGTGTGATAGTTTCTAAATACACCCACAGATAATTAAGAAGACTATTAATATTAACAAATGTTAAAATACACTGAACTAACTCACGTGTGTAAAATTTTTGTTAGAATTATATTACATTTATTTTGTTCTGGATCAATTTTTAGGTTGACCAGAACTTAAAAGGATTTAGAGATTATGAAAGAAATGCATGGAATATTATATCATAAATGCAATAGTGTACATATATATGTACTATACTAGTTAGTTTTATTAAAATGTTCTAGTAGTCATCTACTTGGGAGGATACTTAATGTTTGTGCTGTTGGGGTGGCCTCATCACTCCTGTCTATATTGACTACACAGTGTCCAGAAAATGGTGGGAATTTTTATGGGGTTATTAGTAACTAAAGGGCTTTGGTGAATGTCCAGCAGACCAGAGGCTCACTCATCTTGTCGTTGTAGCTCTGGTGCTGAAATCAGGTGGTCCCACCTCTCCGTGCTGGCGGGCAATAATGGTGGTCTCTGTCACAAGTACTGCACAGATACACTCGAGTAAAGTCACCCACTGAATAGACACTGCTTTGTTGACAACAGAAACTCACAGCTCTGCAATCAAAGTATGGGCCATGTGTCAAAATCTATTCTCTACCCACGTCTGGACACAACACTGACACAACAACCACATCATACAGACAGGTCAGATCTCTCTGACCAAACAGCACATTTACCATGGTGGTTTTACATCAGATAGATCCTCCCAGACTATAGATTCTGAAAAATATTTATTAGTTTGCTGCCCTAAAAGAGGATAGGTAATATGTTTCATTATTCTCAACACTTGATCTGTCTTGCATAATCCTTGTTGGAGTTTATGTACATTGTTGGTCCCTAGACCCTGACTAGGGCGGGGGGTCTAGAGCAAATCCCTACTTGTTTGTAAGGCTAGATTTCGATATGGCAGTATCAAATCACTCGAACATGAAACAATATTCAAAATATACAAAGAAATAATTTCAATCTTACCAGATTATGAATAAATAACACAGAATTGCTAGCAAAACTCAGCTGAGCTGCTGGCTATAGTATGGCGTCCCTAACTTTCTTTCACTTTCTTTCATATGGAAATCACCACACTTTAAAATCTGTGTCTATCACTGAACAACTATTGAAGAATGGCCCCACTTTCGCGTCTGAGCGCTAATGATATGATTGTCTGTGGCCAATCACTGCCTAGGTTTATTTTAAATTTCAAATTTCCTACACTAAAGTCATTTCAGTCATGCTTCAGTCAAGTATGGATGGTTATCTGTTAGTCTGTCCGTCTCTACTTGTGTTTCTACAAAATGTACTTGATTTTTGAACCAACCTTTCTCTCCCCTCCAAAATTTTGTCGTTAAAAGTTATTTTTAGACACAGCCACCACAATATCCCCTCTCCTCCATACCAAGTAGATTTGAACACCTGCGTCTCGAGGACGTGTTTTTTTGTGCAAATAGTGACACTTTTAGATTCAATACAGTCTGTCGATGATGTGAACAACACTGTCTTTTGTCATTATCTTCAATATTATCTATCCGTCTGTAAAATTAAGAACATATTAGTTCACTGCTCAGAATAGGCCATCCGGCCAGCTAATTTTTATATTCCTAACATTAATATTAAGAAAAAAAGTACTTTTTAAATTTTGTAATATTCCAAACATCTGCGTTTTAGCCGCTGAATTCAAATCAAGGGCTTGGTATTGCAAAAGCGTCCAATAAATGACTGTGGCGTAACATATCTATGGTCCCTTCTGTCGAGTTGCTTACTTTTTATGTCAACTTGGGAAACGTGACTTTTCTCCGTTTCCCCCCCAATTGCGTCTCCTTAGCCTTTCCAGTCTCACGCAATCTTTCCAGTCATATTTTTTTCCTTTTTGATCCGCCGTTCCCCTCCTGTCTAGCAAGTCAATTATTATGGAGGATGATGACCCGCGGTCTGGGCGATCATGTACATCAGCAGCCTACGCATTATGTTTTTATCCTTAAATGTTATCCTTGGAGGTATTTTACCGTTGTATCTCTGTCAATTTCACTACACATGGCCACATTTAGATATTATATTTTAATGATTGTATTAAGAGATTTAACATTTGTCTTAAAGATTTGTGTTATTTATATTTTCGCAGCACATCGTTGAAGTCTGCGAGATTTGTTACATTGTGGAACTTTGAAGTTATCTAGTCCTGTCCTGGATTGGGAGCGGATGATGTCCACATCTTCTTGTATCGATTGTATTTATGTCTACGAGAAACAGCACATGTATTTGTAGTAATTAATAATGCATTATTTATTGTTCTCTTTGTTTAAATATGTGTAATATTATATTGGTATATTACACCGCTGTTTGCACAACACTTCATTGTATAATACTATGATAATATATTTAATTTCATAGATTTGTATGAGTATAATTTGACTTTCATTATGATATTGCCATCACTGTTGCGTGTGTTGGTGGCACCTTCCTGGAATATATACGCGTATACTTAGGTAAATTTTTTTTCTCTAAGGATCTGAGATATAATCTCAGTTTCGCTCCATGCTTCGAGCTAGCCTCATTTTTAGGCAATATATCCGCGCATCATACGTGCGTTGGGAGCCTAGGTTTTTTTTTTCCCGGCTCCAGGATTCAAAAAAAAAAAAAATGTTTCATTTTTTTTCCCGGGAGGGTGCGGTAATGTTACGCACAGATGTTCATTTTTTTCTAAAGTCATTATATGTTCATTTTTTCTAAAGTCATTATAAGATCATTTTTTCCTAAAGTCATTGTATGATCATTTTTTGCTAAAGACATTGTATTATTAGATTGACTGGAAGTACACTTTAATTTGTTTCGGTCAAAGCTACATAACTCTGGATAATTGAGATTATCATTTAATATGATGTTACCTCCTCTTGTGTCGAGACACGGTCGGTCCATATTTTTATTAACGAAGTGTGACCATTCTCCTTATTTGGTAGTATCGGTCAACTGTTGTTGGAATGTCTGAAACCTGTGTTGAGGTCTCTGTTCATGTCCAAATAAGGCTCGATCTAGTTAAATCTTTATCTGGAATGTTCCTAGATCGTCTTGTTTGATTGCCATTTCAAGTGTATGGGTTCTGCGCATGTCCGGACGCGGGGCGTCTGGGAAGTTTCTTTATCTTGAGAGACGATGTAAAGCTGTAAAGCAGAAAAGACGCGTTTTGGCGTCTCTGTGATTTTGTTAAGGATTAGGAGCCTTATTGTGAGATAGTTAGCTTACAAGGTCCTTCCCTTGAGTATTATAAAACGCCTGGAGGCGTATGTTTTCTGTGGTGTGGATTTTCGAACGAAGGTAATGCCTCATTTACATCCAATCTGTAACTTTACTTATGTTTGACAATGGTCGATCTCTGCTCACGTATGCATTACAGAAAGGAAGGTTCTTCTAATAGATGTCACGCCCCAGGTATCTTCAAACCTGAGATCTATATGTAAACGGGTCATACTCAGCCCGAAGGACAGTTCTTTGTTCTATGAACGTCGCTGTGTGTCAGCGATTATGCCTACGTCAAGGTTAGACTTAGGAAAGCCTGTAAAGATCAGTTTGACCTGCACTCCTGGAATGCCATCCTCGTGCGATTTATGATTTGACTCGTTTAGCACATCGGAACAGTAAGAGGATTTTTTGTTGATGTACTTTTGTATTTGGAGCCAACCATATAATACCTTGGCGCCATATCATCATCTTTAGAATATGCCAAATGCATTGATAAACAATGTAAACTGATGTTTGTGAATGTCATGACTTTGCTCTATTGTGAACTGGATGTTCGTTCTTGTACCTGTGACGTCAAAATAAATGATGAATAAACGTCCAGAGCGATTTACCCATTTATGACTTCACATGTCGTACCCTACGTGCTGTAACTATGTGAACTACATCATTACGATACACAGCAACAACAACAACACAAAACCAGATAAGACACCCTACATCTACAACTATAATTTTACTGGTGTCGATAGGGGTGGTAATTGAAGTCAGCCTAAATCCACTCTTATCACTTTGGCTAGTGGTCTGAAGGCCACGTCTGTATGTATTTTCCGAGGCCAACCTTTACTACACGTGAGAAAATATTTTGGTGAATCCTTCCTCAAGTTTCCTACCAAAACCGGCATTACGTTAACTGGTCCTGAGTTTGAACATTTTTTAACGTTACAGAGTGAAATCCTCGCCGAATTTGATCGACTACAGACACCACGCACGGATACTTATCCTACTACTTGTACCACTAACACGTTTGACGACTACATCAAGTCCAGCTGTTACCAACCGATTTCCCCAACCGAGTTGGTTTCCTAACCCTTGTACAACCACCACAGACAATGACCTGGCCGATGTCACCAATCTACCACCGAAGAAGCAGAAACCTACTCCCCCCCCCCCAAGTAACACATTTGCCGAATACATGAACTCCAGTTGTCCAGTATCACCAGAACCGAGTTGGTTTCCTAACCCTTGTACAACCACCATGGACACCCACCTGGCCGATGTCACAAATCTACCACCGAACACGAAGAAGACACCTACCAAACGGCTGAGACTTGTGCTTTAGCTCGCTATTATTTAACAAATAAAATATTTTAACTAAAATCTTTTGTTACCTATATATAACTGTTGTAATATATATCGTCTAACTGTTCGCCTAACTGTTCGTCTTCCTATTATCTAAATATATCCCGTCTTCCTATTGTCTCAATAAATATCGTCTTCCTGTTATCTAAATATATGTCTAAATATATCGTCTTCTTGTTGTCTAAATATATCCTCTTCCTGCTATCTAAATATATCTTCTTGTTGTCTACTTCCTATTATCTAAATATATCTCTATATATCACGCGCCACCACAAAGCGCCACCACATTTCCCTTATATAAAAGTCACGCACCACCACAGTGCGCCACCACATTTTCCTTATATAAAAGTCATGCGCCACCACAGCGCGCCACCACATTTTCCTTATATAAAAGTCATGCGCCACCACAGCGCACCACCACAATGATAATCGTTTTCGTCTTCTTATTGTCTCAATAAATATCGTCTTCCTATTGTCTAAATAGATCCCGTCTTCCTATTGTCTCAATAAATATCGTCTTCCTGTTGTCTAAATATATCATCTAAATATATCGTCTTCTTGTTGTCTAAATATAGCGTCTAAATATATCATCGTCTTGTTATCTCAATATATCGTCTAAATATATCGTCTTCTTGTTATCTCAATATATCGTCTAAATATATCTCTATATAAAAGTCATCGGAGTATTTTCCTATATAAAAGGTCACGCGCCACCACAAAGTGCCACCACATTTTCCTTATATAAAAGTCACGCACCACCACCGCGCGCCACCACATTTTCCTTATATAAAAAGTCACGTGCTACCACAGCGCGCCACCACAATAATACCTGTAGCGTACATTGTATACTACTACTATACTACTTATGTTCGGGTTTCCGATTTTATTTTTACCTTTAAAATGTTAAGTCCTTCCTACCCAAGGGCTTCCTACCTAGCAGGTAAGGTTCCCTGTACTGTGGGTGGTACCTAGGTACGCCTACTTTGCTTAATGGATAATCTGCCCTGCTGCCGAGGGATTTTTTCGCCCTCATCCGAGAAGGCTAGACATCCGATTTCACTACCCAGGGGGACTATGACATGATTAGGAATGTCGGGTTCGGAAACAATTTCTATCAAATATATTCCCTGTACTGGTAACCTTACTCAATACCTTTGGAATCAGAGGCGGACGCCACACCTTTTAGCCACTTTGACCCCCAGGACCAGAAGACGCGTACTTACAAAGTGCAGTACTCATCATGAAAACAATTAGAAAGAAATCATCAAACTGCAAACTTAAGTTAAGAAACTAAATTAACTGAAGGTAAAGTAGCTAACAAATAGAATGACAACAGAGGAAAAATTAAAGTATAGTGTAATTAAAGTCATTTAAATCAGGTATACATAAATCACATATGAGCACTTTTTTCTTTCTTTCTTTCTTTCTTTCTTTCTTTCTTTCTTTCTTTCTTTCTTTCTTTCTTTCTTTCTTTCTTTCTTTCTTTCTTTCTTTCTTTCTTTCTTTCTATCTGTCTGTCTGTCACGTTTAAAAGCTTGTTAACTGTTATTTTCACTTCATACTTATCGTGTGTAACGCACCCTAACAAATACACAACTTGTCGATGTTCTGCTGTTTTGTTAGCTCGTCTGCGTAAAGCTGATATCGCTTTCTATGATACTGTATTAACCACCCACAACACGCTATTCCTGTTCTCGTCATAAATTATAAATTAATGAAATAAAACTATGTAACAAAGCGCTCAGAATGAAAATCTTGAGAAGAAAGTTTGTTAAGAAAAATATTTAGTTTGAAAAAAAAAATACAGTGACCGTTGCTGTTGATGAAGGTAAATGGGAAGTTAATGATAACAGTGATGAAGAAGAAAAAAAGATAAGCGATAACGATAGTAACATTCCGGACAAGTCAACAATGTGAGATGAGGGAATGCATCACATGTTTCACTCACCTTGTTGAGCGGTGACTACAGTCAGCCAAATAATGATTAGAATAGTCAGGTGATAGCAGATTCTATTTGTCATCTTTTTTGTTTCTAGGATTCGAGTACCAATTCGTGGCCACGTATATAGTCAGAAAAATGGTCACACACAATCCTGGTCTGGAAAGTGTATCTGTGCCTTTTGATACTTTAACTATAAATATATGTAGATTATGTGGGCGTGGTCTAATTAGTTACGTCACTAGCAGGCGCTTTATTTATTTTTTTACCAAAGTTTGTGCACGCCCTTCTTCATCATTGAACAGGCCAACTTAATAAACTTTTTTAGCTTGTGGGTTGTATTTTGATCAATGATTTAGAACAGGGGCCGGCAACGCAACAGCTGTGCGGATCTACTGTAGAAATACTGAACTTTCTACAGATCTACCTGGATTAAAACCCCCCAAAAATATTGCTTGTTTTCAGAGTATCTTGAATTACATAGAGAAATACATTACAAAATACACAAAGAAAGATTACCCACGCAACACCTGGACCCATGCATACACAGATAGATCAGCAACAAATGCAACAGAAAATGGAGGTGGGGGTGTCTTTCTGACCTTAAGCACTGGTGCAGAAAAAAGGCTGTCAGTGGCGACAGGACGATTCTCCAGCAACTTCAGAGCATAGGCAGAGGCCTTGAAAACTGCAGCAGAGGTTATATTGACAGAAGAAAGCGCAGAGAGACAAGTTGCTTTCTTTACTGATGCACAGTCAGTAATTGCAACGCTGAAAAGCCAAAATAATACAGACATGGATGATCTCAGAATAGTGCTCCACAAACTTTGTCAACGATTCAAAAGTGTTGTGATCCAATGGATCTCATCTCATTGTAACATCACCGGCAATGAAGAGGCTGTCAAAATGGCAAAAGAAGGTTCACATCTACCTCAGCCTGATGCAAGCATAACTTTTGAGGAGGCAAAGAGTTTTATCAGAATCAGATACAGAAACAAATGGAATGTAGAACATCCAGGGCACACACACAATGATGCTTACTACCAGCTTAACATAAGAGAACAAGTGGTATTCTTCAGACTCCGCACTGGCCACAACAGATTGAGATACCATCTATTCAACAAGCTAAAGATAGGAACTACCGATCAGTGTAACTGTGGCACTGATAAAATGACTGCTGACTATCTGCTTCAAAGTTGCCCCTTATATGTGGTACAGAGAAAGTGCATATGGCCGACGCCAGCTCCTTTCGTGGAAAAGCTTTACGGGGATTCAAATATCCTCAAACTGACTGCTGCTTTCTTTGAGAACATTCAAGTGGATGGTCTGAGAGTGTACGAAGAAGAAGAAGAGTATCTGGAATTAGGAATAAGTTGCACTCAATGTAATTTGTATCTCTGTCGCACGATTTGCTTCCGACAATCCCAGTGACAGATCGTTGGAAATTAAAAAATTTAATACCTTACTGAATGTTATCTTTACTTAAAGACAATTTCGCTTTCAATTTTATGCAATTCTCGAGTGCAGTGAAATTTAGTAAGCTCCCTTACTGTGAATTCACTGTAAATGCTGTCAAAGTACTTTAAACCGGAGGAAACCGCACATTAAAGTGACGGCAGTAGAGAGCTAGTCTGAAATTTACTTAGGTTGAAAAGTCCTTTTTTACCCCACCCAACGCGTAAAGATCTACCAAATTATCTCCTGCGATCTAATGGTAGATCCAAATTGACAGGTTGTCGACCCTAGCTGTAGTTAATAACGAATAATCGCTTATTACTAACATCGTTATCATGACACAGTTTTGTCAAAATCATATTTTATCGTCGCTATTGATGATGTTATTGTTGAGGTTGATGAAGATTTGCTAAAATACAATTTAATCTTTCCTTTCAGTGAAAATAAAAATAGAGAGAGAGAGAGAGAGAGAGAGAGAGAGAGAGAGAGAGAGAGAGAGAGAGAGAGAGAAAGAGGGAGCGAAAGAGAGAGAAAGAGAGAGGGAAAGAAAGAGAGAGGGATAGAGAGAAAGAACGAACGATCGAACTAACTTTATTTTCAAAGGGTTAAGAATTTGGCGCGCAGGCCCGTCTAACATTCTGCCATTCCATTCTCTCAGGTTTAAAGCACTTTGAGAGAAAGAGAGATGGCGAACGAACGAAGGAACGAACGAACGAACTTTATTTTCAAAGGGTTGAGAATTGGGCACGCAGGCCAGTCTAACATTCTGCCCTTCCTTTCGCTCACCTTTCATACTGAATTCATTTATTCTCATATGCATGTTACATATCAATTTCAAGAAATTCAACGTAGAGTAAAATAATAATATAGCACACTCATATTAACATTAATTACTTATAAGCATGACATAACATATGTTGAAAAGTACAAACATCGTCATTAGAACCTACAGTTGATGTTATAAGAAAAGATAATCCAATTAGGGGGGCATGTAATCAGAATTCAGAAAGTATTCAAAAAGTTTATGATTGTATGAATAGGGACTAAGGTTGTTTCTTAGGTTATGTGGAAGACAATTCCAAAGATGAGCAGCAGAGTACGCTAAGCTTTTCTTGAATAAGTCAAGCCTAGGCTTGGGCACTTGCAATCTGTTAAAGCGTTGACTGCGTCTTTCATTGTAATTGAACATTGGCCACAGATATGCTGGAACATTGTGTGACAGGATTTTGTGAACAAATTTAGCTTTGTTAAACAGAAGGCGCTTTCTTAAGGGCAGTATTCGGAGGTTTTTATAGAAATCTACACATGAGTTAGGCAGTTGTCAGAGACTAGACGCACTGCACGCTTTTGTAGTGAACGGAGTCTCTTTGTGTTGGACATTGAGCATCCATCCCAGATTGTGGAGCAATAGTCAAGGTTTGCTTGTATGTGAGATATATAGAACAATTTTCGTGCATCTTCATCTAGGAAATGTTTGATTTTAGCTAACTGGTAAACTTTCTGTGCCGTTTGCTTGGTCAGTGCATGTACATGTGAGTTCCAGTTTAGATGCTGGTCAACGATTATTCCTAGAGTTTTATGTTCATTAACGTTTTCAATTAGTGAGGAACCAATGTAGATCTGAAGTGTTGTTTTCTCTGAATTTTGTAATTTTTGTCTATTTGATATTAACATGCATTTCGTTTTAATGATATTTATTAGCATGCGATTACCGTTGCTCCACTTAATCAGATTATCTGTATCCTTTTGTAACGATAGTTCGAGTGTTTTACAACTTTTATCACTCTTGTAAACAGTACAGTCGTCCGCAAACAGATCACAGGATGAGAGTTTGATGTGAAGAGGAAGGTCATTAATGTATATGGTAAAGAGTAGAGGACCAAGTATAGAACCCTGAGGAATGCCATTATTTATTACTGCTGGGCTAGAATATGAATTATTGTAAGAAACTACATGTTTTCTGTCTGACAGGAATGATGTAATCATTGCCATCAGTTGAAAGTTTATTTTTGATGTTTCTAGTTTTCTAATTAAAATAGCGTGATCTATCATATCAAATGCTTTTTTAAAGTCTACAAAGACTGCCCCACACATGTTATCGTTGTTAATATTTAGGTGCCAGTTGTCTATCATCTTAGTTAGAGCAGTGTGACATGAATGTTTAGGCCTAAACCCCGATTTACTATCAATTAGCAAGTCGTTGTTAACTAGGTGTTGAAGTGTTATTTTGTGAATGTGTTTTTCCAGTGGTTTGGATAGCGATGATATTAGAGAGATTGGCCTATAGTTACCAAGGTTACGAGTATCAGAGGAACCAGGTTTGAAAAGAGGATATACCTTAGCGACTTTAAATTGCAACGGGAAGTAACTCTTTGCGATACATAGATTGTATATGTATGTTAGTGAATCACTAATAACTGGCGCAGCATAGCGCAGTATTTGATTACTGATTCCATCAAGTCCTGATGAGTTGTTCTCATTAAGGCCTAGAAGATAGTTATACACTTCATTAACTGTCATATACGGAATGTCGGATGGAACTGTGTTCGTGCATTTGTTCTCACTAAATGCTAACAGTTGGCCTAGGTCACAAGGGGAATCTGATATCGTAGATTTAAGACTGGTTATTTCTGCCTGAAAGTAATTGCTAAAGTCCGTACACGTAAATGAGGTATTGCGAGAAAGAGAGAGGGGTAGAGAGAAAGAGAAAGAGAGAGAGAGAGGAAAATACTATGAAAGGGCGAGGCACAATAAACGAACTGTATATCACAAAAGACAAACCGTGTTGTTGTTGCTGTTGTTTAACTATAGCTGCTGAGCTTCTCGCTCTTTAGCAGTCAATACCAAGTTGAAAGCTTCTTGGTATTATCTACACTGAAGATCTAAGCTTTTTCTGTGGCGTTTCTGCCATTCCGAAACGTCTTGAGTTGAAGTCTTGAGCCCCAGTTTCTCCTTCTTAGCTTGCATTTAAAGGATCGTCAC
Source organism: Oreohelix idahoensis (assembly GCA_024509875.1). Taxonomy (NCBI): domain Eukaryota; kingdom Metazoa; phylum Mollusca; class Gastropoda; order Stylommatophora; family Oreohelicidae; genus Oreohelix; species Oreohelix idahoensis. The sequence continues at coordinate 365,356 of JAMPIV010019131.1, forward strand.
ATCAGGTCCAAAGCTTGGAGTTAGAAGTGCGTGGCATACTGTGCATTCCACGCCATCCAAGGGAGCTCTCCAACTATGCAGAGCTAAAATACTGTGCTCTAGTTCTAAGCTCTCTGAAGGAATTGTCATGTCCTGCACAGAGCCATATCTCAGCTTCCATTGCTTATCACTGGTGTCACGGGTTGCCTTCCCTTAGCTCTGCAGTAGTAGTCCAATAGTGGTCAAAGCACAAGAGTAACTAATGTGAGTCTTCAAAGGTGTCTACCTTCACACAAGTTTACTCTTGGCAGAGTTGTAGGTAGACAAATAATGATGCTTCTACCTCAAGGGAGTATTCACAAGATATTCTTTGTCCTTTGTCCTCGTAAGACGAATCACCTTTTTTCGATTTTTTTTTCAAACCCATCCATCGGAAAAGCGAGAACAGTGCTGCATGAGGATGAGCAAATGTTAACTCTATTATCTGTCGTCAACTTTTGTGAAGGATAGGGTTTTCTTATAATTCGTTAGCTCGTTCAAGCCCCCAGCTGAGTTAATTCAGCGAAATTCTTATTATTATTATTGTATAGCTCCGTTTAAGTGTATTTAAGAAATTGTCCGAGACATACAGATGTATTACATTCAAAATGATTAACTTTAGATTTGTATATATACATACAAATAATAAATTTAATAATCAATTATAGTTAACAATTTAAAAAAGTGAATAATTCTTTAACAAACAATAATCATCATCGAGTGATGTTATGGAGTATTGGTTAAGAGTTCACTTCGCAGCTTTTATGTTTCTTCTTAGCTGCCAATGAGGTTCTGCTCTAGCTGATGTTTGAGTCTTTGCAGAAAGAGGACTGGATCACACTCGTCACTGGTCGAGTTTGAACGTTGTAGCACGTTCCAAGAAGTGTCAGGGAGTAACTACCAAGCTGGTTCCGGGTCTCTAAGACCCGTATGATGATGATGTCTAGCGTCGACTTCAGGCCACTTTTGTCCTACTTGTTCCAGAGATAGTATCCTCAACTGGTACCACCGACTAATGTCACAAAAGAAGAGAACAAATACCCTCCTGAGTATTGCGTTTTCCTGACACATACTCTTTTCATTCCACTATCTCATATATCTCAGAACTGTTACCCTCGCTGAGAATTAATATTAATCCAACTGAGCGGGAAAACATCCATTACATTTAGGTTGAATAGATTTATATTTACTTTTACATTGGTTGAAAAGGTTGAAAACTTTCATTACTTTTAGAGTGAATATGTTTACATTTACATCTACATTGGTTGAAAATGTTAATAATAAAATAAGTATGTACATCATTCCCTCATCATTCCCTCCCTGCTCCATATGGAACTTGGGACAACCTCTGCATTTAGTTCTTTATAAGAAACTCGCATAAAGCAGTCACCAGCCCTTGCAGTGGTGATTCATGAAATCATCATTCTATAAAGTCTGATTGTTTTCTAAATGAGGTGAATTTTCACAGTGCTTTCAACCGACTAAAGTGTCAGGTTATAATGCTCAGATGATTTTGAAAATTACATGTAAGAGGAATACCTTACGTTTTCACGTAGTATTGTTCAACATTAGGGTGAGGGAAACCTCTTCCAAAATCAGAATCCTACATGTGGTTGGTTAGCTATTAAAATGCTAATCCAAACTATTTCTGATTGGATCTGTCTAAAACGGAAGCCAAAGAGAGCAATATGTGTGTGTGGGCCAAAATTAAGTTTATAACCTAAAGTATTTTAAGTTTTTGCGTACTGCATATCCCATATTCGTCAGAGGCGATCACAGACAGCCAAAATAAGAGCTGGTGAATATGAGATCAGCCACAGAAATATGTGTAGCTGTTACGATTAGAGATACGTAAAACTCCCATTAGGAATGAAAGCTCAAGCCTTAGGACCCTCTTCGTGTGAAAATAGTAGAAGGATTCTAACTTCATGGGATAACTGCATCTCAAACTAGTTGCAGTAAATTACGGCCATATTGTGCAATCAAGTCAGTAATAATTCACACGATATCAAGGTAAGTTGTAATATGTATATTTTATCATTTTATATTTTTATTTGACATGTTTATGTCGTAAATTTATTTTGAGAGAAAGAGTCTTAGAAATAGTGGTCCGGTTTAGAATGGAGAATGGTGGTGAAAAGCTCAGTGATAGAAAATGTAGAGAGTAAATAGTTGCTTCACAGAGTGCTGGGGGGAGTAAAGACAGACTTATTTACGACAAATCGTTTCTCTCAATCTTCTCTTCAGACTCTCCTGGTCAAACAATTATTTGCCAGTTTCCAGACACACATCTGCGCTCACACCAATTTGGTGCTTCAAACACACAGACGCACGTGAATACAAAATATATTAAACAAATAGGGGAATTTTGGGCTTTGGGTATTCCAACACATTACTAAATAAGTTTAGGATGTTTACTAATCTTAAAATCAAATCACAAACAAATATCAAGTGTTACATAAAATTATCATAAGTACAGAAAATACCTCTAACAAGGTGAGGGGGGGGGAAGTGAAGAAGATTGGTATCGATTAAGCCCTTCCCGCTTGTATTAGACAAAGATAAACCCAGTCCAAAGATAGATAGTTATCAGGAACATAGGTGTATTAGACAAAGATAAACCCAGTCCAAAGATAGATAGTTATCAGGAACATAGGTAATGTAACCCACCAGTGAATTTAATTACTCTGAAAGAGGTGTTACAATACTAGGTATGGGTTGTAGAAAAAATCCTGTTATTCCCAATTGTTCTTCCCTTTACTAAGCAAATGAAAGGAGGGGGTAAACCGAGTTAACAAAATATCCCACTTAAAGGAACAATGCAGGGTATACAGAAAATGTATTACCCGGTAGGCAAGTTAACAAAATGGTTTTTTCAAACAAATTAAATCTCCTGTCATTCATGCACGCGCGTGAGGATCCACACTCATATATTCACACACACTTACCGATTGCAGCATCAGACAATCCATAGAATTATATAAACAGAAGTTACACTCTAGACATGTGAAACTGTCTAGCACTTCGATGTCCCGCCCCAGATGTAGCAAAGTTTGCTGATAGCAAATATTCCCACTTATCGCCGGACTTGAAGCCTAAGAGTTCTTGGGTTTTATTATATAAAAAGGAGTCTATGGGATGGCAGTAACACATTTCGACACAGGGGTGACAAATGAAATGGTGGTAAAATTCCTTCAATGCGTGATGATAGCAACTGTCCGGTAAAGTTTTTAATCCAGTGAGGAAAAATTAGGCTCAGTCACAGTCAGGTAAATAGGTACTCTCTCACAGTAGAGCAGTAAATAAAATATCGCTACTGGCAACTGTTCATCTTCCAGTTTATCTCACAGATTGAAATTTAATTTGATGATTAATTTTAAAATGTTCTTGGGTAGGCTTTCTTTCATGTAATTATGATAGCTATATCGCATCGGACCGCCACAAGATTAAATTTTAAAAAGTTTCATTAATATGTCTGGAAGTTTAAGAACCGAGTCTGAAACTCACTGTATGATTTCTTTATGCTGGGATTGCAAAGGTGATCATTCTATAGAAAAAAGATAGAAAACCCATGACAACATAATCATACCTCAAAAATCAAATAATATTCTAACGCGCGATAAATTTACCGTTAAGGCTATTATATACACTCGCGTATTTAATTATGTATTTAAGAAAACACGTCACGAGTCTAATGGTTAAAATACACCTCAATATATATAGGACTTAACTAAATTTATTAATTATAAATTCCTTCGCGACTTTAAAAGTTACTTTAACATTAAAGCATCTATTATTTTTGGAAATATTATAATAGATGTATCATTAAATTTACCACTGGAACTTTTGGGATGAGTTTAATTTAATAGATTTAAATAAACACAAAATCCAGTGAAATAAAAATGAAAGCACTAGACCACTTATCACTTTAACAAATATATTATACCGTGCACAGAAACTGAAATCACTCCAATGTAGCCACCAATTCAGATGGAAATCTAGCAGAATTTCTACTATAGCTAGTGAATCTTAAATCTCTGGCGACCGAATGATAACATGGGATTCTACGTGGTCTGTATATATCTAACTGAAAGGTAAGATGAGTGGGACATGTGAAAATTTGACACCTTTTTAGATCTCAGGAGACTTGGGGATCTGACCGCCAGACTAAAGAGAGAAACCGCCCCTGGTCTGACGTATCTCCGCTCGCTGCTTGCGCGTCGGCTTTCTCGTTCGCTCCCACTGCGATCGGTTCTGAGTTTAACACCGAGATGCGAAATACCGGCAGGAAACTTGCGTCGCCCGTTTCAGGGACCATTACTGCCTTTGATAGCGCCGATAGTCTTTCCTGTGATCCCTCAGTCTGTTTGATCGTGTGCCGCTACGTTCTGTTTGATTCTGGCACCGCCCCCACTGGGCCAAGTTAATGAAAATACTGCATATGATTGCTCAAGAGATGTCCGTGGGCGTGATTTAATCTCTCCTTAAATCAATGCAATGACCAGAATGTACGGTAGATAAACTGTCCCAATATTAATCAGCAAACGTGTTGAGCATCTGTGTGGAACGGGTGCATAACTAATGAGTCCAGGTGAAAAAAAAAATCCCGTTTGACGAAAAGTTACCACAATATTCGGGGCCACTGATGCTATACGAAGGGGTCGTTACAAAGGGTCGTACCATATCATCCAACACTTCAGGGGTACCGATGTTATGAGAGGGTTCTTACCATCATCTAACAAATTCAGGGACGGATGAGTTGTCTGTCACAATCGTCCCCTCTTTTGAGACATGAAAACATCTTTTCATGTTTGATTTATGACAATGAAGCTGCCCTGATCGGTAGCTTTAGGATGATTGGTATCTTCAACTTCCTCGTCTTCCTCCGTAGTCCAGTTTCTACTCAGCAAATCAGCCCCGACATTCTGTCTTCCAGGAATGTATTCCACTTTGAAAGAATAAACGCTTAAAAGAAGGGCCCAACGCATGATCCTTGCTTTAAATTCTTTATTGGCCCAAAGAAAGGCTAACGGAGCGTGGTCTGTTTGCACCGTAAAAGATGTACCATAGAGAAACTCATGATGGCGTCTGATACCGTCAATCAGAGCGAGACATTCTCTTTCAAATGCGCTGTAGTTCCGTTCAGCTTTATTTAATTTCCGACTGCTATAGGCAACTGGAAATAGCATGTTCAGGTCACTGTCCTCGGCTTGAAGCGGTGTTGACCCGATGCCCTGACCTGACGCGTCGACCCGCAGTACAAAAGGTTTCTTGAGGTCAGGCAACCTCAAAATGGGGTATGCAGACAACTGTCCTTTCAAAGTGCTGTCCGCATGTTCGCACTTTTGATCCCATATGAACTTATCAGGACAACCTTTCTTTGTGAGGTCAGTCAGAGGTGCCGTCAGTCCGTTGAAGTTCTGGATGTACTTCTGATAGTATGCACATAGTGATATGAAGGAACGTACGTCTTTCTTCGTTCGGGGTCTTTTTGCTGCCACTATTTTCTCCACGTTCTTCTTAATAGGCCAACTGCATCCGTGAGAAATAGTATGCCCCAGGAAGTCTAACTGTTCAAACCCGATGAGACATTTGCTAGGTCTGGCTGTGAGACCGGTTTCCTGTAGTCTCCTGAGGAGCATAGCAACCGTAGCAATATGTTCTTCGTAGGTTTCCGATGCAATTAATATGTCATATATGAAATTATGGATATGGGGACTTTGCAAAGGTTCTAAAAGCTTCCTCATTATCCTGGTGAACACTCCTGGTGCGTTATGCAATCCGAACGGCATCACATTAAATGTGTAATGTCCTTCACTAGTGCTGAAAGCTAACAAAGGTTTAATTTCCTCCTTGACTGGTATTTGATAATAACCTTTACTGAGGTCAATCTTGGAGAAAATCTTTGCCTTGCTGAGCTTGGTGAACAACTCATGAACCGTTTGGAGAGGTTCGGGCTGGAATTCCGTAACAGCGTTTAGCAGCCGGTAATCTATACACAGCCGAACTTCCTTATTGGGCTTCTGCAACAGCACTACACTCGAACTGTAAGGAGATGTAGACTCACTGATAATTCCTGCCTGACGCAGCTTGTCTATTTCTCCGCGAAGTACATCAGCTTTAGCGTACGGGATGGGGTAAACTCTGGTTCGAACAGGGGTCTTGTTTGTTAATTTCATAGTGAATTCTATGAGATTTGTTCGACCTGGTACATCCGTTAAGACTGCACTGTACTGTTTTAGTAGAGCCCTGGTTTCTGTTTGTTGTTCTGGTGAGAGATTGTCGCCGAACTTGACATCTTTAAAGGATTCTGTGGGTTGCAATGGGTACTCCATGCAACCATCATCATCTTCCTCGTCTTCCGTTGCTATGGCGACGGCGAGGAGATGCTCGGAGGATGGCACCGGTCTTTCCAAATATTTCTTAAGTAGATTTATGTGGAAAACCTTCTCCTTTCCTTTAATGGAGATCTTGTAATTTGAGCGTGAGATCTTTTTAAGGACGGTAAATGGTCCCTGCAATCCGATTCGAAGTTTATTGCTTCCGGTTGGAAGTAGCAACAAAACTTTCTCCCCTGGTTGTAGTTCTCTCTCTTTTGCAGCTTTGTTGTATCTTTTAGCATGTTTAGCGCGGGCTTTCTTAATGTTGGTAGTAGCTAGATCCCATCCTAGCTTTAACCTTTCCTTGAGCTAGATACATACTTGCTTGCAGAGACGACTGTCTCGTCAGCCTTTTGGTCTGTCAGGGACCGAAGTAAGGCTTCTAGTGGCCCCTTTATAGGTCTGCCAAATAAAAGTGTAGCCGGCGGGAATCCCGTAGACGCTTGGGGAACCTCTCGGTAGGCGAATAAGTCAGCCGATATATATATCGGTACCAGTCTTCCGGTTTCTCCTGACCCAGCTTACGTATCATGGTGGTGAGGCTGCCATTAAAACGTTCCACGAGCCCATTTCCGGCCGGATGGTAGGGACTTGTGTGGATATGTTTGGCCCTCAAGATCTTAAAGATCTCCTCCATTAACAGGCTACGGAATTGGGATCCATTGTCCGTCAAAACTTGTTGAGGGAATCCCAACCGTGCAACGATTTGAACTAGGGCTTCTGCGACATGCTTGGAATCTATGCATGTTAGCGGTACAGCTTCGGCCCACATAGTGCAAGTGTCGACTAACGTCAGGATGAACCTGTTCCTTCTTTTGGTCATTTCCAGGGGTCCAATGATGTCGACAGCAACCCGTTCAAATGGAGTCCCTACTATTGGCATTTGCCGCCATGGGTACTGGGCGTGTCAAGTGCTTGGGTGCTACCCGTTGGCACTGGGCGCAGGATTTCACATACCTGATAATGTCAGAGTTCATTCCTGGCCACCAATAGTGGGTTTTTATTCGCTGAATAGTGGCGTTTTGTCCCATATGTCCGATAAAGGGAAGAGAGTGCCCCATTTCTAAGATCTGGCTTCTGTACTGCGTCGGTACTAGGTGCTGGTTATTCCCCGTGTCCGGTTTGCCCGTTCTACGATACAATACGCCATCCTTAGAAAAGATGTCTCCGTTGTGTCTTGGGTCCTTAGCCATGGACAGTTTACTAAAGCAGAGCTCCAGAGTAGGGTCCTTTTGTTGCGCCTCCTTCAGTTCATTCGGCAACAAATTTGGTGCAGGCTCCCTCTCCTTCTTGGCTTGCCCTCTTGTGGTTACCGCTGCCACAATTGGCTCCTTAGGTCTCAAAATAAACACGTATCTACATTCCAGGATAACTGGGTAGATCGGATCATCCATTATGGCCGCTTTAATAACACCTCTGACAAAATCAGAGTGTATTTCTACCAGTGCGATAGGAAGCGTCCCGGGTGCATCACTCCTGAAAACTCCACTAAGTTTGACGGTTTCCTCTGTCTCCTGACCTGGTTTGATTATATGCCTAGCGACAATGCAACTAAAGCTTAATCCAGTGTCAAAGAGACAAGTAGTTGAGGTACCATTCAAAATTACATTTGAGGGTCGGTCCCCCTCAGGTTGAGAATCACTGACATTGGCTCTACCTGGCGAGGTTGTATGCAGGCATCCGATGCGGTTAGGCCCGGTTTGCTTGCCCTGATCAGACGTTCCTGATGTAGGGGTCTTCCCTTTTCCTTGACCTTGGTGGCCGCGCTGCCACGTAGGCTTGGTGGGTTGATCAGAATTATTATTTGTGGAAAATCAGGTTTTGTAGAATTTGCTTTTTTCCTGGGGAGGTCTCTGGGTATTATTTTCTTGTTGGTTATAATTCTGAGAGGAATTAGATGAATAGGATGACTGCTCTAGATTTTGTTTACGAGATGGCTCATCTGTGGGTTTACGTTTCGTGCTTGGAAGTTCGGCCATTGCATTGGTATAGCGTTCTGCCTTATTGAGGATGTCCTCAAGCCTGACTGCGCCCTGTTCAGCCAAAAATCTACGGGTTTCGTTTGACAAAGTAGACTTTATCTGTTCCACAAGAACAAGTTCAAGTAGTCTTTCATATGTAAGAGGTAGGTCAGATAATTCTATGCACTTTGTCAAATAGCCCGTGAGACGTGAAGAGAACTGCGGAAATGTTTCCGTGCTCTCTTTCATGCTGTTTCTGAACATTTGCAGAAATTTTCGGGCGGTCATCTCAAACCGTTCTAGCAAGGCCTTCTTCAGCATGTCGTAATCATGTTGGTTGGTTCCCAGCTTTGTGTACACGTCATACGCATTACTGTTAAGGACTTCTTTTACAACTTCGGTTGTTGTGGGGCCTCTATTTATGACACCAAGTATTTAGGATGACCAAGTTGTTATATGCGTATTCTGTTCCTACAGTCGAAGTCCTTCGGGTTCTTATATCACTTTTATAGGATTCCGTAATACTGTCCGTTGGTATCGATATTGTCTGCTTTAACCCGTGTGATGCATTCTTAGCTGAACATGTTTCATATTAACTATTCGACCATTGACTGACCTGAATTAGTCTCTTGTCTTATTAATTATATTAGCAGTGTGAGATGCAGCGTGTTCAGGCATTAATTATCACTGGCCATGATTAGTTGAATATAAACAGCATTTAACTCAACTCAGAATACGTCAGTTGATAAGACCGTGATTTTGACGACTCAAAATATTTAATTAATGATTTCATTCCATGAGCAGACACCAACTACATGGGAACAAAAGTCACATCACATTCATGTACGTTCTGCAAGAGTTCTCGTTATTTCCTTAACATATGTTCATTAATCTCTATCTAGAGTTCTGGTTAGAGGTCAGTTCCTTTTTTAACGGCCAATGTCCTTTGGCATAAATTCAGAGGCTAACTAGACTTACTCCCGTCGCTAGTTTATTCAATAGCCTTTTACACTAGACTTGATTATCCTGCTAGTTTCGCAATACACTTCGTAAGCTAGACTTATGTCTACTGCTAGCTATATAATATCCATCTATACTAGTCTTACACTATTGCTAGTATCATAATGTTCCTTTGGCATACCACGCCAGGCTAATCTGCCATAATTATACAAACTGCGTTAGGAACGATACGCCTTACGTTTGATCCACGAAATACACTGCTCAAGTGGCTTCCCAGCCAACACAACCAATAAGTGGACGACGCCACACACTTTTAAGCGGTTATACCACACAATATAAGTGGCAATGGCCACACTTCTGAAACACACTGCCGTAGGGGTCAAAACCCACAAGTCGAATGACGTTACCGAGACATACGCGTCATGCATAGAGATATGCGTACCATGTCGTTACTCTATTCAATTGCTATGTTCCATGGTGCAGCAATTCGAGTTGGCCAAACTCAAATGCCTGCACACATGCAACAATCATCGACATCGGTCGATGAGATATATCTCTATTCGTTTGAGGTGTTCCATGATACAGTCATTCGGATCGTCGACAAATCCAAATGTCTGTAAACATGAAACAATCCTCAACATCATCCCCCTCACTTCCAAACGTGACACTTGTGGCACGTGAGACAGTGGTGGAGAAGATGTACGTCTCTAGAATATTTTAGTATAAGTACTATCCACCTGTACTATCATCATACTCATTAAGTACACACAATAAATTTTATAACAATAATAATAGCACTTCTCAAAATGGTAACTAAAGAGTTAATTCATTTTCTTATCAGAGGAGTTGCGCGATAGAAAATCCGCCAAGTTATTGTCTTTTCCAGCAATAGGCAGAATCGTAAACGAAAATTCCTGAATCAACAAGTACCATCGGTGTATTCGAGAGTTACGTATTGTTCTAGATGTTATGTACGTAAGAGGACTGTGGTCCGTCATAATGTAAAAGTGCGTGCCGATGAGATATCTTGACAGCTTCTCCAGGCACCAGACCATTGACAGGAGCTCACGTTCACCTGTCGCGTACTTCTGTTCAGCCGAACTTAGTTTCCTTGATACGTAGAAACAAGGATGGAGTGTTTCCTTGTAGCATTGTAGCAAACATCCACCCATTGAGTAACTCGAGGCATCTGATTGAAGTATGAATGGAATATGTATATTCGGTAATAATAATATAGGTGCATTACTAAATAATTTCTTAATTGTTACCAGGGCGCTTTCGCAATCTTGGTCCCAAGGTACCTTATTAGGACTACCTTTGGTTAACAGTGCGGACAAAGGTGTAGATAGTTGTGCGAAATGCGGGATGAATTTATGGTAATAATTAATTAAGCCCAAAATGCTTCTAACCTGCTTCTTAGATGAAGGGGTAGAAATCTCTAGAATTCTTTTGACTGTATTGTCGTCAGGATATAGTTTGTGGTTACCTATGCGGTGACCAAGAAAAGAAATTTCCTGACAACCTATTTGGACCTTTGAAGGTCGCACAGTCAAACCATGCATACGTAACGTATGTAGAAGAGAAGTTAAACCATCAATATGGTCTTCCCACGAGTCATGAAATAGGCAGATGTCATCGATGTACGTGATGACATCTTTACGATCGCCAAGAAGGCGGCGCATCATGCGCACAAACGTCGCTGATGCATTCACTAAACCAAAACACATGTAATTCCATTGGTAGAGACCAAAAGGAGTTGTGAAAGCTGTGTAAGGTTTGGCATTTTCGGCAAGAGGGATTTGCCAGTAGCCTTTAGAGAGATCTAGTTTGCTAAAGAAAGTAGCATTAGATAATTCTGACAGAAGATCATCTAAAAGAGGCATAGGCTCCCCGTCTGTGATTGTAATTTTGTTCAATTGCCTAAAGTCAATACAAATACGTAAAGAATCATCCTTCTTCTTAACAATCACCATTGGGAATGCATATGGTGATTCCGAAGGAGATATCACACCCAAACGTATCATCTCTTTTAACTCTTTCTCTACCCTATCTTTGTGATGTAAAGATATAGGATAGGGTCTAAGTTTGATAGGTTTATAATCAGTAAGAGTAATGTCATGGGATATAAGTGATGTCTGACCTGGAATTTCAGTGAGGACATAATTGAAAGAAATAAGAATATCCCGAACTTGATCTTGTTGTGAAGAAGATAGTGAAGAAGAAATAGTCACGTCCTTCCAAGATTCCGATGATTGCAAAGAAGATAATTGGAATTGTAAAGGGATAGACGACGTGGTATCTTCCTCATGGACAACTGCAAAAGAAGCAGTATGATGTGAAGAATCACTAATAGAGTTAATGACAGGAATTAATTCCTGTGGTCTTTCAACTGCTAATTTTAGCATGTTGACATGGAAGGTTTTGATTTTCCCTCTAAAGTTCACAGAATAGTCAACGTCTGTGACTTGTTTGATAATATCAAATGGACCTTGCCATGATATTAGTAATTTGTTATCGTTATGAGGTAGCAATAATCAAACTTTTTCACCTGGTTTGAAGGATCTTAATATTCTCTTTTGGTTATGTAATAATCTTGATCGTTGAGTAGCTGATTTTATACTCTGGGATGCATAAGTGCACGCATCGATGATTCGCTGTCGGAGATCAATAACCAACTCGTAGCTGTTTCGAGTGGCTGTATCAATTGATGCTCCAACCAACAAATCTTTGAGTATCATCATTGGTCCGCGAGGATTCGAACCATAAACCAATTCGAACGGAGACCATCCCGTGCTTTCGTGAGGCACTTCACGAAAAGCAAATAAAACAGCCGGGAGTAGTCGGTCCCATTCCCGAGGGCATTCCTCAGTTATCTTAGATAACATTTGTTTTAGAGTGCTATTATAGCGCTCGCACACACCGTTTGATTGGGGCCTATAGGCACTACAAAACGAGTGGTGAACAGATAACATGGATTCTAAATCCCTCATAATGTTGGACGTAAATTGTGATCCTTGATCTGACAAAATGTCCTCCGGAAAACCGATTCGACAAAATATCGAAAATAATACATCAGACACAGATGCAGTCGTGATGGTTTTCAACGGTATAGCTTCTGGCCAACGCGTGCAAAGATCTACGCAAGTTAAAATATAACGAAATCCATTATTTGAAGTAATTGATAAAGGACCCACTATATCCACTGCAATCTTTTTGAAAGGTCTTTCAGGCACGTCTGTAATTTGTAAGGGTGCCGTATGGAACCTGCCCTTACGTGCTATACCTTGGCATGTCGTACATGATTTGCAGTATAACTTTGTACCTTTATTAACCCCAGGCCAATAAAATTGTGACGTAACACGAAACAATGTTCTTTTGATCCCCATATGACCTGCCATAGGGGAGTCATGACCTGTTTGTAGGACCAATGGTCTGTATTCCTTAGGAACTACCACTTGATGTATGATTGTTTTACCATTATCAAAATATCTAGTGAGTATTGATTTTTTTATCTTGAACCACTGTTTAGCCACTCCTGTGTATTTAATCGTTTTTTTGATCTGCTCGGCTAAACAATCCTTGTAATGTTGGGTCACTCTTCTGTTTTTCTGCAAAAACAGAAGGTGTAACAGTGCCAATTTGAGACATAATTGTATCTATTATAGGAAGAGGTGGTGTAGCCATGTCCGTAGCTAACTGTTGTGCTCTCGTTACAACAGCGTTCGCCACCTGTGGGTGAGATTCAACCCACATTGCAATCTCCTCAGGAGTGCAATCCTTAACTCCTGGTATGTTTCCTATTATAATTTCAGTAATGGGTGCTCTCAAGCCGCAGGCATAAACAGTGCCTGTGTAAAAAGGAGTATCAATGTATACTCGTGCCACAGGAAATGTTTCTATATTCCCACCAAATGTGACACACTTAACTGATTTGCCTGTAAAAACAGAGGGCTCGATAAGCGAGTGCTTTATGCCTATCGTTGAGGACCCCGTGTCACGCAAAACTCTCACTACTTTGCCCTCCAATATTCCTGGATGAAATGTAAGATAACCGACATTTACACATGCCGACATTGTAGGCATACAAGGACCACAATCAAGTGTAATTGTAGACTTTATTCTGTTTTTTGATTGACACTCATAACATGTATCATTCATTACCATACATGCGTTCGCATGATCATTATCATCATTACCTTTCTCCTTTTTGACACTGCAATTATTTGCATGTCTATGTTTACTTTTGTCTCTCGACGGAGATCTGGCATTACCTTTGTTATTATTGACTGACTTTTTTATTGCTATAATAAAAATCAGTAGAGTCATCCTTCCTGGCATCCCTACCATAAGATGATCTCTGTTTATAGTATCCTTTCTGATGTGAATCATCATAATACCTGCCTCTGTGATACCCATGATCATGAGGTGAATATCTTCTATAACCTCGTCGATATGAATTCGAAGGAGAGCGATGACGACGGAAGTTATAAAAACCTCTGTCGGATTGATAATAATCTGAACGAGAACGTCCATCAAAGCTCTTCGATCGAGGTCTGTGATCATGGTGTGCCGCGCACACAGGTATAGGATCTCGAATAGACGATATATGAACATCTTTATTCTGATGTGCGGTCTGATACTGTCTTCCGAGTTTTTCATACTCATCGATCGAATTAGGATGTCTTTCCTGTAAAAATGATTCTAATTCGGTACTGCATGCGGATAAAACTTTATCTCGCAGCATGAGATCTATGATACCTTCATAAGTTTTATTAATACCAGAGAGATCAATCCATCTGCTAAAAAAATGCTTAATTGATGCAATGAATTCACCAAAATCTGCATCCTTACTTGGCTTAGCCGCATGAAAACGATCTCTGAATCCAGACTCAGTTAACTGGAAACGTCTTAGTAATACCTCTTTTACGACTTCGAAATCGTTTCTACTCCTTTCAACAAGACTCATGAAACATTTAAGTGAGTCACCAGTCAAAAAATCAAGTAAAAGACTGCTCCATCTTTCCTTGGGGATGTTCAAGGCGGTGACTTTCATGATGAATCTAGATAAAAAAGAGTCAACGCAATCGCGAGTTTGATCAAAATGTGGCATTTTTAGCTTCGGATGGAAAATATTTGTACCAGCCGCAGTCTTAGTCTGTTCAGACTGCACTTTAGCTAATTCTAAAGCTTTTTCTTTTTTTGCATGAAGTTTTAATGCTTCGAGCTCCATGGCATTTTTATGGGTTTGGTCTAGTTGCATCAGTTCCATTCTCCTTAATTCCATTTCTTTATCTCGTTGTGCTAATTCTTTATCTCGTTGAGCCATTTTGTCCTTGTTGAATTCTCTGTCTTTTTCTTGTTGGGCCATTTCCTTTTCTTTCAGTTCCCTCTCTTGGGTTAATTCTCTTTCCTTCAATTCCCTCTGTTGGGTTAATTCAAACTTCCTAAGCTCCTCAGCTCGTTTAGTCGATTCGCGCTGTTCAATTCTTTCCAGACGCGATAAATATTCATCATATTTCGTATCTGCAAAACTTTGTAGTTCCGCTCCTGATTTCCCATACCTTTTTCCAATATCAATGAATTCCTGTAGTGTAGACATGATACTAGGTTTCTGAGTACCTTCAATAGTCTATAATATACACCAGGATATAGAACTCACTATAATATGTACATAAATATATCACTCAATAACAAACAAGTTCCAAGAACATGTGACAAAGACAATGAAAACAATCAAATGAATTACAATGAAATGATTTCTCAGTTATGCGACAACAATTTACACTTATAAAGTAAATAAGGGAGACTATACAGAGTAATCAGTAAAAGAAAGTGAAGAATTGACATCACAAAAAATATAACGTGACAGGTCGTCTTAAACTAACGTGTAGACAAAGAAATTTTAGATCACACACGAAAACAATTTTCAACAGCACTGAAATGAGGTTATGCAAATAATGATAACGTAATTTACATGACGAAACTGCTAAGTACACAAAATATGGTTATATTGCGAACTGAAGAAACATTTATATCCTGACTCAAAAGAAAAAAAATTAATCAGTCAGATCCTCAGTCAGCCAATATAAGCTTGCAAATCTAATAGAAGTTAACATTCACTGAAGTTTTCCTGGGAAAATTCCAGCCAATATTAAACACGACGAGTATACAAATATACGGATAAACATGAATGGGGGAAACACAGATGATAAGTAGAAAGTAAGCGAAGTGGTGATGAACTGTTGACTAAAGCTAATGCAAGGACAGTATGATAATGTTCAAGCGCCTAAGTAAAAATAAGAACTTATCTGTTTAACTGTCCCTCTGAGAAATACATGAGTGTATGTAAATCTAATCCTAGCTTCCCACAAGTGTTGAACAGCTGAAGTCCAATGATAGTCGACCTTGAACTTCGTAGTAGAACCGTTTGAAAGTATTGCTGGTCTTCGAAAGTAGCTTCTTCAAACGATCTGCGTCGCAGCCTTAGGTGAATTTGCTGAAGAAATACATGTCCACTGGTTCAGGTTCTAGAGTGGAAGACTTTCTTTCTATCAGTATGGATCAGTCTTTTGTGGTGGGAGAAAATTAGGATTCTCTCAGGCAAAGTTGACTATTAGCGCTGACGGCATTGATATAGTGACGTCATTTACTGACATGCGCAAAATAGTTGCCAGCTTGGTTTGAATGAATGATCTTGCCTTCAAACGTTCATCGTCGATTTCGCTTTCTTCGATACTTGATGGGGTGTTGCAGTATTCCCGAAATCCAAACGCCTCTGACACCAGTTTGTTAAGGACTTCTTTTACAACTTCGGTTGTTGTGGGGCCTCTATTTATGACACCAAGTATTTAGGATGACCAAGTTGTTATATGCGTATTCTGTTCCTACAGTCGAAGTCCTTCGGGTTCTTATATCACTTTTATAGGATTCCGTAATACTGTCCGTTGGTATCGATATTGTCTGCTTTAACCCGTGTGATGCATTCTTAGCTGAACATGTTTCATATTAACTATTCGACCATTGACTGACCTGAATTAGTCTCTTGTCTTATTAATTATATTAGCAGTGTGAGATGCAGCGTGTTCAGGCATTAATTATCACTGGCCATGATTAGTTGAATATAAACAGCATTTAACTCAACTCAGAATACGTCAGTTGATAAGACCGTGATTTTGACGACTCAAAATATTTAATTAATGATTTCATTCCATGAGCAGACACCAACTACATGGGAACAAAAGTCACATCACATTCATGTACGTTCTGCAAGAGTTCTCGTTATTTCCTTAACATATGTTCATTAATCTCTATCTAGAGTTCTGGTTAGAGGTCAGTTCCTTTTTAAACGGCCAATGTCCTTTGACATAAATTCAGAGGCTAACTAGACTTACTCCCGTCGCTAGTTTATTCAATAGCCTTTTACACTAGACTTGATTATCCTGCTAGTTTCGCAATACACTTCTTAAGCTAGACTTATGACTACTGCTAGCTATATAATATCCATCTATACTAGTCTTACACTATTGCTAGTATCATAATGTTCCTTTGGCATACCACGCCAGGCTAATCTGTCAGAATTATACAAACTGCGTTAGGAACTATACGCCTTACGTTTGATCCACGAAATACACTGCTCAAGTGGCTTCCCAGCCAACACAACCAATAAGTGGACGACGCCACACACTTTTAAGCGGTTATACCACACAATATAAGTGGCAATGGCCACACTTCTGAAACACACTGCCGTAGGGGTCAAAACCCACAAGTCGAATGACGTTACCGAGACATACGCGTCATGCATAGAGATATACGTACCATGTCGTTACTCTATTCATTGGAATCTTATTAATTATATTAGCAGTGTGAGATGCAGCGTGTTCAGGCATTAATTATCACTGGTCATGATTAGTTGAATATAAACAGCATTTAACTCAACTCAGAATACTTCAGTTGATAAGACCGTGATTTTGACGACTCAAAATATTTAATTAATGATTTCATTCCATGAGCAGACACCAACTACATGGGAACAAAAGTCACATCACATTCATGTACGTTCTGCAAGAGTTCTCGTTATTTCCTTAACACATGTTCATTAATCTCTATCTAGAGTTCTGGTTAGAGGTCAGTTCCTTTTTAAACGGCCAATGTCCTTTGGCATAAATTCAGAGGCTAACTAGACTTACTCCCGTCGCTAGTTTATTCAATAGCCTTTTACACTAGACTTGATTATCCTGCTAGTTTCGCAATACACTTCTTAAGCTAGACTTATGTCTACTGCTAGCTATATAATATCCATCTATACTAGTCTTACACTATTGCTAGTACCATAATGTTCCTTAGGCATACCACGCTATGCTAATCTGCCATAATTATACAAACTGCGTTAGGAACGATACGCCTTACGTTTGATCCACGAAATACACTGCTCAAGTGGCTTCCCAGCCAACACAACTAATAAGTGGACGACGCCACCCACTTTTAAGCGGTTATACCACACAATATAAGTGGCAACGGCCACACTTCTGAAACACACTGCCGTAGGGGTCAAAACCCACAAGTCGAATCACGTTACCGAGACATATGCGTCATGCATAGAGATATGCGTACCATGTCGTTACTCTATTCAATTGCGATGTTCCATGGTGCAGCAAGTCGAGTTGGCCAAACTCAAATGCCTGCACACATTCAACAATCATCGACATCGGTCGATGAGATATATCTCTAGGGCGGTCATCTCAAACCGTTCTAGCAAGGCCTTCTTCAGCATGTCGTAATCATGTTGGTTGGTTCCCAGCTTTGTGTACACGTCATACGCATTACCTTTCAACGCAGTTGAGAGTTTAAGTGCCCAACGGGAACTCTGTAACCCATACAGATTTGCGAGCCTCTCGAATTTCTCTAGGAAGGTGTCTATTTTTTCATTGGGGCTGGGAAAAGACTCTAAAGCAAAAGACATCGCCGTTAATTGGGCAGATTGAGAGCTGGAGAGATCCATTGACTGAGACCGGGGCGAAGACGGCTCTCCGTTATTCGAAGTAGAGGCGCCCCGACTCTCTAAAGCCTTATGCGCCAGTTCATGCTGTCTTTCCCTGTCTCTCTCTTTCCCTGCGAGCTTCTATGTCTGCCTCAATTTTCTTCTGCTCCAATTGACGATCGTCCTCTTCTTTCTTCCTAGCTTCTGCCTTCTCTTCCGCTTCCTTCTTCTTAGCTTCTTCTCTCTGTTGCTCCGCCTTATACCTTTCAAGTTCCCTGTTGACAAACAGGTTCGCGACTTCTCCTTCTAATCCTGAGTCCTTCGCCTCCTGTCTCAAAATGGATCTTATCCTAATTCTCTCTGCCATGCCAAAGAACTGGATGCTTCTAAGACTAGAGAATAGTAAGAAAAACCAAGGAGGGAAAAAACTCAAAGCCGCTACGAGAAAAAAAACACAAAGCATAAATTTACTTGTGGTACCTCCTACACTGTAGTGTGCAAACTTATCGCCGCTATTATTGTCACTTAAGACTCTTAACGCAAGCGACTATGCCACGTTAAAATGGTAAGTTACACTAGAAAAGAATCTATTTTTACTAACAGTAGAGAAAGATTTATATTAAACAATTTAAAAGGAAAAAAAATGTTCCCTAAAATTTTAATTCTCCGTCAACAAAACTCTGCCCCTGAAGTCAGTTTATGAGAAGAGACGATGTTAACTAGACATAAAAGTCAGAACAAGGCGTCTTTAGCTTAAGCTCAACTCTAGTAACTTCAAAAACCTTTAGTGACTGTAAAAACAATCACGCAATCCCAGCAAATCTTATAAAGAAAAAATTTAATTTTCTGTGCCAGAGGATAATTTAGCTAACCGAATTTATGATTATCCGTACTTTCTACTGCTGTGGAAAGAAAACAACCTGTAAATATGGTGTGTGGACGACCCAAATACTAAAAAGCGTTGTCTAGGGGTGTAAAAATTTTTTTATTTATTTCCCTAAATCACAAAGACAGATCATTCACACTCTATCTAGTTAGACCCAGACTTAATCAGACTCAAAAATATCTTTATCCCGACTATGCGATTGCCTCAAATGTAGCTCAAGATCCCAAGACCAGCCCACAATATTGTCGTAAATTTATTTTGAGAGAAAGAGTCTTAGAAATAGTGGTCCGGTTTAGAGTGGAGAATGGTGGTGAAAAGCTCAGTGATAGAAAATGTAGAGAGTAAATAGTTGCTTCACAGAGTGCTGGGGACTTATTTACGACAAATCGTTTCTCTCAATCTTCTCTTCAGACTCTCCTGGTCAAACAATTATTTGCCAGTTTCCAGACACACATCTGCGCTCACACCGATTTGATGCTTCAAACACACAGACGCACGTGAATACAAACTATATTAAACAAATAGGGAAATTTTGGGCTTTGGGTATTCTAACACAGTACTAAATAAGTTTATGATGTTTATTAACCTTAAAATCAAATCACAAACAAATATCAAGTGTTACATAAAATTATCATAAGTACAGAACATACCTCTAACAAGGTGAGGGGGGGGGGGTGAAGAAGATTGGTATCGATTAAGCCCTTCCCGCTTGTATTAGACAAAGATAAACCCATTCCAAAGATAGATAGTTATCAGGAACATAGGTAATGTAACCCAGCAGTGAATTTAATTACTCTGAAAGAGGTGTTACAATACTAGGTATGGGTGGTAGATACAAAATCCAGTTATTCCCAATTGTTCTTCCCTTTACTAAGCAAATGAAAGGGAGTGGGGTAAACAGAGTTAACAAAATATCCCACTTAAAGGAACAATGCAGGGTATACAGAAAATGTATTACCCGGTAGGCAAGTTAACAAAATGGTTTTTTCAAACAAATTAAATCTCCTGTCATTCATGCACGCGCGTGAGGATCCACACTCATATATTTACACACACTTACCGATAGCAGCATCAGACAATTCATAGAATTATATAAACAGAAGATACACTCTAGACATGTGAAACTGTCTAGCACTTCGATGTCCCGCCCCAGGATGTAGCGAGGTTTGCTGATAGCAAATATTCCCACTTATCGCCGGACTTGAAGCCTAAGAGTTCTTGTGTTTTATTATATAAAGAGGAGTCTATGAGATGGCACTAACACAGTTCGACACAGGGTTGAAAATGAAGTGGTGGTAAAATTCCTTCAAAGCGTGATGATAGCAACTGTCCGGTAAAGTTTTTAATCCAGTGAGGAAAAAACTAGGCTCAGTCACAGTCAGGTAAATAGGTACTCTCTCACAGTAGAGCAGTAAATAAAATATCGCTACTGGCAACTGTTCATCTTCCAGTTTATCTCACAGATTGAAATTTAATTTGATGATTTTTTAAAAATGTTCTTGGGTAGGCTTTCTTTCATGTAATTATGATAGCTAGGTCACATCGGACCGCCACAAGATTAAATTTAAAAAATGTTTCATCAATATGTCTGGAAGTTTAAGAACTGAGTCTGAAACTCTCTGTATGATTTCTTTATGCTGGGATTGCAAAGGTGATCATTCTATAGAAAAAGATAGAAAACCCATGAAAACATAATCATACCTCAAAAATCAAATAATATTCTAACGCGCGATCAATTTACCGTTAAGGCCATTATATACACTCGCGTATTTAATTATGTATTTAAGAAAACACGTCACGAGTCTAATGGTTAAAATACACCTCTATATATATAGGACTTAACTAAATTTATTAATTATAAATTCCTTCGCGACTTTAAAAGTTACTTTAACATTAAAGCATCTATTATTTTTGGAAATATTATAATAGATATATCATTAAATTTACCACTGGAACTTTTGGGATGAGTTTAATTTAATAGATTTAAATAAACACAAAATCCAGTGAAATAAAAATGAAAGCACTAGACCACTTATCACTTTAACAAATATATTATACCGTGCACAGAAACTGAAATCACTCCAATGTAGCCACCAATTCAGATGGAAATCTAGCAGAATTTCTACTATAGCTAGTGAACCTTAAATCTCTGGCGACCGAATGATAACATGGGATTCTACGTGGTCTGTATATATCTAACTGAAATGTAAGATGAGTGGGACATGTGAAAATTTGACACCTTTTTAGATCACAGGAGACTTTTGGGGATCTGACCGCCAGACTAAAGAGAGAAGCCGCCCCTGGTCTGACGTATCTCCGCTCGCTGCTTGTGCGTCGGCTTTCCCGTTCGCTCCCACTGCGATCGGTTCTGTGTTTAACACCGAGATGCGAAATACCGGCAGGAAACTTGCGTTGCTCGTTTCAGGGACCACTACTGCCTTTGATAGCGCCGATAGTCTTTTCTGAGATCCCTCAGTCTGTTTGATCGTGTGCCGTTACTTTCTGTTTGATTCTGGCACCGCCCCCACTGGGCCAAGTTAATGAAAATACTGCATATGGTTGCTCAAGAGATGTCCGTGGGCGTGATTTAATCTCTCCTTAGATCAATGCGATGACCAGAATGTACGGTAGATAAACTGTCCACATATTAATCAGCAAACGTGTTGACCATCTGTGTAGAACGGTTGCATAGCTAATGAGTCCAGGTGAAAAAAAAATCCCGTTTGACGAAAAGTTACCACAATATTCGGGGCCTCTAATGCTGTACGAAGGGGTCGTTACAAAGGGTCGTACCATATCATCCAACACTTCAGGGGTACCGATGTTATGAGAGGGTTCTTACCATCATCTAACAAATTCACGGACGGATGAGTTGTCTGTCACAGATTAGATAGCTTGTAGATGTACATTTACATATGGGGCTTGGCAAGCTCATGACACAAAATAACGTGCCACATAAACCATCACTGCTAGAGCTGATAACTGCTTGCTCACAAGGAACCAGCAGCATATGTAGCCCCATGCTCTATAGGGAGCAGGGAGTGGATGATGATATCTTGGTGTACATTTATTATCTCAACATTTTATTACGTTTTTTATGTATATTTATATATGTATAGAGTGTTACAATGGTTGTCTTCCGCTGTCCAAAACACTTTCATCTGATGAAATGGGCACTGATTTCATTCTCAGGGATAAGGACAACATTATGAGGAAGATGAAATGTTGGATGGAGCAGAGGTATCCTGATGATTATATCAGGAGACTCGATACTTAGAAGAGATATTTTTCTTATTTCAGTTGTTGGTCAAAGTTGCCAGAAGTCAACGCTATACACCGACAGCAGTAATCATAGACGTGTGCAAGGGACGTGCTGCTGTCATAAGATTCTTCTTCTTCTTCCTCGTTCGTCCTGAAAAGGACGTTGGTTGCGTTGTGTCTGTTTACACCAGAGCTGCGATAACTGCGCCTTTCGGCTGACACATCCGATTTCAGCACGGCATTTTTTAGGACCGGGTTTGCCTTCTCTCATCGATCCCTACTCTCTCAGCCTGACTGTAGTGATGCAGCCTGTTATCTTTTGCTGTATTTATTCACATAACCGTTGTCTGTTCCCTGTGTAATAATGATTACGAAGAAATATCTAGAAAGAATAAAAATTCTCAGTGTAGACGTACATGTTATTCGTCATCAAAGAGTTACATTGCTTCCTCCTCTATGACCTTCTTGACCGAGTCTTGTGTGAACACCTGGGAAACGTATATTTTGATCTAAGGGCACTGAGCAAACCCAGACATCGAGGTTAAAACTTGATCTATGTAAAGTGACGAACGTCGCCATTGTTAGTGCTTTCATCATGTCACGTTATCTCGTTACTTGATCTTTCTGTAATATGATGAAAACGAAACATTTTTTTTATAAAGTTTTGCCTCGTTTTGGCGAGGAGCGCCCCGTTTAACCTAGTCGTTTATATTAGGGCGCATGCCCAAACATAAAAGACCATTAGGTCTAGAATAAAAACGAAACAGTTTTATTTCAGCGATGAAAGTATTCATCAAGGTTTTTTCTTTTCCGGTGTCTTACTCTTAAGGTGAAAGGTAGTAGGCTGGGGTATGCAATTTTCTGTGTTTCATTATATAAAGGGCAGAATATACTTGCCTATCGGATGTAAAAGTCTGATGATCAGATTGCTTCCTTATTGATGTTCAATAGAGTTTCAGTCGTGTACACTTTACATCAAATGTTGATTAACTCGTAAAGGACGAGCGACAAGTTTTAAGGACCGATTTCCCCAGGTACTCGTGGCAGTAGGCCAATTTTTGGGGGCTGAAATTTTAGAACTAATTTTGTGTATTGGTTTGTCCCAAGATTATATTTTATCAATCCTTATTCGTATTCCTTTACAACTATGCATAACATTATCGTACTTAAAAAAAAAAAAAAACTTAAGAGGAACCGACCCTTAAACTTTAACACTATATGCAAACTCACAGCCACAGAAAAATTCTTACGTCCAACATGGGGAAACCGCCTCGTCTTTGAGAATTAAACATCCTCTCATCTGTGTTCTATTCAATAACTCTCCTTCCTGACTTATTTATTGTTCTATTTAGTCAAAGCGTTAAGTGGCTGAGTGGTTAGACATTCATTCATTCATAACCCTCCACTCCCAAAGGAGCATAGGCCTTCAACAAACACATGCCAAGTCCTCCTGTCACGTGCCATCATCTCAAGTTCTTTCCATGTTCTCATCATTTTCACCTCTGTTTCGAACTCTCTTCTCCATGTGCTTCTTGGTCTACCTCTGCCTCTCTTGCCCTGGGGGTTCCAGAACAAGGACTGCCTTGTAATGCTATCAACGGGTTTCCTCAGTGTGTGTCCTATCCATCGCCATCGTCTTCTTCTCATCTCTTGTTCCACTGGCACTTGTCTAGTTCTTGTCATCAGTTCCACGTTGGTAACCTTGTCATACCATTTTAATCCCTCTATTCTACGCAAGCACCCATTTATGAAAGTCTGTAGCTTTTTGGTTGTTGTCTTTGTTGTTCTCCATGTCTCCGAGCCATACAATAGGACTGACTTCACATTTGAGTTGAATATTCTTATTTTCGTGTTTGATCCGATTTCTCTTGATCTCCATATATTTCCCAATGCAATGAAAGCTCCTCTTGCCTTTTGTATTCTTATTTTGACATCGCTGTCTGTCCCTCCAACTTTGTCTATATTACAGCCAAGATATGTGTACGATTCTACATCTTGTATTGGTGTTTCTTCAAGTTCAACCCTGTTATCATTACCTGCATTTATTCTCATTATTTCTTGAGGTCACGTTGCAGGGTTCGAAACCATAAAGAGTCACGCTGCATTCTACCAAGCTGTAAATGGGTATCCGGTTGCTCTTACTGTTACGGAAGAGAAAGGCAGCGAGGAAAGAAAAGCGATAACCCCACCTCACAAGGATGAGAGGGTAGTATTTCACTTACCTGCAGTATTATCAGCTGTGTGATCACCTTTACGATGTTTAGCTATTCACATACAGGTCATACAGGGACGTATAGCAAGACTGGGCAACTTAATTTTGTATTTTTTTTTTTTTGCCATCGATGTGGCGAATAAGGAAAGGAATTTTTAATGCTTTATCCAAATATAACACAAACGCTTGACTAGTTTAACACTAGCAACCCTTTACTTTTAAATATATATATATATATATATATATATATATATATATATATATATATATATATATATATATATATATATATATATTTTTGGGTAATGAAAACTGTTCTGTAAAGTGGTCACGTGTCGTCCATATGTGACATCATGCAATTTTTGCCATATTTAAACCCCCTCCCCTCTCTTCATTGTCACATTTTGTCACAAAATCCCATACCTCCCTCTTATGAGCCATCACAAATCTCTCACCCCCGACCTATTTTAAGTAAAATAGTGTTTAATTAATCAAGCGTTAAGAAACATCTTCCTTTTCACGTGGCGAATCTCAGCACGAGGCAAGGCCCAACGTTTGCCCTACCCAACTAAATGCTTTTGCATTTTTTCCCTATACAAACAAAAATTTAGATGTTTATACCAGTCTGAATCAATCTAATGTTTATCAATAGTACAATTAATATAGCCTGCATTTTGTTTTTTAGATCCCTATTACATTATATTCAACAAAGAAAAGTATAAATAAAAAACAACTTAAAACAGTTTAATACTCTAACAGTTATCCGATATTTCAGCTGAGATTATAATAATATAAATCGTCCACGAAGCAGTTGTTAACTATTGGGGATAATAGACGACTATGAGGATGAAGGTTACAAAATCTATTTTGTTTCGACATCATTTATGAAAGAAGCGATCCATACTCGTATTTTTTAGTGTGATATCACATTCCTAAAACCCCACCCCTATCGTCACACTTCATCACAAAATTTTCACCCCCACCACCTTTTTCAATCACTGCGTGACGTCATATATGGGCGACCCCTCAAAGTGAAATATTGCAGAAGTTAAGAATCTACCTACTACTTTATGCCGCGGTAGAGCATTGGTTAGTGCACTTGCTTCCTAGCTGGGTGGTCCATGGTTCGATCCCTAGTTGAGATGGGATTTTTTTAGAATGCAAACGGTTCCGGCGTCGACCCAGCTTCATGAATTGAATAAATAATGCAGGAAACCTTGAGTCCTGTGAACAGTAATATGCCCTAGTGAGCCGATGGTCAAGAAAATAAGAGCTTAACACCATTCCTCAATGAGCGTGTAACGGGATCCTTTACTTTTTTACATTTTATTTGCTCATCATCTCATTTCAACCCGTAACCCGTCATGGGTCGTAGGGGTGCCATGGTGGAAGCATCAGCAGACAGGGTCCTCCACTGCTCTCTATCCTCAGCAATGCGTACAAGTGTGGAAAAACCGTGTCCTGCCCATTCTTTGAAGTTATCAGCCCAGGATTTTCTTTGGCTTCCTCTTCTCCGTTTACTTTCGACTGTTCCCTGGAGGATCGTTTTCGAAAGGGAATCATGACGAGTTACATGCCCAAACCAGGCAAGCTTTCGACGTTTCACTACCGACAAAAGTGGTTCTTGGTGGCCTGCATAGGTGATTATCTTCTCTCTAACATAGACATTTGTTTTGTGCTCTTTATAGCAAATGCACAAAATTCTTCTATAACATTTATGCTCGAAAGCCTGAATCCTTCGCTCCGTATCTGCAGTGAGTGTTCAGCCCTCACATTCATACAAAAGAATAGATAATACAAGTGATTTGTATAATTTGATCTTCACAGGAAAACTGATGTTACTTTTCCAGATCACATTCAGCCTTGTCATGGCAGCTGAAGCCATCTCAAGTCTTGTCTTGATTTCTTTACTTGATCTTCCATCACTACATATAGTGGACCCGAGATATTTAAAGGGGTTAACTTCTTCTAACGTTTGCCCATTTAACGTAATGATGGTCGGAACATGTTTCTTATGGCTATTCATCAATATCTTGTTTTTTTCTATATTAATTTCCATCCCATACGTTCTTGTTACTTTCTCCAGTCTAGAGGTAAGGTCTTGAAGTTCTGATTCTGTTCCAGCTATCAGATCGTTATCATCAGCAAAACGTAGATTGCGAAGAGGTCGGCCTCCAATCGATATGGTTGTTTCATAATCGTAGAGAGCCTCCTGCATAATATGTTCTAGATATATATTAAAGAGCACTGGGGACAGGATACATCCCTGGCGAACTCCTACAGTTGTTTTGAAAAATTCTCCAATGTCATTGCTTGCAAAAACAGCACTGCTTGCGTTCTTGTATAGTGCTTCAATGATATCTATGATGTTGGTATCAAAATTGAATTTTCTCATTATTTGCCATAAGCCTTCATGCCAGACTCGATCGAAGGCTTTTGTGAAATCGATGAATTTATAGTATAAATCGTGATGATGCTGGAGATGTTTTTCGATCAGTAATCTAATATTGACCAACGGGCTGATCACCCGTTTGCCAGTCACTTCGATTACGGAAACAACAGCAAATGGATTGATTTGCCATTGCCCTAAAGACGCCAATAGGCGTGATGGGAAACAATGGCAAAGAAAACCTATCTGCTGTTGCCCTAAGACGCCACTAGGCGTAATGGCCAGTGACTGCTTTGACGGTCGGTGGCTAAGGACGGAAGAAGAAGAAGAATCTAATATTGAAGATTTGTTCTGAGGTACTTCTTTAAAAAAAAAAACTGACAAATAAACCCCCTTTTCGGTTTTCATGTCCTTGTGTAGCACATGCGAACCACTCATTCTGTCCTAGCCTTTGTATAAGTTTGTTCAAGCTCTTTCCATCTATTCTTTATCATTTTCCTGTACTGTGCTTGTGGCCAACTCTTTTTTCCATATATCTCCAACGATATTCTCTGTGTATTTATAGGTCTCCTTCATAATGCTTTTAAAATGCATTAAAAACATTTAGAAACAAATCAACATTGTTTAAATTGCCACAGTGGCTACTGACATGTTATACTACGCGTGTCACTAAAGGTGACATTCATTTACTCCGAACTAGGAGTAGGCAACCCAGGGGCTGTGGAGATCTACAGCAATCCCCCCGGTCTTACGCTGTTCGATTAACGCATTTTCGAAATAACGCTGTTTCTGTTGTATGTAACATGCCCGTTACAATCTTAAAAAATTCGATCTTGTACTGTGCGCAAAATTCGGGGGGAGACACGAATATTACTTTCAAGTTCATCCAGGGTGGTAGTATGACCAAGAAGCAATGACATTGCTAGCATAATGAAGCATGCTCTCAAAATGAAATGCAGTTCAATGGTAATTCACAACAAAGAACAAGATATTAATTGCTACAAGGCGCTTCTTGAAGATAAATATGGTGGGAAAGCAAAGCTAGCTCGATTCGGTTTTCTTTTTAACAGGTCCAGTATCTTCTGCCCCCCATTGACCATGTAGCCGTGTCTCCTACATCTAGAGCCATAAAAACTGTTTCAACACCTAATGCTGACCGGTCGTCTGTAGATGAAGGCAGCACTACCGTGACAGTAGCCGCAAGTGACGGAATTAGTAGCGATTATCCTATAATATTTTTTGTAAGTCCAGTAAAGGTATTTCCATGACAGATACTGCCGTAGTGGAGTGAGGTGTTAGAGACTTTACCATACTAGGTCCAGCATCTAGAGGTGGGGTGACCAGTTCCCTACCTCGCTTTTCCTTCCCGAACTCAGAGCAGAGTCAGGTACCCATTTACAGCTGGGTAGACTGGAGTGTGTAGGTACCGTGATTCAAACCCGGCACCTTTACCGTGAGAGACCAGTGCTGTAAACATTCTGTCAATCGGACGCTATGTAAGTACAGTATATACATCACATTCTGTCAATCGGACGCTATGTAAGTACAGTATATACATCACATTCTGTCAATCGGACGCTATGTAAGTACAGTATATACATCACATTCTGTCAATCGGACGCTGTGTAAGTACAGTATATACATTACATTCTGTCAATCGGATGCTATGTAAGTACAGTATATACTGTCGTGAAACGAGTTGTGTAAACCCACTACTTTGTTAAATCCCTATGTCGAGAGCTCAGCCAATCAACGAGCAACGTTCACCAGTCTCTGAGACAGAATAAATTACAAGAAGATACGCCAGGAAAAAAACTTAAGCCCTGTTTTTTTCGGATGTGGGTTGCGGCCATCTTGTTCACGCAATAAGGCGGAAGAAAACTGAATAAAATTAGACTGTACGAGGCATGGTACTAAACTGCAGAAAACCAATCAGCTTGCCCCGCCAGGAACCAACCAAACGCTTTCCTTAACCAGTAGAAGTTACTTTACCTGCCTATATAATCGTGCGAGATTTTATGCTAAAGCACGCAACACCGACACGAAGCCAGAGAGAGACGACCGACTGTATAAGAGGTTCTGTCAACCTTGATTTATTGTTTACCTGAGTGCATTGACCTGCAGCCTGCTTCACTAAGCCGAGTCAAAACCTGGACTGTCTAAATCTTGGAGGGTTTTATTCGTGTCATCAAACCTGAGGTCGTATGTCCAGTCAATCCAGCTGCCTGGAACTTCACAGGAGCACAGAGATTGTACCTGAGATACATCTTTAGTCCCCCTCAGTCTTGGGTGGGCTAACGAAACGATCAACAGCGGGTGTTTTATGTCAACCAAACCAAGAAGGACAAAACTTTTGAGAGATGAGTACACATTAGTACCATTTCCGTCGGCAATTGTGAGCATTTAAGTCAATGAAGAAAACGTGAATCAGCGTAGAAAGAGACAAGATTAACAGCATAGCTGATAAATGTTATATACTTAATTAACAGCATAGCGGATACATGTACTATAATTGAATAACAGCACAGCTGATATAATTTTTGTTCCTATAATTGGAAAACTTGTTGTAATATATTTACATATCTATTTAAATATAAATATTTGTAAATCATATGTAAACTTACAAATCCATTACATTCCATTTTTCAACATTCACCCTTCAGCACAAGAGTAGATAGTGTATATACTAAATAAAAAGAAAATTGTATTTGAACGACTTGTCAATTTTATCATTGTTAAGTAAAAATCTGTTTCCTTGTTTTTTTAATATCACAGTTAGTTACACAGCGGAGGTGGCACTTTATGTCGGTCTCCCCTCTACTATTGTTTCGAGATCAGATCATTCACAGCCGTAACTAATTTGTGATACCAGTAGTTCTCTCAGACACTGGGACTTCACCATTTTCTGCAGAAATTCTATTTCTGTAATTGTCAGTAATATACTGATCCTAGAGCCAAAAAAACCTCACGCCACACTGGGGGCTCGTTCCTGGGATATTTATGTATATCTTGAGCCATACTTAGTCTATTCATCTATCTACAATTTATCTTGTACCCCCCATTGATAACATAAGGAACACTTCTTTTTGAGAAAATCATAATAGGATTTAAAAAAAAATTATTTTCTTAGGAGGAGTACCACTTAGTACTCAGTAAATAGTTAATGCTCACAAAGTTGCACGGAAATTATTTGTTCAATTAAATTAATTAAGTTTAATTATAATATAGTAAATTTATATACCCTCTCTTAGTAAAGCCATGACTGATCTAGTGAAGTTCAGAACTGCGGTCATGCAGATGGGTAAGGAATTAAATATGACAGGTAAAGCTCTCACTCAGTATGTCACAACAGAAGTGGACAAACACATAGATAGGGAAGAAAGAAAGTTGCAATTAGAGGCTGATAGAGAAGCAAAGACATTTGAGGCTGAAGAAAGGCGGTTGCAAGCAGAAGCTGAAAGAGAAGCCAAACGACTGGAAGCTGAGAGAGAAACCAAAAGATTAGAAATTGAAGCCAAGAAATGGGAGGCTGAAAATGAGGCAAAGAAAATTGAAGATGAGGAAAGGAAATTACAAGCAGAGAGAGAGACCATCAGTTGAGATTAAAAGAGCTTGAAATTCAGGCTCATACTGGCAATAATGGTGGTAGCTCACCTCACTCTGAGAATAGCATTTTATAAGTTTTATACCCAGGTTCTTTGCCTCAGTGGATAGCGATAATTGATGATGATGGATGTGTAAAACAATACACTGAGTGGTCATATAATACGAAGTGGTACTTCTATATAAAACTTGAGGAACACCGCTCGAACAGGAACACTGTTTATTTACACTGTACAGCAGTAATATCAGTTGGACGTCCAACAATTTGGTCCTGTAGACATCCTTACAGCGCACTTGCCAATAATATACTACTGGACAAAAGTTAAGGGCCGCCATTCAGTTTAGACAAGGTTTATATAATTGATTGGCAAACTGTAAAGACAAGTGAAAATGGTATTAAAACTGAGCTCAGAGAAATGTGTATACATTTTTGTGTGCACTGGGTTAATTTTTTTTTAATGTCCCAAAACTGGGTCACTTTAACCCGCACGTGAAGATTGGAATTGTTGCAGCAAAAACTCGTGGTTTTTGCAACACGCCCCACTAGTTCAAAAGGTGAAAAAGTGAGTTGAATTTGAATGCACGTGGAAAATGATCATCGGTAAAGAGTGTTCACCTTTGGTATGCAATAAATCAGTATGACTGTTGAGGATTGCTTCATGTCTGCAGTATGGCGCGGTCCTCAAATGAATATATTAATGATCGATGATGTCGGGGATTGTTGCATGTGTGCAGGCATTTGGATTTGAGCTCGGTCCGAATGGGTGCACCATGGAACACCGCAAATGAATATATTAATGACATAGAATGCATATCTCTATGCATTACGCGTAGGACTTAGTAACGTCATTCGAATCGTGGTTTTGACCCCAACGGCAGTGTGTTTCACAAGTGTGGCCTAGCCACTATGATATGTGTGGTATGACCACTTAGGATTGTGTGGCATTGTCCACTGAATTTATATGTGTGGCTGGGAAGCCAATTTAGCAGTGTGTTCTTGGATCAAAACGTAAGTCGTATCGTTATTAACGCAGTTTGTATATATGGCGGATTAGCCTGGCAGTGTATGCCAAATGAACATTCGTAACTAGCAGCAGGAGTAAGACTAGTGTAAACCGAATAGTATATAGCTAGCAGCAGACGTAAGCCTAGTGTAACAAGGATATTAGACGACCAGCAGCAGATGTAAGCATAGCGTAAGGAGGATATTGCAAAACTAGCAGTAGAAGTAAGTCTAGTGGAAAAAGGGCTATTATTAAACTAGCAACAGGAATAAGTCTAGTTAGCCTATGAATTTATGCCACGGAATGTTGGCCAAAAGGAACTGACCATTATACAGAACTATAGAGTAGTGAACATGTGCTTTAATGAAGAATAAGAACTCAGGTAACACGTACATGAACTGTGATTATGAACTATGTCTTTAAATAGTTGTGTCTGCCCATGAAATGAGAGTGTTAATTAAACATGTTTAAGTCGTCAAATACTGGTCTTATTAAATGCCGTATTCTGAGTTGAATTCCACACTGTTTGATTCAATCATAATGACCAGGGACACTTAATTGCCTAAACACGCTGCATCTCGCACTGCTGATATTAATAAGGCAAGAACAGACAGGTCAATCAATACTCATAATTTTAATATGAAGCATGTTCCAGTTTCAACGCATCACACGGGTTACTAGAGACAATATCGATACTAACGTAGTGCCCAACGGAATCCTGTAAAATATATAAATGAACCCGGTGGACTTTGACATTCTAAGATCAGAATACGCACGCAACATCTTGGTCATCCAAAGCATATAGAGCCTTAACCTGAACTGGTGTCAGAGGTTGTCAATAAGTCCGTAACAGTGACAA
Organism: Oreohelix idahoensis; assembly: GCA_024509875.1. NCBI lineage: Eukaryota > Metazoa > Mollusca > Gastropoda > Stylommatophora > Oreohelicidae > Oreohelix > Oreohelix idahoensis. Next base: position 397,866 of record JAMPIV010019131.1, read on the forward strand.
GTGGTAGAAATGATCACCGCATTAGCCATACCACCAAGGAGAAGTCTCAGCACTGTAGACTGTGGTCGAGCCATGGCATGGATTCAGGATGGTCAATCTGTTCGTCATGTTGCAAGACGTTTAGCAGTGTCCCACTCTACTATTCAGAGACTTCTTGGGAGATTTCAAGCTACCGGACATTCGGAAAATCGACCCTGCTCACGAAGAATTATATAAAACTTGTCCAAACTGAATGGCGGCCCTTAACTTTTGTCCAGTAGTATAGTAGACTCTGTGTTAGTTGCACTATCTGGCTCTCTTTAGATTTTACTGCTGCTTATCTTCTTTCTTCTTAAAACTGCTTTGACTATTTAACTATTACTGTTCACGTTCAGATTATTGGGTTGTAATTACCGAACGACTCCGGGGAATGACTCTTTCCCCGAACCTAACAGACTCCTATACTGGCCCCGAATAACAGGCCTACTGCACTATCTTAACTACTGCACTCTACGTACCATTTTAACAAATGAGAGCATAACACGCTCTCCCATTCTTCCACTCCTTGTCAGGATACTACAATACATATGTTGAAGACTTGTACTGCACAAATCTGCCACAGCAGACCTACGAATTCACATAGAATCTTGAGCAAGTCACTGTCGTCGCCACATGGCTACCATGGTGTACTGAGGTACGTGTGACCTGTACTGCTTCACTCACGCTTCTGATTGAGGTGCTGAAAAGCGTGACTAAACAGTTTTTGTTACCCTCTGTTCGAATTATATGGAAGTCCGTCTCGTGCACATTGTTTTCGCGCATCCCCTTTTTCTACTCTTTCTAGACTATCCTATGTTTGATTCTCACTATTCGTTCCCCTTATCTGCCGCATTTCATTTTAGCATGAGCAATAAGCTTCCTTCATACACTGGCCTCTTTCAGGATAACTTGATTAATCTTTTTAGCTATCCATGGTATTCTTAACAAGCTTCTGCAAAAACCACTTCTCGGTGGTCTCCGGTGATTTTTGTTTGTACTGACTGCCCACGACTCCCTTTGATGTGATCTTCTTCTTCTGCATTCGTCCTGAAAAGGACGTTTGTTACGTTGTGTCGCCGTTTACAGTACAGCTGCGATATTTGCGCCTTTCGTCCCGACACATCCGGTTTCATCCTGGAATTTTTGGGGCCAGATTAGCCTTCCCTCTTCGATCCCTACTCTCTCATCCAGACTGCAGTGATGCAGCCTGTTTCGATGACCACCACTTGGAGGTGGAGTAGGGTCTTGGTCAGCTCTGGTTCGCTGACCCTGACGCAAGCAGTCAAGCAATAGGTCGCTGACTGCATTTATCACTGTTGCTGCGTCTTCGGTCCCATGTTATCGATTTGACTTTAGATAAAGAAGTCTCTTACTTCCCTTGGCAGTACTTCACATTTTTTTTTATTTGTGCTTAGGCTACTTTGCTGTCACCTCTCAATCAATGCTTTGAAAGATCCATAATGGATGGCTACGACATGAATGGAAAATTTACATAGAGGCCTCAACCCTTCAGGAACTGGCGTGCATCTACTGTTCTGGTTATGCAGGAGTACGCGCCAATGACAGGGCTGACAGGCTAGCCTGGAGAGCATCCAGTGGGGGCATTGGATTCGGATACGGGAGAGGTAATAAGGACAATTAATGATCGACCATTAGAAACCAACACTGCGATCGATGAATCAACACGAATCAGACTGCTGAATTAGGCATCATGCTTAAAACTAGCAGACATTAATGTGTGAGAGGATAGGGCCAGGCGTGTGTGCTACAACCAGCGCGCTGTATGAATAATATGCATTCATACACTTAGATATTTCCTGAATCGGACACTGAACACCTGTGAGCTTGCCAAGAGGGCAATGGGATATGCTTCAGAACAAGAATAACTCTTCACCTCTGAAATACATCTTTCATCTGTTGTTATTAACATGCTTAGGTATTTTAAGCTAGTGACATGTTTAAAACTGCTCTGTTAAAGAATGTTTTTGTTACATTGCGGAGTGTATGGTTGTGAAACACTTGTTCTCCACAGAAAGCTAGCTTGATGTTATATTTATAATGTTGGAAGAGCTTGGTATGATGTTATGTGTTTTGGCCGTTGAAGCGTGGCCATGATTGCGTATTCGGTTTGTCATGATTTTTTTATTTTTTACTTTAACCAGCGGCACTTATGCTTTCAGCCCTTCGGCCCAATGACATATCGTTGCGAGGCTGGGGAACCTGAGGACTTTCCTTCCAACCTGGTCAGGAGCTTCGCTCCTTCCCATCCACAGAGGGTTTATCACAGGAGCCGTTCAGGTTATTCAGTCATAATCCCGGTCGTTGGCACTTCTTCAAGCGTTGACTCCCCGGCTTGAACCTTGAAAACCTGGTCGCTAGTACAACGTTGTAACCATTACACCAGCACGGCTCCCAAGTTTGTCTTGATAAAGTTCATGGAGAAGTGAGCAAAACAAGTGATTTTAGCAGGAGAAATAGTGCAAGGATGTGTGTAATGGGAGTTGACAGTCAACGTTTGAGATGGAGAATTGGTTGCGAGTTTGAAGCGGAAAAATCGCATGCTGAATTGTGGTAGAAGGTTAACAGTGTATTCTTTCATGTACAAGTATGCAGATGCCCAGAGCGGGCAGACGTAACAGTGTATTATTTTTAAAATGTGTAAAAATTTAAATAGTTCGGAGATCGAGAATACCTGTGTTAAGTGGTTTATCCAGCCAGAAAGGCCGAAAGTATGCAACATTCTCACAGCCTTACACAACGAGACCCAAACACGAAATGGTGTGGTCACATAGAACCACAGATAGCTCGTGTAATCTGTGAGCTCGTCCTTTTTACCTAGATGGCATCCTAGCAAGCATCCGTTGTAGCAAGACTCCGTATTTTGCAAGTCTCCCGTTTTCTGTCAGACTGACCAATTGAATTTGAAATATATAATTTTTCTGACATTGTGACCCGTACGAGTTTAAAAATAGGCATTGTCACCAGTGTTGCCAATCTGACTTTTGAAGAACCTACATAACGAATTTACGATGCCTCATGAAACATGTAGATATTATGGTTTACGGCGGCTGGTTAAGATGTCTTGTCAACTGAACTTTTGACCTTCCGCACGTTTCTTGCTTGTGGAAATTAATGCAAGCTGCTGTTTTACTTCAAGAGGCCTGTTTTGTGTAACGGAAACACGTTCGCTGTGAAATCATGTCATAACTGTAATGGTTTATTTTGAACCGGAATATCTAGTATGTTGTTGTCACCAGTGATTGTATCAGCTCTGTGGCTCGTGCAGTGAGCGGAAACCTTTTTTTGTCAAGCAAAAGAGAGTTTCGGGACGGCTATAATACATGTTGTGACTGACAACTAGCCCTTGTCGATTACTGTTGGACGATACGTGGGCTTTTTCAAGCCTTGTTTCTTAACAATGAACTGTACACACATTACAACTTTCTACGTTATGAACTGGTTTGTTTACATTTCGTAAAGCGCACTAAAGGACAGTGTTACCAGTGTTGAGTGTCGTCATTCAATCAGACTGTGTATACAGTAGGATCTATAATATTTATCATTTGTGGACTGTGACATTTGTGAAGTATTCATCTCGGTGTTGACTGTATGGAAGGCCTTTAACGAGCTACATAAGCTTTTTTTCCCATGAACTATAATTAATTTATTAACAGCTGTGGACCAAACTAATGCCACTGGACATTTATTAAGTTATTACAGATGTGGCACAAGCTAGTGTCATTGGACATTTGTTAAGTTGTATACAAATGTTTGCAAGTATACGCTGCCTGCATAATTTCCTGTATCACCGGCTTAACATAATTTCAGCATCTGTGACACTATTTCTTCTGCGGCACAGAAAATGATCAGTACATCGTGTTACGAAAAGTACCTCTGTGGTGTTTGTCACTGTATGTCTTGTAGTTCCCAAAGTCGGCATGCCTTATAGTCTTTCATTCTGTTTCATCGTTGTGGTGTTTGTAACAATTAATGTATTAGTAGTCAAATAATTATTACCAGTTACTTTCTTGGTGACAAGTGATAGTTATATCATGTAAGGCTGTTGATTTATTGTGAGAGCCAGGGCCCGATTAAGGCCAACTGATGCCCTAAGCACAGCCCCCCCTCCCCCCCGCGTTTCAGTTCCTTAACTGACAAGACTTTAAGACTCAATAATTGTTGAAGAGACTGAAAATTCAATTTTCTTCCTTGCCAGACTCCACTGAAATTGCAGAAAAACGTTGGTAAGACAGGCAAACATACTGAACTCTAGGTTTATGTCTGACACCTTCAGTTATTATTTTTATTTTTTAACAATTCGAATTAAAGTCTAACACGAACAGATATAGAAAGTTACAAAAAATTCGACTAAAGGCTACTGTGACAGTGAAAGAGATTAGAGTTAAGGGCATGATGGCTAGAGGGAAAATTCTGTGGTGCCCCCTTCCCTTGATGCTCTAAGCAAGTGCTTATTTTGCTTAATGGTTAATCCAGCCCAGGTACCATTTCGTCTTGAAGTTATTAGTGTGTCATCTGAATAGGTTAGACATAATTTGTGTTATTTGTATTCGACTTGTTTGTCTCAGAGCTGTGGTGTAGATATAGACAGTTAGTCTTGTCAAGTTTTTATGATGTATTCTATTGTCAATTTTCTTCTCTATCGTTATAAAAACGTTTAATTTCGGTCTTCTTGTTTTCTTGTATTCTACTAGCTGGGTCTGTGGATATACCTCGATTATTCTACCTTTACTTTCTCTTTTGCTTTCCGAACTTGTCACGTAGTATTTAGTTAGTATTTTTGTGTGTTTTGGTTGTTTGTTCAACAGCATCATCAATCTACGTCTGTGGATATTCCACATTTTAGAAAAAGGTACTGGAACCGTAATTTATTACGATATACAGTCTTCAGTACCGGCGAGAATTACATAGGTCTTGTTAAAAATGTTATTTTACTGTACACTTTAGTGGGAAAATTATTGTAAGAAGATGCCATGGCTAGTCTCTTGGACTTTATCAAAATGGGTAAGGAACTGAATTTAGAAGGAGATACTTTGAGGCAATGGTTCGAAGAAACATTTGAGAAGGCTGGTAAAGAAATCAAACGTAAACAGGAAGAGGAAAGAAAGGACAGGTATCTCTCAGAGAGAGAGAGAGAGAGAGAGAGAGAGAGAGAGAGGGAGAGAGAGAGAGAGCTGAAGAAAAGTGAAGTGGAAAGAGAGATTAAAAAAAATAAGCAGACAAAGATATGAAACAAATCGAAACAGACAAAGAGATGAAACAGTTTGAAGCAGACAAAGAAGTTAATAAACTTAAAGTGGAGGCAGAAGTGAAGAAAGTGGAGACAGAAATGAAGAAAGCGGATGCAGAAGTGAAGAAAGTGGAGGCAGAAGTGAAGAAAGTGGAGGCAAACAAAGATATGAAGATTCACAAATTGAAATTACGATCATCTAGAAAAAGGTCCATCTACCAAACAACCATTTTCATCATTTAGGATGCGTCTGCCCACATTCGACCCAGATAATGATTTATTAGATTACCTTTGGAGCAGTTTGAGACAAAGGCAACACCCATAAAGCTAATAAAGGATGATTGGTCTATGGCATTATGTGATCTGTTAAGTGGTTCAGCCCTACATACATTTTATTCTCTTTCCCTTAAAGATAGGACTAATTATGATTTGGTGAAGAAAGTCCCCCTACGGAAATTTAATTTGATGTGCGAAGATCATAGGAAACGATTTTATGATTATCTGCCGAATAAAGACCCGGGTTTTGGAGACTTTATTGCCATGATTAAGCTCTTACTTAATCGCTGAATTGAGATGTCACGAATTCCTAAGTATTGCGATGAGCTTTTAGTTTAATCCTAAGAGATAAAGTGTTGTCTTCGTGTAATGCCAGATTTATTGGAGTTTTGCAAGGAACGACAAGTGGAAAATGTCGATGTCATGATGCAGTTGGGCGAACAATGTATTACTCCACATCCGTGGAAATCATAGAAAGTTGAATCTGAGAACTTTGCAGCTTTTGTAGCTCAACGGACTACTGAGAATAGTTCATACAGGAGGCCTCGTTCAATTACTTAGATAGGAACAGCAATAGATACCCTGATACTAATAAGGAGAATGTTACTAAACGGAGGACAAATAGAAACAACAACAATAGACACAAAGATTGGTCACCTCGGAAACCTGCCAGTTCTAACGGTTCGATCTATAGTGGAGGTAGTTGCAGAACCCTAGGCACTTGAAGACATGCCACTAAGTTTTGTAATGCTGTAACGTCTACTGCAGGAAGTGGTTCACAATAAAGCCCTAAATGTAATCCGCAAAAGAGTGGTCAGAAGGCAGTGTGCATCTTCGAAACATTTAATAGTGAAGAATATGAAGGTTGCAGACTTCTTTTCGAACCACATGGTACTTTTATTTGCGATCATCCTGTGCCAACTGATGGTCATATATCGCAGGCGCTATCATCTGTCCATGAAGATGGTAGACTGATGCATCGTTGCCAGGTTGCTGGTACTCCTGTCTCCGTATTGTGTGACACTAGTTGTACAACTGTAGGAATCCGGAGATCATGTATCAGTGAGTCTTGTCTCATTGGTGAAAGTGCAAAGTGTGTTACATATGGTGGTAATGTGGAATATTACCCCTTGGCAATTTTTGATGCCGACACACCATTCTTGTCTGCTTAAGTATGTGCAACGGTCCTCGAATCTTCTACCGCATATCTCATTATAGACAACTTACCTCATGTTAAGAATTGCATGCAGGGAGATATCAATTCATGGCTCCAGGAACATCCCACTATAGCTGATTCAGTTTTGCCAAGTTTATTAGAAACATTAAATGGCATAATTTCCCTGAAGTCTTCTGATGTGTCATTAAAGGATCTTGCTGTTGTGACAGTCAGGGAGAAAGTGAATCGGACTTAGTTAGTCGTTTGAAGCAATATTTGCCCACAGGTAATTTATGGCAAAGAAAAAAACATGAGGACCACACAGTTGTAAGGAATCTTCCTTCATGATTTTATTTTAGAACTGTGGAAAATGTATTTCGTGACGTCAGAGGTGTAAAGTTTTTTGAGATAGTTCGATATAGAGGAACATTTTCAAATAGAACCTATGTAAGATTTTACAATATGTATGATACACAAGGAGCATTTAAACTGAAACATATGTCCAGGGTCATGAACAGACTTATTGATGTTCGACTTTCTAGAGGTAAGTCAGGATACGGATAGGTCTGAACACAGTTCTGATAGTTGTACTCTGATTTTACAGTTCTGTAGAAGCTGGATGCAGGTGAGGAATTGGATGAGAGTAGTCACTCTTTTGAAAAGGTACGTTTCAATCCTCGTTATGCTGCTGGTGTTGTATTTTTCAAATACACAGTCTCTCATACACGAATGGGGGCTGTGAACGCAAGAAAGTGGCATTTCATTACATAGGTAACGGCATTAAACCCTGTATTACGTTAGCCTGAAAATATGGCTAACAATAGTTTCATGATAGACACAGGTTGTTTTGCCGCCCTGGTATCTGATCGATTTCCAGACTGGAGAAATACTTCACTGCAGTTATTTGTAATTTTTCTTCTGCTGATTATATGCCATGAACTGTTCCACACCCTTCCAAATCGTCTAATGGTAGGCTGGCACGGTGGGCATGGATTTTACAGCAGTACCATTTTTCTTTGTTGCCCACAGATGACCCCTCGAATGTCATCGCCGACTATTTTGAGTCTCTAGATTAATGGTGTGGCCCGGTAAATTAAGTTTTGTAAGAGTTTAATTTCTGTCTGATCATTTTTTTCTTTTGCGTTTATGTCTGTGTTCTTCTTCTTCTTTGATCCATAACCGCCAACCGTCAAAGCAGTCGGTGGCCATCACGCCTGGTGGCGTCTTGTAGGGCAGCAACAAATTGATTCCACTTTGCTAGGTTGGCGGCCATCCTTCGTACAGTGCCCCAACTCTGGTTCATTCTTTGCATCTCGGCTTCCACAGTTCTCCGCCAAGTTGTTTTTGGTCGGCCTCTCTTTCGTTTTCCCTCGGGGGTCCATAGCATAGCTGTTCTTGTGATGGCATCAGGGTCCCTTCTGAGAACGTGGCCAACCCAACTCCAGCGTCTGCCAGCTATGATGGTGTGCATGTCCTCCTGGTTACTCCGAATAGGTAGTTCTTGGTTGCTGATGGTGTTTGGCCAAAAGATTCGGAGAGTTTTCCTTTGGCACATTGTGCGGAAGGAGGACAGTTCGACATTTCCTTCTCTGTTACTCTCCAGCATTCCGCACTACAGAGAAGCACAGAAAGTACACAGCTCTCATACAGTCTTAGTTTGGTGTTTGTGCTGTATTGGGAAGACTTCCAACTTTTGTTGAGAATAGCAAAGACTGTTCTCGCTTTATTCATTCTGTTGTTAATGTCCTTGCTTGTTCCGCCATCAGGTGTTACTATGCATGCTAGGTAATTAAATGTGTCTGTCGGTTCTACCTTCTGGTTCCTTACTGTTATTGGCTCAGGATTGCCCACATTTAGTGTCATGACCTCTGTCTTCTTCAGATTGATGTTCAGGCCAACCTGCTGGCCATACTTATTCAGTCTATCGGTTTTTTCTTGGATGTGTTGATGTGAATGCGCGAGTAGTGCAATGTCACCTGCGTATTCCAGGTCTTCCAGTGAAGGAAACGTTGTCCATCTAATTCCTCTTGGACTATCCTGTGTTGTCTGGCACATCACTCAATCTATGGCTGTCAAAAATGTTGTTGATAAGGGTATGTCTGTGTTATGACACATAAATTCTATGACTTGAACAATTTTGATTGAGTAGAGTTTGAATGATGTGTTGTGATACCTATCACTCTGTTATTTTATCTGTAAAGGGTGTAGATGTCAAGGAATGTTTTTGTTGGATTTCGAAGTATAAAGTTGTAAAACACCTGTGCTCCACAGGAAGCTTGATTGATGTTATATTCATAATTTTGGGAGAACTTGATATGATGTTGCGTGTGATATCATTGGTTGTTTTGGTCGTTAGAGCGTGGCGATGATTGTGTGTTCGGTTTGTCTTGATAACGTTCATGGAGAAGTGAGCGAAACTCGGGATTTTAGCGGGAGAAAGAGTGCAAGGACGCGTGTAACAGGTGTTGACGGTTAATGCTTGAGATGGAGAGTTGGTTGCAAGTTTGAAGTGGAAAGCTGGATTGTGGTAATTTTATGTTTACAGTGTATTCTTCCATGGGTGTAAATGCACAGAGCAAAAGTTTACAACCCTCTCACAGCCCAACACAACGAGACAAAACACGAAAAGGTGTGGTCACTCAGAACCACAAATAGCTCGTGTCACACTCCATTTGCTTCGGTAGTGCATTCTGGAAAAGGCCTTTTTTCTTGGGATGACCATTATTATCATTTTTTAAGGCTGAGGCCTTTAGTTTTCACTTTCTGTAACTATTAATTCAACCATTTCTTATTACTTCGTTCCACTATTTTATGTTTAAGACTATTATCATCAGTGTATCTCTGGTTGTTTATATCATTTCCGCCTACTGATATTTCTGAAATGTCCTCAAAGCATCTGATTATATTTTTTCCACTGTACAGAAAGAACAGGTCACGTGGTTAACGGCACACATTCCTGCTTAACACCCTGTTTAATCTGCCGAAAAATTAAAAAAAATAAATAAATAATACACAAAGGTATGTTTCAGGCACTCGTGAGAAATAAAGAAGTAGAAGACTAGACAATAAAATAAAACGACAGAAGTAATGGGCTTACCGGGAATCGAACCCAGGACCTTCCGAACGACACCACCGCCTAGCCACGGGAGCGAAACATTACTATCCTCAGGCCTCGGGTTCTTCTTCTTCTTCTTCTTCTTCTGTCCTTAGCCACAGACCGTCAAAGCAGTCAGTGGCCATTACGCCTAGTGGCGTCTTAGGGCAACAGCAGATAGGTTTTCTTTGCCATTGTCTCCCATCACGCCTAGTGGCGTCTTTAGGGCAACGGCAAATCAACCCATTTGCTGTTGTTTCCTTTAAGGCCTCGGGTTCCCTTCTTTGAAATGTTAATGTGTGCTTTCAATTATTTATAACTGCCATTTCTTGCCAAAACATTAATTTTAAAAATAATAATAATAATTACTATTTGCCATTGATATACGTGCTTTCAAACAATTTAGTGATTTTCTCATGTTCCACAAATAGTGAATATATACTTTGGTATCCCTATTTTTCCTTAACGCTGCCTTTAGAGCGGAACTACCATACCACTGTAGCTGTTCTTGCAGGAACTTGAACTAAGCTTTCACATGCTCTTGCGGCGGTGGTTCCCGTAGCAATTTGTATATATATATATATATATATATATATATATATATATATATATATATATATATATATATATATATATATATATATATATATATATATATATATATATGAGGATCCATTTATGACACATTGACAATATAAGTATGTCCTTTAAACTCAGAGTTCATCTTACGTCTGGTTCCAATATCGCATAATATATCTCAATCCACGTAAAGACTGATAAGAACATTCATTAGTACATCACAATTCGTGAGGTCTCAGTGGAGACATACAATCTACTTCATAAGAACATCTAAGATCTACACTTATGAATATCCAGACGGAACACTTTAGAGCACAGTCTAAACCACGACCATAGGGAATATCTCCTTGCCGTTGCCGTACGCGGCAACCTTACGTCATAACTCACGCGTAACTACGCGCTTAGCAACATCCTTGTGAGCACCACAAAGTTCCAAAGTAATGAACGCTTTGTGGTGTGCATAATTTCTTCACGGTGTGCCCTTTCCAACGCCATTATGTATTCCTCACTTATTGCTCAACTGATGTTAGTCTTGTTCTGTCCATCACTACTACATTGGTGATCTTATCACACTAGTTTAGTCATTCTATTGTTCGCTGGCACCCAGTTTTTTTAAAAAGGGAGTAACCTTTTGGTTGTAGTTTTAGCGGGGATATAAGGAAGATACAATATGTGAACATATGAAGCAGTTTTTGGCCCATTTTAGTATAAAACTAATGACCAGTTAATGCACTTCTATTTTCATGGTACCTCCGCTATTTTCTCCGTTTCTTTTCAATTTAAAAATAAAAAGTAGTTTTGGTTAGACGCACACGTTCACCATTGACACAAGGTAGGTTGGTTATATTATGGCGCATGTGATCGAGAAGTCTCTGCAGTGGGTTCAGTGCTTTAATAATATGAAAAAAACACAAACAACAACACCAAAAAGTAATACGTCTTACTAAGAGAAAGGACAAGGAAACCTACGTTGCGGCCACAAGGCCTTCGTCAGGGACAGACAAACAAAAGACAGAAGGGAAAGAATGTGAGAATTAAGTGGAGAACATGAAATTATAGGAATAAGAGATAAATAATCCCTGATAGTGTCACATGCCGGAGCGAAAATGGCCGCCACTAAACCGGAAACCAGGAGCGAATAGTACATTGAAACTATAAATAAAAAATAATGAAAACAAGGGCTGGAAAACCGAGGGGGGGGGGGGGGGGGGAAATACATATTAAGAGGAAAAATAAATAAATTAATATATTAATAAATTAATTTAAAAAAAAATTGGGAAGTCAAGTGTGATCGCAGTCATAATAGAACTGGGGCTAGATATAAAAAGACGCCTCAGACAACAGAATGCTGGGTGTTTAAACCATTGGGTTTGAGGCAACTCATACGATGGATGAGGCGTAATATGAATGTAATATGTTATGATACAGTAAACATTATTATTTTAATTGATTTTAATTAGATGTACTTTACAGCAAGTCCCTCCGCAGTGGTTGTACGGTCGTAGTTCTGCGCATCCGCTCACGCGCATCATAATGCACGCGTCAGTATGCTAACCGTCGAGGAGGACATTTAACATTCACATTATTAAAGCACTGAACCCACTGCGGAGGGACTTCTTGATCATCCTGTTTAAAAGACGTTGTGGTCTGGAGTGTGACAGTCTTTCTTTTCAATTGTAAAACGCGTTGTCCATCAGTTTTGTCACAGTGCCTGTTTTCATGTTTGTTGCCTGTACCTTATTAAAGTGTGGTTAATAAAAAAAAATATAAAAAAGGCGCTACTACCTATTTTCCCATCTACTTTGCACTTTATTTACAATTTATACCACTTTTCTGTGGACACCGCTTCAAGTCATCACAATAAGCTGTTTATAAGTGTAACCATTACATGTGTTTTGAAAAGCGAATTCACGTGTTAGATAAAATTGCCTGCATAATGAAATGTTAATTAGTACGTAAAGTGGATGTGCTGCAAGCTGTTAGAGAAAAAAAAAATATTCTTACCTTCGTTAAAGAAAGCAATCTCATCATGTAAAAAAATTGTTACAGAAACCACCGCTTCATGAGAAAATTAATATTAATGTGCCGGCTTCCAGCAAGGACACATTTAGTAATTATTCTCTGTAATGTAGGGTGACCAGACGTAAAGATTTGGCCGGATTTGCCCGGCTTTTAGCGCCTTAACTGAGCGTCACCGTAAGTTGTCATGTTGTTCGATAGTTTATAATACATTACAATCATATTTTAACCCAGATTAATCGCTGTTTAGGTTTATTGGCATTTGTTAGGGAAAAATATAACAGACAAAACGGCATGAATAAGAACTTGGGGAGGATTTAGTCACTTATAACTTCGTTGTCTATTGCAAATTACAAATAATATTAACCTTAGTTCGTACTGCTTTTATATTTATTGCAATTTGTTTATTATGAAAAAATACACGAGTGGTTACTAGTATAGTAATGGGTTTGTTCAAATTAAAACCTCGTCTGTTGCACTTTACAAATAATTTTAACGTTAACATGGAATGTACCATTGATTAATGGCATTATATTATATTTGTATTACAGATACCCGCCCAAAATGCCAAAACGGAAGTGTGTGTTCACTGAAGAATTGAAAAAAAAAATGTCAGTGCTTTTCCAGTGGTCGATAAGAGTATGAAGCAGAATGTCTTGTATGCATAGGCTGCACTTTTGTATCAGTAGCAAATAAAGGTGCAGCTGATTTAAAAAAAACAACAACATAGAAACAGAAAAACACAAGAAATGGACTAAATATTTTGAACAATCGAGAAATGTCGAATTGCTTTCAAAATTCTTAAGATTTGCACAATTTATTTTTTTCAATTCCTGGGCACAACGCCAATGTTGAGAGACATTTTTCACTTATGCAGGGTCTATAAACAAAAGAAATGAACATTTTGAGTGTAGAATCCATTAAAGGCACTCTACTTCTGCAGAACAATTTCAAGGAGCTTTCATGCTGGAATTTATAAGCATATTTAAAACGTAGCCAAACATAGTTGAAGTAGGCACGAAATCTTTGTGATTTTATTAGGGGCCATCCATAAAAGACTTCCACAAAATTCTGTCATTTTTTGACCCTCCCCTCCCCCATATCCACCTCTGTCCACTTTTGATTGACCCCTTCCCCCTAGGGGACGTCCACTCCACGTGGTCTTGATTAGACATATAAGCTTAAATTTTTAATCACCGACCTATACTTAAACAATAATTGCGGCGTCGGTTCCCAGAGAGTTAATATACTAAAGTTGTTTGTTCCAGAGAACTGGAGCGTAGAAGTTAAAACCTCTTCTTATTAGAGATTTTGATTATAGAAGGATTGGAAGGCCTGGCAAGAGGGACACAATTCGAAGAAAGTTTATTTGGGTTTAGCTGGACTGTAAGAAGCTATCGAAGACAGTGTGTTTGTTACTCGTGACAGATTTGTATGTGAGTGAGAGTTGCCATTTGCTTTGTGAACTGGACGTCCACTTTCAACTTAAATACCCCTCCCCCATGTCTACAGTTGTCCATTTTTTACATACACCTCCCTCCCCCCTCTCCTGTGGACGTCTTTTATGGATAGTCCCTTAGCTTACTGTTTGAATGTTTAACAAAATATGTTTCAGTGTCTTGTAGTTATTGAATAAAGGTGTCCTACTTTTCGTTCTACTTAAAAAAAAAAAAAAAAATTGTCGTCCTCCTTTTCATGACAAAAAAAATGGCATTTGTCCTCCTTTTTGTGTTGAACAATATGATCACCCTACCGTAATGAGCGAACAATGGAAATGAATCATTATTGAAAACGATGGTCAGTTTTGAGTAAAACACACACATAATAGGTTTAAAAAAAATTCCATCAAGATATAATTAACGAAAACAGAAATGACAAACCTGAATTGTGATCTTTTTTAAAATTTTCAAGTTTAATAACCTTTCAAATATGTTGAAAGGTATAGTGTCCGCCTTTAATTCTAAAGTTACTGTGTTCGCTCTCAAAACAAGGAATATAATTATATACATTGATGGAAATTGTTTTTCAGAACAAGTGGTTCCTAATGATGTCACTTGTATTATCTATTCTCTTTTATGGGTGTGAGAGCTGGACACTCACTGCAGATACGGAGCGAAGGATTCAGGCTTTCGAGCATAAATGTTATAGAAGAATTTTGCGCATTTGCTATAAAGAGCACAAAACAAATGTCTATGTTAGAGAGAAGATAAACACCTATGCAGGCCACTAAGAACCACTTTTGTCAGTAGTGAAACGTCGAAAGCCTGCCTGGTTTGGGCATGTAACTCGTCATAACTAACTTTCGAAAACGATCCTCCAGGGAACAGTCGAAGGTAAACGGAGAAGAGGAAGGCAAAGAAAATCCTGGGCTGATAACATCAAAGAATGGGCGGGACACGGTTTTTCCACACTTGTACGCATTGCTGAGGACAGAGAGCAGTGGAGGACCCTGTCTGCTGATGCTTCCACCGTGGCACCCCTACGACCCATGACGGGTTACGGGTTGAGATGATGATGAATGATGTCATACACCCCCCACCACCCCCCCCCTCCTTTTTTTCCCTGATCTCCTGGGTAGTGAGATCGGATGCCTAGCCTTCTCGGATGAGGGCGATAAAAATAGGAGGTCCGTGTGCAAGTTGCGCACGTTAAAAATTCCACGGCAGTTGGAAATCGTAAGGGTAAACCATACGGCCGTTGCCCTGGCAAAATGTAAAAATGAGCAAACCTACCCACCACAAAAATATTGATAGAATGTTGTGATTCCTTAAAACTAAACCAAATCAATCAAGAAGACAACTAAAGCACAACTGTTGGAAAACCTTTAATGTGAGAGTTTCCTGGTTATGTTTTCTACAAAGTTGGTAAGTTTCAAAACTCTACGCTAGAACCAAAACAATAAAAACTGTGGATAAATCAGTGGATTTATTTTGTTTTTCTTGTAATTATTCTCTACTGTGTTTTGCTATTAATCCATGACAGGAACGTAGACACCCTGGTGTAGAGGCCCCGAGAACGGCCACAAATAGTGTTCCCAGCAGATACTACGCCGTATAGGTAATATTTACCATCTGACTCCTTGCAAGTGAATGGACCTCCCGAGTCACCCTACGATAAGAGATAATGAAAGTGTTATAATAGCAAAGTGGTCAGTTAGACTCACTAAATGAATGTTAATTTATACTCCTAATACATGCACATAAATCAAACTAGAAGTCCACATAAATAAAATTATAGTAATTTTTAAATACAGTAAATTATTTGTGCGAGCAATTTTTAAATCTAATGTGTTAAAAATTTAGATGATCAGTCAAGACACGTTCTTACTACAGCACAGGGAGCCGCGCTAGCGTAGTGGTTACAACACCGCTCTGGCGACCGGGTGATACAGGATCAAACCCGGGCGACGGCATTTGAGGATTTTTCGTCGACCGGGATTTGGACTGGATTAACTCGAGACCTGGCGAGAACATTTGAAGGAGTGTCGTCGACCAGGGACTGGCGGCTCCTGAGCCGACCCAGCTGCAATGGGTACCTCCGAAATCGGCGAGTATTTGCCTGAATGGCGAGGGACATTTGTCTCTGTACAAGAAATAAAGGGATACTCACGTAAAATCAATGTCAGGTTAGACATAAATGATAACCTGAGATTTCGCCTCGAGTATTAGCGGGCGAACGCAAAAAAAAAAAAAAAAAAAAAAAAAAAAAAAAAAAAAAAACTACAGCACAAACATCAAATTAAGATTATATGGGCGTTGCACACTGTCGCGAGAGGTTTGGATGGTATTAAAATAAAAGACTTTCCTGGACACAAAGGTGCATCAGATGATACCAGGATAGTGCCAGATAAGAGACTGGTCTTATAAGAAATACCCCCTTCTCTGAAAAGAGCAAGGGTGTATCGACATCAATAGTGGGGTCAAGCTATGTAAACCTTCAAGTATGATGATAGTGTTGGGTACTGAACATCTATCTGCTACCTCTCTAGATCCCACATTGATTAATGAATATACTTCTGTTTTAATGGCTAGTTATCTAGGGGAAAATTGAATTATTTATAGGTAATAAATCTCAATACAGAACATTAACTTAATAAGACTTATTAAGCAAGGCTGACTGAAATTATTTACAATTTATTTGTTCTCTACCGATTTATTTTTTTGGGTCAGGAATTCTAAAAGAAATCAAATGGTATTTACAACATTAAATAAATAATATGGAATGTACTTTTCCATAATGCATAGTATGTTAAAAGTAACGAGATAATGTCAATTACTTTCTTTACTAATACTATAATCACTGTCCCTGGACTGTAAAATTCACTTTATTGAATAAATGTTCGTCATATATCATCCTTATAAGTTTTTCTTTTATTTTGAGTGGTGTTTATAAGTTTAATTTTCGCTGGATGTGCTGTACAGTGGAACTAGAGTTCACCTATCTTATTATATGATGATCTTCATCCAACCGGCCAGGATTCCTGCAACTCCAGGCTGGGAACGTGGTATGGCTCTTGATATATATATAGAGCTGTAGGCACCAACAGATTTCCTCTCAGTGGATGTTCGTACTTGTCACAGAGAGTTTATGATCATTAAATTTTCTGTATTTTCCTTTTCTTTTCTTCACCCGTGTCCTCTATTCTATTATCACTCTTTACCTTTTTCCTGTATTTTTCTCATCCGTTCGTTTGCGAAAAATATTTTCTTTCCCATTCTCACTTTGCTGGTTTCGTTTTCTCATTTAGAAACGTAGTAGATGACTTAACGTGACAGTCTCTACACGAGACGGGAGAGCGTTAAAATGCATCCTATTGCATTAGATGTCAGTGGACGAAACTGTGACTTTCGCTTATCTCAGATACACGTGCAGACTTATGTCTGCACTTTCCGCTGTCATGCGAGTTGCATCGGCTGAGTGCTCAGGTGAGGTGTCAAAACCCGACATCTTCACGATGCAGATTGAGACTTACCGTCTATCATTTTCACCTGTCACAGCGTTTCTTCAGGTTAGTCGCTCGGAGTGAAGTGTGATATGACACTCATAAAGCGCTCTGGAAGGAGACATATAGTCTGGGTTTTTCCATGACACTCACGCTCCACGGCCAGTTTTGGCGTAAGGTGCGAAGACGGGTTTGGCATGTTATTGCCATGCGTCTAAACTACGTAAGGTGTTAAGGAAAGGGAGGCTATTGCGTGAATTTGGAAATAGCGCTCATCTTTGTCTGGTTTAAGATATTAACCAGAGTTTGAAACTAGATTTTCATTCTTACTCCAAAATTTTTGCAGTAGACAGATCGCTGTGCTAGATCAAATATCTGTGTTTTGGCGAAGTCTGACTTTCTTGGCCACATTTTGCCGAGTTCTAGACTACCCTTTGATTGCAGTATTCTAGTTCATGGTTTAGTCTGTAGTTCTGTGTGGAGTGAATACTGGGGTAACTCAATTTTGCCGGCGTCTAGTACAGAGACATACCTGTGAGAAACATAAACATTTTATATCTTTAACCACGTGGGTTTTCAAGTACCACCTGTCTGACAGTGCGTGTGCCTTTAGAGATAGACAGAATACCGATCCCACTAAAAGGTTTTTTTTTTAAAGAATAAATGCATATACTGGGCCTTTGAGCCAGATCATATTTCTCCTCGAACTCTGTGTTGAGGCTGCGTTGTGGCAAGAATAATTACAGAAATCTAAAACATTAACTTTCCGACATTGTTGACAAAGTGTGTGGTGAACCAAGATTATCTGTTGAGAGAAGTTGTCCACCGGTCATCTTCCTAATTAAGGGAAACATCGTGTTCTGACACTGTGTGCCCGCTGGAACCCTAACTCTTACTTCGTAAATAAGTGACACTAACTTTAGTCTAAAATAACTATCGCCTGAAGCAGACGCTCCCCGGATCCATTTTTGATGAAAACCAACAAACAAATCTGCAGAGCTGGGATCCGCTTCATTAAACGACAGAAACAGATAAAAAGTGTGTAAGTGTCCCAAAGTTTGCGCCAGACGGCGAACAACAGCACGAGTTTAGGTAAGGTTGTGTGAGTCAGGGCCCTGATGAAAGAACCGTGTGAAAGTAGACAAAAGGATGTTCTTTGTTTGATTCACCCACGTTATAACTTTCTTTATGCAAGTTATTGCTAACAATATTTTCCATGAGAACAGAACAGAGTATCAAGTCTGTCCATACCTTAAAAGGGGGAAACCAGAGACTCAATCATATGTATCTGTGACTCCTTGGGCTATCATCTTTCTCCTAACTGGACTGTGGGCTAAACATCGAGGGAAGATCATAACTGTGGGTCTATCATTTCTGGTAGCAATTCCTTGATTTTTTTGACTATTTGTATATGCTTTTGATGTAATTTTTGTGTGTTGTGGTGGAAGTTTATATTGATAACACTGACAAACAACATTTTTCTTTCTTATATAAGAATAAGTGTTCTTAGGTCAGTTTCTTGCGCTGATTTCAAATTTGAAATCCGTTTATCTCTATCACGTCGGGTTCTTAAGATATTTGTAAATAAATATATTTTTGGGAAACCGTTATTTGCTCCGTTTCATTTTTACTATATAACTTTTTAAAAATTAATAAAATGTAAAATAATTCTACTTTTTATACTGCTAAAAGATGCATGACATATGTTACGTTATATTTCAAATAGTTACTGTATTTTGAAATAATTCCGAATGAAATATGGCTTCTAGAAGTTGTAGAAATTCGGCTGATCTGTTCTGTTACGTGTGCGGATATTTTACAGATCGTGTTCACCAGAAAAACTTTACACCATTGCTAAAGAAAGCATATGAACTTTATTTCGATTCGAAAGTTTGTCATGAAATATTCTAATCCACATATATAAATTATTAGGTAAATATGAAGCCTAACAAATAAAATTAATAAAGAGAAGAGCAATGGTAAAATGACAGTGCTGTCACAAGGAATGTACTCGAAATCCCCCTTGTTTTCTGCTTCGTCTGCAAATTGTAACGCTTTCACGTTGATATAAAAGCTTACTGTATTATTACCCGCCTTCTTCAATGAAACGTGTGCTGCATTTCTAAGAAAAACATTGAGACGTACTGCGTAATGACCTAAATTAATCCTAACATTAATTATATTACGTTACCAAAACGAACGAACAGATGGACAAAAGGATAGCGAGAGGGGAGGGCAGAAAATCAGGAACGCATGCAACACGCGGCGCGCGATACGCAAATGCTGCCATCACGCGTGTAAGTCTACATGCACTAACTTTTTCAGACGGACAGTGATAAAATACACTACCCTTTCCCAGAGTTAGGTTTATAAATCATAGCAAACTCTTATTAGAAAAGATAACATTAGATGGGTTTACGTTTGAACACATAACAGTACCCAGACAGCACATCTTCGAAACAGGAGGTAGAAGAAATTGCATATTTTGAACGCAGCCACGTAGCTCCTTTAAATTTGTATTTTTGGGTTCCTTAGGGCTTGCTGACAAATAATATGTAAAACGTTACGCAAATAGTCCAGGAATTAATAAATTATACCCAAAATAAAATATTGGGGGTGCCTGACAGCATAAAATCATTTCTGCTCATAAGATTTTTTTTTAACGTGTTTGAAAAAAATTTACGTTACTGAAATAGCCTACCATGTAAACTCCAAATTGATTGGAGCGCAACAAATGAAAGCCTAACCACGATTGGTCGGGCTATAAATACTATCTTGGTTGTTAGGGGAGACGGGGAAAGGTAACATTTTTTCAAACACTTGTCGAAACGGGGCTCATTGGTCAGACTCGCTGATATACACACTTGGGAGCGTTAGTTCGAAACCACTTGTTTAAAAAAGCTTGATAAAGCATCAGTGCGTTGAAGCCAGCTCATATTGGTGTAAAATAAAAGCCTGGAAGATAAGCAGATGGAAATTTGTGCCAGTTTGTGCCAGAATTCATTGCTAATCAACGTATCTGTGTTATTCGTATGAATTGTGGGACAGTGGTCTTGATGGTACTGAGCAGCACCTGGTCAGAGCTTTGCTGAATCCAGAGTCGGACAGCATACTCCTTGGTCTTTTTAGCTATCAGTGAGGTGTCTCCTGAGCCCAGAGGAGAATTCGAGCAGAGGAGTCCTTTCCTGCCGCCATCACGCCAGATAAGCTAACTTGGCCAGCTGAGCTCAACATTATGTCCCCTCATCTTGAAATGACTTTATCAAAATAACATTCAGAGGGGAATTTACTTGTCTTAAAATCAGGAACTGTGAACATCTCCAATACTAGTCCCTAAAGACAAACTATTGAAGTCATGATGACAAATACCAACAGAGCTTGAACAAAACAAAACCAGTATTACCTCATTTTACTACTACACAACTGACACACATAGAACATTTGTAATAATATATGTCACTACAATATTCATATTAAATACATTCTGTACATAACTTGTAATTTAAATTGATTGTGATTCCTGGTTCCCTTGTAGTTGAATCAGGACACATATTCATTCATGCCAGTAATGAATACATATTGTTATTTGAAAGTTATCAGTGACTCTTTAAGATATCTCATAGAGTGTTATATGTATGTGAGTGTCACAGTGTTGTCAAGAGTAGTGGATTAAATTAAATTGTTTATCTGTCTGTTGTTGTGACTTACACTTCATCATACACATACCCTAGACACATAACGTAGCATCACACTATTCCAGAATAATTCTGACTGAGATATATAGATATGTGGTAGCAAGTAAGGTTATCTATAATACACTACTCTTAATAGATATAGATACCTTCACAGCTGATCTCAGTCAGTACACTAAGTCCCCTATAAATATTTATAACATCCCACTTCACCACATATATTGGGGTCTCGCTCTTGGGATTTTGAATCTTTAACTATTAAAAATATTGGGGGTAATTCACTTCAGGGAATATAAGAATTAAAAGGTATCCTTGGGTGGAATTAAATAAGGTTGAGCTCACGGTGCCTGTGTTGTCCATTAGAGATTGAATTGTTGGTTAGACATTGTATAAATTTACCTGATAGACAATGGCGGACCTGGCCAAATTTCGATCTGCTGCGGTTCAGACTGCAAAAGAGTTAGGATTAGATGGGCAAGTTATGGTTGCCTATGTCACTACGGAATGTGACAAATTTATTGAACGCGAAGAAAGAAGGTTTGAAGCCGAAAGAAAGTTAGAGGCTGAAAGGGAAATTAAGAAGTTACAATTTGAAGCTGAGGCTGAGACTAAGAGGTTGCAGATTGAGGCTGAGAGGCTAAGATTGGAAGCAGAGAGAGAAGAAGAAATTAGCTGCAGAAAGAGAAGAGAAGAAATTAGCTGCAGAAAGAGAAGAGAAGAAATTAGCTGCAGAAAGAGAAGAGAAGAGATTAGCTGCAGAAAGGGAAGCAGAAAAGGAGGAGGAAAGATTACAAAGGGAACATGAGTTACGACTAAGGGAGTTTGAGTTTCAAGGCCATGCTCCTGAAAATGGTGCCAGTCCCTTTGCCTCTGATGCTACGGTTACTCAAGGAGCCTCAACCTCAGCTATGAATTTTCATTTAGATCATTTTGTTGAGAAAGACGATGATATTGAGAGCTATATAAATAGGTATGAACTATTAGCTACCACATATGGGTTAGAGAGAGAAAGGTGGAGCTTAAAGTTATCTCAGGGACTTCGTGGGGCAGCTTATGAAGTTTTTGCAAAAATGAGCAGAGGTGATCAGGAAAATTATGACATGCTAAAGCAGGCTCTTTTGTTAAGGTATGAAAAGAATGCAGAATTTTATAGGAAAAAATTTAGGAATGCTAAACTACTGTCAGGTGAAACCTATCACCAGTTCTCTGCACGAATAGAGACATACTTGGAGAAATGGACTTCTCTGGGGAAAACCCAAGATCTTAAGGAAATGGTCCTTATAGAGCAACTAAGAGAGTCCATGGCTCCAGACCTGAGAAAGTTTCTCATGGAACAAGGTGCAGAGAGGCTGGGTGAGTTGCTAAATGTTGCTGAAAGGTATCAAGCAGCTCAAGCAGAGGTAACAGGTAATAAAAAGAAACAGGTGGATAACTTTAGGGCACCACAGAACTTTAATAAATTTGATCCTAGGGATCAAAATAAAGGTAAGCACCAATTTGATAGGCCACGGTATGAAAATAAAAATAAATTCCCACAATTCGATGAAAGGAAATATGATGAAAGAAAATCTTTCAACCAAGGAAAAAGGTGGTGTAAGAATTGTCAGATGGACAATCATGACACTGACCGTTGCAGAAGGAAACCTGTGTATATGGCAACCCTTCAGGTCAGGTCGACCTCAAGACAGGAGGAGGATATTATGTTAGATACCACTCCAGAAGAGATGAGGAAGGCACAGGCTGGGGATAAAACACTCAAGCCTTGTTTCAGAAAATTGTCAACTTGTCATACAACTCCAGGCAAGGGAGATTTTTACATGAAAAACAAGTTGATGTATAGGAAGACTGGAGCTAGATCCAATGGTCACGGACAGCTGGTTCTTCCAAAAAGATATAGGACAGACTTAATAAGGAGCCTACATGTGAAACCAGATGGGGACCATGAGAAGATAGGTACCATCATTCAAAAGGTGGCTCACAATTATTATTGGCCCAAAGCAAGATGGGACATTGAGAATTTTGTAGAAAGGTGTAGCATAGCACATGAGGGAACACCCACAAGTGGGAACATGGATCAGGACCTGGACACGCCACGGGGCAAAATTAGGCCTGATAATAAAAAGAAAAATAGATTTGATAAAGTGGACCAAATGGAATGGGAAGCCCCTTTTCACGGACAAGCTTCACTTAACTGTTTTACAATGGCCACTATGCGGAGAGTGCAAAAAGATGTCTTACCCCAGGATAAGCCGAAAATCCCTCAATCGGACTTAAACAAACTGGAGGAAGAGGATGTAGAGAGGAAATCTCTCATCAAGAATTTTAAGTGGGGAGAAAGCCCCAAAAGAAAAATTGGTAGCGGTCGTTTTGTGAATGATAATTCTGGGAGGAAAAATCATCACTATAAAGCTTCGAGTGGAAGAGACCATACCGGTGCATGGACAAATAGGTCCACACAATTAAAGGTCCATATGTAGCTTTGTTAAGAACGTGGACTGATGAAAAGGCAGAGGAAAACATTACATCTTCATACCAATATGTGAATGAGCTGACCACTCGGTTAAAAACTGGCTGGAAACTTGCCAATGAAAATTTGAAACAAGCCAGGAAGAAACATGCTGCCTATTATAACAGGAAGGCGAAAGACAGAAATTTGGCTGTGGGAGAGAAAGTACTGCTTCTTTTGCCCGGGAGTCAGAATAAGTTACAAATTGGATGGCAGGGTCCATATACAGTTCTAGAGAAGGTGTCTAGAACAAATTATAAGATAGATAAGAAGGGGAAAGAAAAAATCTATCATGTGAATCTCCTGAAGAAATATTTGGAAAGAGAACATCAGGAAGAGACACACTTGTTGACCTTGTCCATCGCCATGGAGATGAAAAAGGAACCACTTTCATCATTTGAATATCCATTACACCCCTGTGAGACAGCAGCACAGGTGAAAATCAGTACACATTTAACGAAAACTCAGAAAGAGAGAGTGCAACAGGTTCTAAATAATCATGCAGAGGTGTTAACAGACCGACCAGGGCATACAAACCTATTGGAATATGATATGAAACTAATAGACTCCACACCTGTCTGTATGAAACCATATTCGATTCCGTTTGCTAAGGAAAAAGCTTTGAAGGAAGAGATAGACTATCTATTGAAGGAAGGAATTATTTCGCACAGTGAGTCTTCGTATAGTTCCGGTGTTGTACTCTTAAGGAAGCCCTCTGGAGAACATAGACTCTGTATAGATTACAGGAGACTGAATGCTATTACAGAAGGACAGGTGGATCCATTGCCGGATACAAATCAGCTGTTTGCCAGACTAAATAAAGCTAAATATTTCTCAAAAGTGGATCTGAGTAAAGGATACTATCAGATTCCAGTAAAGCCTGAGGTTAGACCATACCTAGCTTTTAGTACCTCAGAAGGACACTATGAGTTTAATAGATTGCCATTTGGATTGAAGAATGCGCCTAGTGTCTTCTCTAGAATGATGAGAAAATTATTGGATCCTCTGAATAATCCCTGTATAACAAATTTTATGGATGATATCCTTATAGCAACAGAAACATTTGAGGAACACATTGACTCTCTGAACATGCTGTTTGATCGACTTAGGGAGGCAAATTTAACAGCCCGACCAACCAAATGTTGCGTTGGATGTAAAGAATTGGAATTTTTGGGACACACAGTTTATCAGGGAAACATGACCCCTGACCCAAAGAATTTAGAGAAACTACAGAAAGCCCCGAGACCACAAACCAAGAAGGACGTGAGATCCTTTGTCTCATTATGTGGTTTCTACCAGAAGTATATCAAAAACTTTAATTCCATATGTGCACCGTTAACTGAATTGACACGTAAAGGACATCCAGATCGCATTACATGGACACCACAATGTGAAATGACTTACCAAGAATTGAAGGAAAAGCTCACAAGTAAACCCATTTTGAAATTACCTGACTTAAGTCAAGAATTCATAGTAAGGACGGATGCAAGTAATATTGGGTTAGGTGCAACTCTACTACAGAAATCAGATGCATTGGATGGGGAATTAAGCCCAGTGGCATATGCTAGCAGAAAGTTGAATAAAGCTGAAATCAACTACTCAACTAGCGAAAAAGAATGTCTTGCAGTAATATGGGCAATAAAGAAATTCAATATTTATCTATATGGGAAGGCATTTAAGTTGCAAACAGACCACAAACCTTTATCGTTTTTAGCACAGGCTAAGCATGAGAACTCTAGGTTACTCCGATGGTCTTTGCTTCTGGCTCCATATAATTTTAGCATTGAGTATATATCTGGAAAAACCAATTTGGGAGCGGATTTTTTAAGCCGCCATCCGTGTGATGAGAATCACCGTAAACCCCAGAAATAATAATAAATTTCTCTATGTGTATATAGAATAAAGGACTGACATATAATGTCTGTTTTAAGAGGGGAGGTGTCATGAAATATTCTAATCCACATATATAAATTATTAGGTAAATATGAAGCCTAACAAATAAAATTAATAAAGAGAAGAGCAATGGTAAAATAACAGTGCTGTCACAAAGAATGTACTCGAAATCCCCCTTGTTTTCTGCTTCGTCTGCAAATTGTAACGCTTTCACGTTGATATAAAAGCTTACTGTATTATTACCCGCCTTCTTCAATGAAACGTGTGCTGCATTTCTAAGAAAAACATTGAGACGTACTGCGTAATGACCTAAATTAATCCTAACATTAATTATATTACGTTACCAAAACGAACGAACAGATGGACAAAAGGATAGCGAGAGGGGAGGGCTGAAAATCAGGAACGCATGCAACACGCGTCGCGCGATACACAAATGCTGCCATCACGCGTGTAAGTCTACATGCACTAACTTTTTTTCAGACGGACAGTGATAAAATACACTACCCTTTCCCAGAGTTAGGTTTATAAATCATAAAAAACTCTTATTAGAAAAGATAACATTAGATGGGTTTACGTTTGAAAACATAACAGTACCCAGACAGCACATCTTCGAAACAGGAGGTAGAAGAAATTGCATATTTTGAACGCAGCCACGTAGCTCCTTTAAATTAGTATTTTTGGGTTCCTTAGGGCTTGCTGACAAATAATATGTAAAACGTTACGCAAATAGTCCAGGAATTAATAAATTATACCCAAAATAAAATATTGGGGGTGCCTGACAGCATAAAATCATTTCTGCTCATAAGATTTTTTTTTAACGTGTTTGAAAAAAATTTACGTTATAGAAATAGCCTACCATGTAAACTCCAAATTGATTGGAGCGCAACAAATGAAAGCCTAACCACGATTGGTCGGGCTATAAATACTATCTTGGTTGTTAGGGGAGACGGGGAAAGGTAACATTTTTTCAAACACTTGTCGAAACGGGGCCTCATTGGCTAGACTCGCTGATATAATCACTTAGGAGCGTTAGTTCGAAACCACTTGTTTAAATAAGCTTGATAAAGCATCAGTGCGTTGAAGCCAGCTTATATTTGGCTAAATAAAAGCCTGGAAGATAAGCAGATGGAAATTTGTGCCAGTTTGTGCCAGAATTCATTGCTAATCAACGTATCTGTGTTTATTCGTATGAATTGTGGGACAGTGGTCTTGATGGTACTGCGCAGCACCTGGTCAGAGCTTTGCTGAATCCAGAGTCGGACAGCATACTCCTTGGTCTTTTTAGCTATCAGTGAGGTGTCTCCAGAGCCCAGAGGAGAATTCGAGCAGAGGAGTCCTTTCCTGCCGCCATCACTCAGATAAGCAGAGTAGCCAGCTGAGCTCAACATTATGTCCCCTCATCTTGAAATAACTTTATAAAAATACAATTCAGAGGGGAATTTACTTGTCTTAAAATCAGGAACTGTGAACATCTCCAATACTAGTCCCTAAAGACAAACTATTGAAGTCATGATGACAAATACCAACAGAGCTTGAACAAAACAAAACCAGTATTACCTCATTTTACTACTACACAACTGACACACATAGAACATTTGTAATAATATATGTCACTACAATATTCATATTAAATACATTCTGTACATAACTTGTAATTTAAATTGATTGTGATTCCTGGTTCCCTTGTAGTTGAATCAGGACACATATTCATTCATGCCAGTAATGAATACATATTGTTATTTGAAAGTTTATCAGTGACTCTTTTAAGATATCTTTGTAGAGTGTTATATGTATGTGAGTGTCACAGTGTTGTCAAGAGTAGTGGATTAAATTAAATTGTTTATCTGTCTGTTGTTGTGACTTACACTTCATCATACACATACCCTAGACACATAACGTAGCATCACACTATTCCAGAATAATTCTGACTGAGATATATAGATATGTGGTAGCAAGTAAGGTTATCTATAATACACTACTCTTAATAGATATAGATACCTTCACAGCTGATCTCAGTCAGTACACTAAGTTCCCTATAAGTATTTATAACATCCCACTTCACCACAAAGTTGATGATGCAAATAAATCTTGGAAGCCAAATGCAGTTTGTTCGACTTGTGAAAATACATTGGCAGGTTGGTTACGAAAATCGCCGAAGCATAAGTCGATGCCTTTTGGAGTGCCAGTAATATGGCGTGAACCGACAAATCACGCTACTGATTGTTACTTCTGCTTGACAAATATCTATGGTTTCACTTTTAAAACTAGAAAGTCTGTGGTTTATCCAAATATTGAATTGGTTTCGAAACCAGTGCCTCATGATCCAATCACGTGTCCGATCCCAGTTCCACCAGAACAATATCCGTTGGACGTGAATGAACCATCAGAAAGTGATAGTTTACCTGCTTTAGAAACTAATTCTGACTCGGATTATATACCGGTGAATGATGGTGTTCACTTAATTAACCATTCAAAACTTTCAGATCTAATACGTGATCTCGCTCTCACCAAAGGACAAGCGGAATTACTCGGTTCGCGACTCAAAGAATGGAATCTTTTAGCGCCCAATACTCCGATATCTAAATTTCGTCATAGACACAGAGAACTTGTTCAATACTTTGAGATGGATGATGACATTTGCTATTGCAAAGATGTAAAAGGTCTAATGGTGCACCTCGGTCATGAGCACATAGTCAACGAATGGCGACTTTTCATCGACTCTTCCAAGACTAGTCTAAAAGCCGTGTTATTGCATAATGGAAATTTATTTTCATCAATTCCAGTAGCCTACTCTGTTCATATGAAAGAAACTTATGACAATATGGCTATACTTTTGGCAAAAATAAAGTACAATGACTACCAATGGCGGATTTGTGGAGACCTAAAGGTCATTGCAATTCTCACAGGCATGCAGACTGGGTATACTAAATTTTGTTGCTTCCTATGTGAATGGGACAGCTGCAACAGACAGGAACATTATGCAAGAAAGGTGTGGCCTATCAGGGATCATATGCAGCTCGGGCATAAAAATGTAATACACGAGCCATTAGTTAACAAAGACAGCATCATTTTACCACCGTTACATATAAAGTTGGGGCTCATGAAGTGTTTCGTAAAAGCGTTAGTGAAACGAGCAAAGCTTTCACTTATCTTCGAGAAAAGTTTCCGCAAATTAGCGATGCAAAGATAAAGGAAGGTATCTTTGTAGGACCTCAGATTAGGAAAGTTATTGCAGACAAACAATTCGAGAACTTGTTACATGGTAGTGAACTTCGCGCATTGATGGCATTCAAATCGATCGTCGATAACTTTCTGGGAAATCACAAATCTGTCGACTATGTGCATATTGTTAAGTAGTGCATAGATGCATACAGAATTATGGGCTGTAACATGTCCCTCAAAATCCATTTGCTCGATTCGCATCTTGACTTTTCCCCCTGACAACCTTGGCGAAGTCAGCGATGAACATGGAGAACGATTCCATCAAGATATCGCCGTAATGGAGTCACGTTATCATGGACGGTGGAGTGTGACCATGCTTGCCGATTATTGTTGGATGCTTCATCGCGATGTACCACATGCCATTCACCGACGAAAGTCGACTGCAAAGAAATTCAAGCCTACATAACTGTTATACTTCTTGTACAAATGATGTTGTAATACTGTATGCGTTGTTAAAAAACTTCAATTGCGTATTTCTAGAGATCCCGACCTGATAGAGAAAAACGGTTTGCAGATTTAAAAACAGCGCATTAAAATTGACCAGAAAAACATAGAAATGTTAGAGAAAGAAAAAAAAAGTTTTTTTTTGTTAGTCAGTGTAATTAAACTGCCCTTAAACTTAATCAGCGTGTTGGTCAGCTCGTTCTAGAATATCTATATAATCACTGTTATAGTTTTCCCACGTCTGTGCTTCTAACTGTCGTCACTTGTGTGTATGCACGTGAGTGGTACGTTCATATATATTAATATATGTTGTCACTAGACTATCTGACTCCTCTAAATCTGTTGTAGAAGATAGGCTGAGAAGGAGAAAAGATTCTCGAGTTCTCAGGGACAGCCTCTATTGATTCTACCAACTCACTCGTGGAAATCTATTTTCTATTACTATCTCTCACTGTGACTATCACTCATTCTAATCTATTCAGAAGGGACCAACCCAAGTCTTAATTTTCCTATCAAAAATCTACGACAGTACTTTGTAATATCGAGACAGAACCTGGAATGAAAGATAACCGCATTCCATGTAGGCTCCAGCACAACTCCTCACACATATACAACATCACATATAAACATTATTCAGATATTTTGTTAACAGTTTGCACTGGACATATAAATTCATTTTTCTTACAAAAAGTTCCAGGTGATTATTCATTTCCTGTATACATCCTATGATAGATTCCTTAGCCCATGATTGACTTCCATACAATGATTTGGTTAAGTACACAATAGCAAGTGACAACTTGATTACATCATGTTAACAATTCCTGTACTCCTATCTTATGTTCGTGAACAGTGTGTAATTCCAGGATGAAATACTCATTCAAATACCCTATTAAAACTTACTGTCGTAATTTTTGCCCTACTTGCAAATATTATATACATTTTCTAAGCTGGCTTTCGTTTCAAAATCACACAGGTTTACAAGTAAGTCGGCATGGCAGCACATTTCCTGTAGTTTCACTTTCTACACATCACTGAACACATAAGCGGGTATACACAGGCAAATAATCAACAAAATATACAAATATATATATATATATATATATATATATATATATATATATATATATATATATATATATATATATATATATATATATCTTGTTTTTACCATCAGGCAATAATAAATATACAAGCTGATACAGGCTTTCAATGGGAATTTTAGGTCTGCTTCTAGATCTCAGCGGCAAAAGACTTTGCAGTAAAAGTTTGCGCTCGATTCATGCAGCTTGGTATATTCAAATATTGTGGCGGAATTCCCCTATGTCCTCATTCTATATATAGCGCCGTGTCCGCCCAATCGGAAGCACGGTCCAAATGTGTGTTTAGGAATCAAAACCTAAACGTTTTTCAGCTTGCACGTATAAAGTGATTAAGTGTAAATATTTTATATCTTACTTATTACTGGGCCGATTTTAATTATTTAAAGTAATATTAAAACTGCTAATTTATCTCTATCTTTCTATATCTTTGTTGTTTAGCTATTTCCTGGCATTTAAATTTACGCAGTCTTTAATTAGCTAAATCTGGAACTACCCTGATGTAGAAATATCACTAAAACCAATTTTTTTCTTTAAATGAATTACTATTATGCGGCCGTTTTTGTACCTACTTACTAAGTAATATCCCAGATGTTATAATGGTTATATATTTCCTTTTATAGATCGCTATTCTTTAAGAAATAAAATAACTCCTTCCCAAAATTTACACAGAATAGGCCCAGTCTGTCCAATATAAAAATGTTTCTTTATACATACTAGATAAGGAGCGTCCTGATTGGCTATTTTATTGGTCTGTTTATTCTATAGTGAGCACGGTAAATATGACCGTGTTGTTAGACAGATTCAAAATACGACACACACTTTCTGTACTTCTGTCCTGTGCGGAATATTGGGGAGTAACAGAAATGGAAATGTCCAAATTACCCTCTTTCCACACAGAATGCCTAAGGAGAATTTCTCCTACATTTTTGGCCGAATACCATCACCAACCAAGAACTGCGTACTCGAAGCAATGAAAAAGACATGTATACCATTATTGCGGGCAAACGCTGGACCTGGGTTGACCATGTCCTCAGAAGAGACTCAGACATCGTTATAAGAACAGATATGTTATGGACACAAGAAGGAATACGAGAGAGGGGCGGCCCAAGAACAAACTGGCGGAGAACTGTGGAGGCCGAGATGACAAGCATGTACTAGATCTAGGGCACTGCAAGAAGGATGGTCACCAACTGAGTAAAGTGGAGGCCGTTTATTGCTGTTCTACAAGACGCCACTAGGAGTGATGGTCAGTGAGTGCTTTTTCAGCCAGCGGTTAAGGATCGAAGACGCTTGCTTTGGACGCATGCGGTAGAGACAACATGCTTCTAAACATCTGCCTGCCACTCTCTCAATCAGTTTCCAGCAATATCCCCCATCCTTCATTTCTGTAATGTGACCGTTGATGGTCCTACATATTGTAGTTTAAACTACACATGATCGACGTTGCTTCGGATATTACCTTCTGACAGTTTATTATTTATCAGAACATCCCTGTACATTGATGCTATTTCGAAATTCAACTCACGATGGGTTTTCAATAGTTTTAATGGTGCTTCCAGTTTCTTTAACAAATGTACAGCAACGTGAAACAAACGTAGATCTCCGCATTCAAACGTTTCAAGTAGTCTGGATCATTCAAGCTATTACATTCTCGCTGTTTCATCACTGGTCATATGTTTATTAATCTGCTTTTACGTATAGTCTGATCGTATACTATGATACAACTCATTTCAATTTTTGAAGTTATCATATGACAGGTCGACACCGGGGAATCTTAGTTTTGTTCAAGGTTAATACCCTACTAGTGCATCGTTGTTTCCTAGCACGGATGTCAATGTTTGCTACACTAGGCGTAAAAGTTTAGAAATGTGTCAACACGTGCCTTCAATACATTTTGGACATCCCCGTCCAAGAAATATCACTAATAACTTCTGCTGCTTGAAATATAACACTGCATCTACTCTTGCGCACCAACAGTAATAAATGCAGTCAGTGACCCATAGCTTGACTGCTTGCGTCAGGGTCAGCCAATCAGAGCTGGCCAAGACCTTACTCCACCTCCAAGGGGTGGTTCTGGAAACAGGCTGCATCACTGCAGTCTGGCTGAGAGAGTAGGGATCGATGTGGGAAGGCTAACCCGGTCCCAAAAAATGCAGTGCTGAAGTCAGATGTGTCGACTGAAAGGTGCAATTATCGCAGCTTAGCTATAAACGGACACAACACAGCTGTAGTGAAAGGAAAGATATAATGATGGTGATATTATCTTGGACAAATAGATGTATCATATGATACCAGGATAGTGCCAGATAAGAAACTGGTATTACAAGAAATACTCCATTCTCTGAAAAGAGTAATGGTGTATTGACATCAAAGGTATAGTCAAGCTGTATAGGTTCCTAGATGAGATGGTACTGTACTATCTAGATTCCTATGAGCTCCTCTCCAGAATAACCTTAGACAATGACTCTGCTAGGGGTAATTAACTACACAACAAGAACTTTAAACCAAATTTAAATAATTCGATAAAGACTGTTGGTACAATTTAGAATTTATTTATGTACAAGTTCTTTTCTTCTTTGTTCTTTGTTAATTCTTTAAATACAATTCAATTGAATACAAAGTAAAATTATGGGTCACTTTCAAATATATATATATATATATATATATATATATATATATATATATATATATATATATATATATATATATATATAACACACGTACATTTAATTTCTTAAAACTAATATAGTTCAATTTCACTGTTTTGTTGCTTCCTGGTGGAATCTGTCTCTACTTTTGTGCTTTCTTGAATAGATGAATCTAAATGTTACTTTATGATTCATTTGACTGTCAAATGTCTTCTATATACACCACAAGGATTCATCATTACATGATTTATTCGTATTTGGTTTAATTTGGTATTGTTTGAAAATTGAATAGTAGCCCAACACTGAGCTTCTTATCTGAAACAAAGTCCTTCCTAGGCCTCGTACAGCAGTATGATTGGATAGAACCCCACAACTGCGGGTCCTCCACTCGTCAAGATGACACAGTTAATACTGGCAAAGGCTCTGACAAACTTTTCAGACAAGTTGTGCTTAATTACAAGAGACATAGTAAGTCATGAATAACACAATTCGTTCAAGTTCTAGCACAGTAGTTCAGTAATTCACTTGTTACAGTTTTGTCCATGATTTGTTTCAAAAAAATCATATAAGCCTTATGGTAATCATTGTGTAATATATCAAATAATACAGAAAATCAATCTGTTATAGCCATTCCTTCCTCCAGTTTGGATAGTCCTTTCCAGAAAGCATAATATCTTTCTAACGCTTTCCACAACTAACCTGCTCAATCCATTCGTTCTACTTGATTGTTGCACAATTAAACTAAACTAACACACTTCGGGTGTCCCTCCAGAAATAGCACAATGATTCTACACATGCTAGTATTTCTTTAACACACATGGATAATATATTTACATATATATATATATATATATATATATATATATATATATATATATATATATATATATATATATATATATATATGTAATATATATATATATGTAATATATATATGTAATATATATATATATATATATATATATATATATATATATATATATATATATATATATATATATATATATATATATATATATATAATTAACATTTCGCTTACCCTCAATCACAGACAGGCTTTTAATGGTTACACAGTCTGCTCACACTTATGCAGATAGCAACGGAGTTGATATAACTGCTTGTGCTCTGTGTCTGTAGTTTGAAATAGGCGGCGAGTGTGTCGTTTTCATGCGTTCTCTCCCCATTTATAATGGCCTCGCGAATGTACGAGGTTACAACTGGACTAAGATACGTTTGCATGCATCCAAATTCGTGTAGGCAAGGCAAGATGTGCTAAGATAGTAAATCCAAAATAATTATGGAATCCTTATTTCTGCACCGATTTCTTTTATCTTAGACTTATTTTACTCATATAAATGCGCTCTATCACTATAGATATCCATTTTATCCTTTAGTTTATCCGACTTTTCACTGGAGCAACCGAAACAGGGAAAAACACAACATGGTTCATGTTCCACTGTTTTCTATTCATAATAACGTCGGCTCTACAACACATCCAGTGATTCTATTGCTATCTGCCTAAAGCTAATGATCCTTATTATCGAATTGGGTCCTTCTTTATCTAGGTACTCCATGATTAATTGCACACTGCCTTCCGAAATATCCTTAACATCTACACTTTCGTTTCCTCTATATCTAGCGTTCTTCCGACACTATTTATACCAGCTGGCTTTTCATTGGTCAGTTACATCCACGGGGTTTGTACGGTGATAAAGTTTTTGAATGATGCCGAGATATGACTCAGACTTCAATACAGCAACCAACGTCCTTTTCAGGACGAACGAAGAGGAAGAATTCGTACTTGAATTCTCTAATGGAATGCTATTTGTCTCTACAGATTCGCTCTTGCACGAAAATCGCAAGGCAACAACGCTACCACTCACCACGTTGAGTTTACATCGTATCACTCGTTGATGACTCGAGCAGAAAGGACCTCGCACACTGAGTTACGTTGTGTTTTTGTTTCACCTACCCCACGTGAGCGACCGATTGACAAAGTGGTTAGAGTGATGGTCTGTCGCGGCAATGGCGCCGGGTTCAAATCACGGTACCGACACACTCCAGTCTACCCAGCTGTAAATGGGTACGTGACTAACCTAAGTTAGGGAAGGAAAAGGCAGCGAGGAAGGGAGCTGGTCACCCCAACTCTCGATGCTGGACTTAGTAAAGTGAAGTCTCTAGCACTTCACTCCCATACGGCAGTATCTGCTATGGTTCTACCTTTACCATTTTTTTTAACCCCACGTGAATTTCGCTAAGTCCACCTGAACATTAGCTCACCCCTATGTGACGAGACAGTTTTCGATTGTTCTACAAAAATCTTGTGGCTTACAACTTTGCCTCAAGAGGGGGAAACTCTTTCCCTAACTGTTTAATAACTACCAGTGTTACTTCCCTTTGACTACTTCCCAATATGTTCATCTTCCTATTTCATTATTTATGGACTAATCCTCTAAACAGGCCACAGTAATATCTGTTCTTCGTTATTCTTTGGCCTTCATCCATTCCTTTTTCCCCCGCGGATACCTTTTTATAGTATAGACAGTTCGCTAGATGTCGATTTCCTCAAAGTATGGCTGTATCTCTCCTCTTCCGTTCTCTTAACCCTTCGAAAATAAAGTTCGTTCGTTCGTTAATTCTTTCCTCTTGCTCACTGGCTTTCGCTTCATTCCTCCACCGTGCGTGGATTTACTTTTTGCATTTTACCTTATGTGCCTCATTTGATCTACATGGCCCTAATCCAATGTCGTAGATTTTTGATAGGGTAATAAAAAATAGATTGGTACCTTCTGAATAGACTAGAACAGATGGTGAGTCAGTGAGAGATAATACAAGTGTGATGATATCCGAAATTTCACCGATCAAAGTATAGCATATAGTTGTTTGTAGGTATAAAATAACATAGGAATTACCGCGCCACCAAAATACTAGCTTTTTTTTCTCGGTCTCTAAAGAGTTAACGCATAAAAATGATAGTAGAATTTATGTCAATGTGACGTCACAGACTTGCAAGCCTTTAACCAAAACGCACGTTTAAATGTTAGTATCGTTAGAAATTGTTTATTTCTTGGAAAAGGCAAGGGAGAGAGAGGGGGAAATGCATAGAGCCCGTTTGAATTTTTAAAACTGAAACTAACAGGCCAAATCGAACGATAGGAAAAATAAAGACTAAAAATGACGATTAAAATGCTACTAATTAGTTATTAAATATATCATATTCTTTAGTCTAATATATTATATTACTGTAGGAAGAAAGATATATTATTGGCATAAATATAAAGGAAAGACGAAAATGGTAAAAATAATAGCCAGAAGTATGAAACCTTATGCATTAGATGACAGACGGTAGACTAAGTAAGTATTATCGTTCTGTATTAAAATGACTTAGATAATACTAGCGATATGGTAGAATGAAGACATATATAGACGTGCATGGGGCTTCTTTACTGATGCTGGCCATATTAAGGGGTGTCTCCTGATTTGAAAATAGTAGGTTAACTTTTTGAAAAAAGACGCGTAGGAACGGAAGTCCCCTGATTGGTTGCTTAGAATAACTAAGAAGTGGGAATAAATACTCAGAGAGACGAGCGTTCCTCGCCACTTTCAAATTATAAGTTCACATGTATAGTTAGTGACGTATATAGACAAGTTGTGCTCATATGCCTTCGCTGTTCTGATAGTCAGCAGGAGATTCTATGTGACCATTTATGGCCTGTAATTAACTTACATAGTGGAAAAAATTCGATATTTCGGTAAGAATTTATATAATTATTATTGTATTTGAAAATGTGTTTTCCATATTGATTAAGAATGAATATTTGAAGGGTAGAGTCCCAGTCGCACAAGTGCCACTTCAACATGTTACATAAAATCATTAAATGGGGTGAGATAATCTTATAGCTTCATGTAAAAGCCCTACAGCTTTACTTGTACTTTGGGAGATAAAAGAAAATATATATATAAAGAGGGAAGCCAACATCAAACTTTGTGTTGTTTCACCGAGTTGCTAAGAAAGATATTGTCCTTTGTAGAAAAGCCACAAGGCTTTCTGACATTGTGGGGAAAGAACTTAATAAAATCCTTACAGTTTTATATAAAAATTGGGATAAAAAGAAATTAATAAGGGAAAAGACTTTAATGAATAATGTTTGAGTTATAGCCAGAAAATCACTGGCCATCTTTATGTAATACAGGTTATTACCTGACTGTACGTACGAAATTATAATATTGTATTATGTCTAGGAAGGTGTAAAAACATATGTTTGAGATACTTAATGATGAATAGAGCACTCTACCAGATGGGGACAATAATTATTTAGGTATTATTTTCTGATTTTTGATCTGTTGATACATGTAAACCTGTTAAGAACGGAGATAGGTCAGAATATTATTTTGAGGGAAATTAATCCTCTACTTCCAGAGTTTCTGGGTGAGAAACTGAAGTAAGCCAGTCACGTTGTTGTTCAACCATAGTACCTGTTTGAGGCCATATGAATTGAGTGCCTTACCTTATCTCGAATCCTGAAAGCTGAGCAGTGCTGTGTGCATGAAGACTTATAACCAGGACATCGCAGAATTTTCTACTCATATCGAAAGTTAAGCCCTGTGTTTTGGGGCCTTGTTAATTCACTGACTGATCCTCCACCACCGATTATATCAACAAGATTATAAAATATGATGACATTATTGATCCCCTAAATATGTGCTTAAGTTTGGAAGAGAGTACTACACTAAGAACACTTCCTAGTTCAGGAAATAATAGACTCTAGTAGTTAAACTGGTGTTTGTGTAAATATATCTTGACGTTTAATCTTTTATGAATCAACTCAATTATAATTAATACATTTGTAAAAAATTGTTCAGACTAAAATTCAATAGTGAGTTGTTTACTTACTTGTTTATTAACCTTAAAGTGTGGTCGTTGTTATTTTCTTCACATACATTGCATATACCCTTGACATCTAGCTACACAACACCCATACATCAGGACATATAAATTGGGGATAAAATACATAGCGGGTGGTAGTCATTGGTGGAAGCAAGACAGGTTCCCTGACACTGACATATATTTAGAAATTAAACTTCCTCAGGGGCTTGCATAGATGACTTCACATCTGCTACACAAATATATACATAATTAATATCAACCCACCACAACAAGAGATATATTTTACACGAGTGAAATGGTGGAAAATGAGTAGAGTCTGTCCCTGAACTCGAGAAGCTTTCTCTCCTTCAGCCTGTCTCTACAACAGAACTTGGTTAGTCAGACAGTCTACTAGAGTATATATATATATATATATATATATATATATATATATATATATATATATATAAACCACTCACGTACACTCACACATAAGTACGTGACGACAATAGGACGCACAGACGTGAAAACTATAACTATGGAATAGGGATCTTTTGGGACAAGCTGACCAACACACGTAAATAAAGTTTATGTAAATTCTATTTATCATAAAGAACTTCACACACAACAATAGTTTGAATATCAGATCAAATACAAATAAGCATAAGTCAATGAATTAATTAAAGAGTTAGACTCATAGGATTAATCCTCCTCCCTCTGTTGAGATAAGAGCCCCGTTAGAGCAAAGTTATTAACCCCCAAAAGAGTCAAAGGCTTTATAAGCTATGGTCTAAAAATTCCCTCTACAGTAAAGAACAGAGTATACGTTAATCTATTCTGAAAAGAAACATAAAGGGATAGTATTAGCCAGACTTGCCTAAGAAAATACAAAGTTAGTACATGGGTTATATCCAAATAGAATCATTCTTCCCCTGCTTTCTCTCGCTCTGACAAACCTGGGATCAAAAATTCAGTCTCTCTTACCTACAAAGGTGCTTTCACCACATCTGGAACAATTGTTAAGGTACCCACAGCCCATCCAAGGTTGGTTGTTTGGCGAATCAAGCCCCAGTCTCTCCAACGACTAATTAATCAAATGTTGGGAAACGCTTGATTCACTATTGTAAGTAGGATGCTGATAAATGTCACTTCAATTCTTGTCCAGGTAGTAAAATAATTATGAGATCTAATGTTCACAGTGTACAGTAGCTTGGAATCTTCAATCGTTAAATCGAGTGTCAGGTAAATAAACTCTGTTCAGGATCAATCGTCTTCACAACACAGTGGTCGTTATTCAGTTAATGTCAATGTTTGATTAATTCGCCACCACAGGTTGAATGTATATGACTTTGGGAAAAAGAAATCTGGATACCTATAAGTCCAGTTTACAATTTATTCTTAATAATCTCTGGGTTGGTACTCTGTCTCTTTCTGGGTGTGAAAACACGAGGCCAGACAGGTCACCTTGAAAAAACCCGATATTTATATCAGAATGTTCTTTTTGTAACAAAGTTATTCTCAGATTCATTTGGAAGCCACTGGTAAGGTTTATGGTTTGACCCAAACACTGTATAAAGAGAAAAACAAACACAATACTTAACATAATATAGTATACACAATCCTATCCTTACCCGGCGTAAAATATAATATCTTCACTTCGGTTATATATCTTTAAATTATAAACTTACAAGCTTAGAGCTTGTCTATTAATAAAAAAATCAATCATCATGAATTAAAAATAAACACATATTTCGTCAATACTCATGATGAATCAGTGCATTTACTTAATTGGTTAAAATATTCTCTGACTGGTTACTAGCAGTTAATACAATTTATATTATAGCTGGAAGAGTTTAGCTAGGAATTATTATTCGTTCTGCTATCCACTGTAACGCCGTAAAACCTAGAGAAATATCATTAGCGGACCTATCTAGTGAATCACTCTGCACAAATCTTAGAGAAATATAACTGACGATTATACCACTTAAATCACTCCAACTACTAGTAGATATATTACCTTCACACAAACTACTGAGACTATTCTCCAACAAAAACTAAGAAACTCTACTCTATGCGAGTGATTCTAGAATTGCAGCTAGATGTCGACTGAATCTGTTGAGTACTGGACAAATTTGAGTTAGAAAGCTCTGGTATATATACGTCTAAAATCAAAGGAAAAATGGCTCCTATAGACCGAAAAACCAGACTCTCTGCCAGATGTTAGCACCTACGTTTTAAATCTTCGTGCAGATTTCGGCTACGTGTAATTCAAAGCCGTTCTTCACGCTAGAGCCGAAAACCAGAATCAGACATAACGTAATTTTCTAATCGGTGCAAATTGTACACGTCTCTGTTCGTCTGGCCATCTAGCGAGCAGTATCCTTTGATCTGGCAAATCTTACTTACTTACTTAGTCGTTCCCCTTCTACCGTGAAGTGTAGAGGTTTGGAAGAGAGAGCGCCAGACCATTCTATCAGCTGTCCTCCTCCTGGCCCGGCCCCACTCTAGTCCTCGGTCCCTCAAAGATTGTCTAATGTTGTCCTCCCAGTGGACTCCGGGCCGTCCTGGAGGTCTGGATCCCTGGCTCTTTGTTTCCCATGCCTGTCGTGGCAGCCGATCCTCTCCCATTCTGCAGACACGGCCAAACCATCTTAGTTGGGACTGTTCTATTTGGGTCTGCAGCGGATGGGATTTTAGGCCTTGACGGATCGTCTGGTTGCGGACCATGTCTCCTCTTGTTACTTCAACCACTTTCCTCAGATACCTCATTTCTGAGGTTTGGATCTGGCTTTTGTGGGCTGTAGTCATTGCCCACGACTCGCATCCATATGTCAAGACTGGGACACAGGTGGAGCGGTATACAGCCATCTTCGTTTTCTTACCAACCTCTTTCTTGCTGAGGAATCCACGATTTATGGCCTGAAAAAGTCTCCCAGCCGCTGCTTTTCGAGTGGCCAACTCTTCTTTGATGCCCCCCTTTCGGTCTATAATAGGATCTGGCAAATCGCCGTATTTAATTACTGTTTAAACAAATAGTTTTACAAGGGGAGTAATAAAATATACTCCCTTGGTTCCAAAATTATCTCCACCTTGATCGCTGTCTGATCTCATTACAACGATATTCGATCGCTGGTGTAAAATAATACAACTCACGTTAGCTAATAGGTCTCTGGTAAACTCTCATCAAAAGAAATAGCGAACAGAAAATAAAATTAGGCGTGTTAAATTAGAAAGAAAAGACAGATCTCAGAATGTAGGATGGTTTAAGTTAAAAAAAAGTCCGTAGATGAAAGTTGGTTAACAGAGAAGTGTAGATACAGAAAATAGATATCTCATCTCATCTCATAATCGGAACCTCTTCTACCCCGTAAAACGAGGTGTAGAGGGGACCCAAGTGCACAAGACCCATGGGTAGGACATGTAATCGAAGTGACTTGGGAAACAGGTGATTAGCCCATTGTGCGAAAATAGATATATGAAATATATTTTCTATATGTCACATCCAACTAGGCGACTTTTGAGAGCTGAAATACTGGAAGCAAAGTTTGAAACAGCCATTTATTTTTGCAGAAAATAAAGTTTATTTATGATTATATGTTAAAATTAAAAAAAAAATTTAGTAAAGTTTATCTTTAAAAATTAACGTCACTGTTTTCTCGCCCTTCTAGTAATGTTTCTGTAGCATTTCTATGGTAAAAATATAAAATAGTCTCTTTGTAACATTGTCACTCAGGGATTTTAAAATATAATTTCGGTAACGTATTGAGAGCAACACCTCAAGCTTCCCCCATATGACCGACTTGGCTCAAATCATTCTTACCCGACAAGAATCCTTGCGGTTGGTGCCAGCACAGAATGTCTTTTCTGAGCTAAGAGACCCGTAGAATGCTCTACATGTAGTATCCGAGGATACTGGTAAATCCACATACTGCAACTGTGTTTGAACCGCGGCGGCATCTGCAGCATCTGTTAAAAATATAGGCGAAGATACAAAAGAGAAAAAGAACTTTTAATAAAAAACAAAGCATTTAAATACATAAACGATCGACTGGAAATGAATATAGTTAAATTTCCTTCACATGATTTTTTTTACCTTCTTGTTGTTGTTGTTGTTGTTGTTGTTGTTGTTGTTCTTCTTCTTCTTCTTCTTCTTCTTCTTCTTCTTCTTCTTCTTCTTCTTCTTCTTCTTCTTCTTCTTCTTCTTCTTCTTCTTCTTCTTCTTCTTCTTCTTCTTCTCCTTTCCCTTCTCCTTCTCCTCCTCCTCCTCATTCTCATCCTCATTCTCATCCTCCTTTTCCTCCTCCTTCTCCTCCACCTCCTCCTCCTTGTCCTCCTCCTATTCCTTCCTTCCTTCCTTCCTTCCTTCCTTCCTTCCTTCCTTCCTTCCTTCCTTCCTTCCTTCCTTCCTTCCTTCCTTCCTTCCTTCCTTCCTTCCTTCCTTCCTTCCTTCCTTCCTTTCTTTCTTTCTTTCTTTCTTTCTTTCTTCCTTCCTTCCTTTCTTTCTCCCTTCCTTCCTTCCTTCCTTCCTTCCTTTTCGTCTTCCTTCCTTCTCCTTCCTTCTTTTCTTCTTCCTTCCATCCTTCTTCCTTCCTTCTTTTCTTCTTCCTTCTTTTCTTCTTCCTTACTTCTT
The DNA here is from genome assembly GCA_024509875.1 of Oreohelix idahoensis. Taxonomy (NCBI): domain Eukaryota; kingdom Metazoa; phylum Mollusca; class Gastropoda; order Stylommatophora; family Oreohelicidae; genus Oreohelix; species Oreohelix idahoensis. Next base: position 440,200 of record JAMPIV010019131.1, read on the forward strand.
CTTAATCGTTCCTTCTTCTTCCTCCTTCTCCCTTCCTCCCCCTCCCTCCTCCCCTCCTTCCTTTCTTCTTCTTCTTCTTCTTCTTCTTCTTCTACTCCTTCTTCTTCTTCTTCTTCTTCTTCTTCTTCTTCTTCTTCTTCTTCTTCTTCTTCTTCTTCTTCTTCTTCTTCCTCCTTATTCTTCCTCCGTCTTCTTCTTCTTCATCCTTCTTCTTCCTCCTTCGTCCTTCTTCTTCGTCTTCTTCCTTCTTCTTCTTCCTCTTCCTTCTTCTTCTTTTTCGTATTTCTTCTTTTTCCTTCTTCTTCTTCCTCCTTCTTCTTCCTCCTTCTTCTTCCTTCCTCCTTCTTCCTTCTTCCTCCTTCTTCTTCTTTCTTCTTCCTTCTTCTTTCTTCTTTCTTCTTCTTCTTCTTCTTCTTCTTCTTCTTCTTCTTCTTCTTCTTCTTCTTCTTCTTCTTCTTCTTCTTCTTCTTTTTCTTCTTCTTCTTCTTCTTCTTCTTCTGCTTCTTCTTCTAGGTGACCATGTATCTCGATAAGTTCTGGTCTCCAGTACTGTTTCTTAATTATGTTGTTTACTTCTGTCTATTGTCATGGTGTCAAACTGTGAAGCATCTTTCTCTCTTTGTCGTCCTCTGTTTCTTAGTTATGTTGTTTACTTCTGTCTATTGTCAAGGTGTCAAACTGTGCAGCATCTTTCTCTCTTTGTCGTCCTGTCTCTTTTTCTTGAAATTTTTCTATTTTCACGACATGTTCCAAATTTCTTCTTCTCACGATATGCTCAAATAAAGTGGATTGTTTCCTTCAAACGTGAGTGATAAGCTTCCTTTGCACACCGGCCTCTTACTGAACATCCTCATTACTTTGTTTTTAGCTGTCCGTTATACTTTTAACATTCTCCAGTAAAACCACATCTCTGAGGACTACATGGCTTATTCTGCTTGTTGTCCGTGATTAACTTCCGTATTGTTAGATATCCCTTATGTAACGCTGAAGAACTCTCATTTTTACTTCCGTTGGCAAAGAGTTGTTGCATAGAATATATAATATTTTATGAAATGCTCATTTGGCATGGGCTATTTTATTCTTCACTACTGAGATGCATCTTTTATCCGATGTTATTAACGTGCCTAGGTATTTGCATCCACTGTATTTCAGCTTACAAAGTTATTACTTTCCTGTAATCTGCTTTAGTTTTTTTTTCACAATTTTCGCTAACGTAGTTGTCAAGGTAAATGAAGTAATAAGGTCTAATTATAATGTTAATGCTTGTGTAGGATTTGAGCTGACGGAATGCAGCTCAAAAATAAGAAGTAAATGTAGTAAGTGTCCAATTTGTAACTACGACAAAGAAATGAGCGTGTCTTGTATTAGTATTGTAGAGTAATGTCTCTGCTTGCATGTAATAATTCTGTTCTGATGTGACACAGTCATTTATTCTTAGTAAAGTGGGAAGACTACACAACTAGGCTGCAAATGTGGGCTTTCTCCCTTTGTAAATTCATTTTAAATTAATGAATGTTGTTATATAGCAGGTTAAAGGTGATCCCATATCAGATACTTCCATAGGGGAGTGAAGTATTAGAGACTTCACTACACTAGGTTCAGCCTCGAGAGGTGGGAGTTGACCAGTTCTTTTCCTCGCTGCCTTTTCCTTCCCTAACTCAAGAGCTAGTCAGGCACTCATTTACAGCTGGATAGGCTGGAACGTGACCCTACCAGATATCGAACCCGGTAACTTTGCCAAGCTGACGGTCATTCAGTAGGTAATGATTCTTAAATTTCTTGTTATATACACCTTCACGATAACCCAACATGCCCGAATTGCTGCAACAAACTGATGACCCTTGTAACGAATAAAAATATAACATGACTGACGTACATTAACCTTCAGACAAGTATAATAAAGCCCCGTGTAGTTCCGGGAAGAAGGGAGGGGGGGAGGGGGGTCTCCGATGAGACAAAGAAAGAACAACCCTACTCCTCCCTTAGACATGTCGTACAAGGCGAATAATGTAAGGTTGTGTATGAGACTGGCAACGTTATCATGTAAAACAAATAGCTACATAAATCACCGCTGCAAGATGACGTGAGTGCTTTGTGCAGTGTTCCTGTACAGGAGCCAGTTGTAGCAGTGGCTCCATGCTCTATTGGGACCGAAAGGGAAAAATGGTAATGATAATGGATTAGAGAAAAATGACTTACTAGAGGCACGACCCCAACCCATAGTTCGGCAGTTGGTCGCTTGCTGTGGAGTCTTACTCCCGTTGACTAGACACAGGGGTGTATGACACGCGTCAAATATGATTGGTATAGCCAGCTTCAAGACTGCGATGTCATTTTCTGAAAACAAGAATTACAGAAGAATAAATATAACATCTAGCATTGCTGACAAGAGATAAGAACTTGTTGGGCTAACATCTACTGTGTTTAGGTGACTCCTTTCGAAGAGATGAGAGCATTGCATTTGTGAAGAACGGAGTCACATCATATTTGTGTCATAGAGTTTAGATCCTAATGTTCTTTCTAAAGCTGCGCCTTCACATTGTCTGAAGAAGCTTTCTTCATGATTATGCTCCATAGAAGAGAACGGATCTTATGCAGCCTTGACACAGATTTAGCTTTGTTGTCAGACTGTAGATTTTGGATCTCCGTGTGTGACGCAGGCTGTTTGCATTACCATTTCAGATTTATTACCTTCAGCATGCTACCATCTGCTGAATTTTGCAAGTAATTTTCCTTCATTGTTTCAGTGCTTTTGCCCCACTGAATAGGATATTTTCGTAGTTTTTTTTCCCTCTGATCACTTTATAACTTATCATTATAATTATTCTTTCAAATAGAGTTATTTCCTCTATTTCGCGTTGGTTATAATTTCCATGTTGTCCTTATTCTGACTTTAGGTGCGTTGTGTAAAGTTGAGCTGATTTGTAAAGTTACGTTGGAGGCCATATTTTTTCGGTCAAGTTACGCTGGAGACCTCATTGCTCTGTCAAGTTACACTGGAGGATCCATTGTTCTGTTTAATTCCGCAGGGAACCTCTACAATATCCAACTGTTAAGATGACGTTCATTTGAGTTGATTTGGTTTGGTATGGTTTTAAGGACTATCTTCATTGCAAACTGACACCTCTTTCAGTGCTCCGATCTTCTCCCTGAGATCACACAAAGAGGATCTTAGCACAGTGCATGAACTCCGTAGCACCGGCGAGAATCCCAATGTGTGTATATAGAAATCACACATTTTATAAATATATTTGGTTGGTTGGTTTCTAATTTTTAAATTTAGCCAGAGGAGCGGCCTTGTGGCCAAATCTTTACGATTTGCAACAGCCGTGGGATTTTTAACATGCACAACTTGCACACGGGACCGCCTATTTTTTCGCCCGTATCCGAGAAGGCACCCCATCCGATCTCACTACCCATGAGACCAGGGCGGGAGTATGGCATCATTAGAACCTCTGATTCTGAAGAAAAAAAAATTCCATAAATTATATTCCCTCTACTGGGAATCGAACCTTGTACATTTGAGTTAGGAAGAGAAAAGAGGTTAGGGCGCACATCATTACTCTAGCATCAATTAGACCTCATAGTAATAATAGCCCCTTCAGTCATTACTGACTATGGAAATGCACCCCTGATGTGACAGTCCTTCGACGATTTGGCCCCTCTTCTGCTTGCCGTGAGAGCTACTTTTCGCCTAAATCGGAGGTGGCACCGTAGAGAGCATCGCCACTTGGTGCAATCAGGAGCTTCATCCTCCAAGGTTGCTGGATTTATGTCCAGTGCCCTAATGACTGTCTTGCATACATCTTTGAACCTCGGCTGCGGTCGCCCAACTTTTCTTTTGCCATCTGCCAATTGTTCGTAGAAGATATCTTTCGGGATGCGACCATCTTAAAGGCGACAGACATGGCCAAGCCAGCGTAGTCTAAGCAGTGTATACATGCTTTGATAGCCATCACGTGACAAAAAATCGTCATTAGTCACTTTGTCCCTCCACTAAATACCGAGGATGTGGTTTAGACACCGTAGATGGAGGGTATTGGGCCTTCTGTCTTGCTTGGCATAGGTTGTCCATGGCTTGCTGCCATAAAGAAGTGTGCCGGTGATGAAGGCGGTATATAACGCAGCTTTGATCTACGTTGCGAGTTTTGAGTTTCCCCAAACATGTATGTAAGGCAGTGTCGTAATATAATCTATATGAACAACACGCGCAAATATTTTACCTCTAAATTTCCCCAATTTTAAAACTAGTAACAACCATAAACGCTACTACTATAATGATAGCCCTGAGTTGTTTGCCGACATCCTCGATGACGCCAGGATACGCGCGGTTTTGTAAAGGCCATAACGCCTCAGTTTGAACGATGCCAAACCTACTGGCTTTTTTATCACTAACATAAAAGTCGGATGGAAAATCGTAATGCCTAGATCGGTGTAAAATGAGTGAGAGGCAGAATAAAAAATAAAAAAAAATAAAAAACCTACTAAAGCATGCTTAGAACTTGTTGGTGGTCTGACATGCGACAGTGTAACGCAAGACGCGTGGTTGGATTTGAATTGTGTGCGAGGGGGCAAAATCCCCGTCATAAACCCCGCTTTGACATACCTCCGTACTAATTTTTTAAACATAACTTATAAAACGATTTGGCCTTAGTCCAGAATCGCCCGCCTTGACAATATAACGGAGAGAGGAGAAAACCTTGATATTTTTCCTTCACAAAATAAAGAATGGTATCGAATTACAAAAAGAATGTTTGAAAAGGTTACGATAATATTACTTATCAAAACTATTATATTATTTCTTAATAGTGATCTAAGTAATAATCAGTTTTCAACTCTATGATAACCCAATTATTAACAAAGTTATTGAAGAAAATAGAAAGGGACAACAGACTAACAGACGCAATAGTAACCGCATTCATGTCTTTTTGAAAAAAACCTTGGGAGGATATTTCTTTTTCAAAATAGCGCTGTTATTTGAATGAGAGACGTAGTGGGGCTTAGTTTAAATTTGATTGGGTAAGATTCGCAAAGCATGCGAGAGTGATAAAACTCCGGTCTTGCTTAGTTAGGGTACCACTTGTAAAGATATTTCATTGAGAAAGGTTAAGCAGAGCAATACTTGAGCGATTGCCTTTGCAGGCGGGAACGGCAGTCATCGAACCCATTTAAAGCCAGTAACCTTAAGTTGTGAAATATTTCATTGAATTAGCGGTAAGAGGAACCATTTTATTGATGTATATTTATATTCTTATGTATGTAGAGGCAAACCCAGATAAGGGCCCTACATAAAAACTTTGTGTTGCAATATCAAAGGGGCAAAAGACATGCCAAAAGCCTATTATGGAGTCAATAAGAGTACAAATTGAGTTGAATATTATTATTCACTGTTATTACTGTAAGACCAGAAAGTTGCTGGCAGAAAACAATATTAAATTAAATCTTGAGAACATAAATAAGATGTCCCATCAAAGAGATTGAACTTATTATTTGACCAAAGAAAAGAAAAGAAAGTATCCCAGCTGAATATATTGAAGATTTTAAATGACAGGGGCGTTGTAACCATATGGAGAAAAGAAGATAACCCCTGAATATGAAATGGTTAATATAAAATTAAAGACTGTAGCTAATTTGGTTAGCTCTTTCATCTGATCAAGATACATGTTTGATAATGTAAAATAATTAGAGATGGAGATAAATGATGAGAGTGCTTAGGAAGATTGTTCCTATTGTTCGCAGGGTCCATCCCAAAGTAACAAGTGTGTCAGAATCTGGAGTGACAGAGTGTGAGTCAACCTGCTGGTTGGTTCCATCTCAAGCCTGATGGTTGTCAACTGATTCCAGAGAGCACTTTGGTGTAGAAGTGTTCCATTACCGCAAACAAGTTACCTGTGGGCCTACAGAATCTCAGATAAGATTCATAGCTGGGCCACATGTCAATTCAAACTAATTTATTCTCCACCAGTAACAGACAATGTGTTTATGAGATGATGTGACAACCAGTCTTTCCTATTAGAGACCATTCATACTTCATTATTGTGTAGCAGGGAAGAGAAATCTTGAACATTTTAGAATTAAGAGTGATGGACATTTCCATTATTATGTATAATAACTTGTGTACAAAGATTCAAATTTAAGTTTTAAACATTCCTGCCCCAAAAGAGTTGGAGGGACAGGAAATTAAAATTGTAAAATAATATTTTAACTTTAACCCCTGCCTTGTTAGTTTCATTGAGTTAACTTGGTGGTTGTTTACATTCATTCATTCATTATTACACTTTCATCCCCCTAGACAACCTGTCAGTTAAACTTTGAATTAGTTAAGGGAATTACAACACAGCGTGAGATCTCGGGAGGTAGTGCTAGGTCCTCTGAGAATTCATCACAATATTTCAACTATTAGACTCAGGGTCTTACATAGCTGGACCTCACGCTGTTACACTTACTCTTTTAATATAACATCTTAACCTCCCCAGCATTACTTTGCTACAGGCAGGCAAATTTGGCTGCATCTTTGCCAATGTTTGGCTGCAACTTTGCCATTGCAGCTGTCAATTTCTGTGTTCAGAGAGAGTTTGTTTTTGATGGTAGACCACAGGTATGCGAAGTGGTGCACCACTGCTAATTCATAGTTATCGGTATTGATAACTGGGGGGACATCCACATCCTGACTTAGCACATGTGTTTTCTTTAGACTTATTGTGAGGCCAAAGTCTTTGCATGCTTGGGTAAAGCGATTCATCAAACTCTGAAGCTCCTGTTGTCTTTGAGTGATGATTGCAGCTTCATCAGCGAATAACACATCTCTTATAGTGACCCTTCTGATTTTTGTTTTTGCCTCCTTCAGCCTTGCGAGGTTAAACAGTCGACCAACTGACCTGGTGTGAAGGCAAACTCCTTCAGTTGCATTTCTGAATGCATGTATTAGACCTCAACAACTCCTACAAATACAACCATAGCTTTTACAGCCATTATAAGCACATTAATACTTAAGTAAACAAAGTCTGGAATTAAACTCATCTCTTTACATTTGATTTTTGGAATATGAAACGGCATTTGGCAATGTTTACGAAGAATCATTTTGAAAACTGATGAGGCATTATGGAGTCCCCATGAAGTTCATTAACTTAACAAGGAAAATGTACCAAGACATTGATATGCAGAATTCTTCACGAATGTAACTTACAGAATCGTTTAAGGTAAGAACCGGAGTACAAAGTGATGCCACCTGGCACTACTTATTAAGATTAAGTAAAATAGACACTCTGAACGTAACTAAGAAAGATACATTCAGTTTTACAAAGGAAGAAGAAAATGAGAACAGATAAAGATGCAAACAGTCTTAGTAAGGAGTCTGCAGTACTGTCACTGATCGTACGTCACTAAGATACTGCATGAAAGTGTGGTGTCGTGAACTTATGTTTTTATATGGTAACACACACACACACACATCTACATGTATATAAAATCATATATTATAACCATTCGACCATCTCCCTTCAGCTCACAATGGAGCATAAGCCTTCAACAAACTTATGCCAAGTCTCCCTGTCCCGTGCCATCGGCTCTAGGTCTTTCCATATTTTCCTCATCTCTTTCATTTCTGTCTCTTCTCCATGTGTTCTTCGGTATCCCTCTATTCTCTGACCACGGGGGTTCCAGAACACGAACTGCCTTGTAAAGCTTTCAGTAACGTTACTTCAACACGTATCCTTTTCATCGCCAGCGTCTTACCATAACACTGATAGGTCTTTATTTGTCACCAAATGAAGAATCTTAAATAATAATAACTCTCTCACTTTTTACTTGAATTTTACAGTTTAAAATATGTTAGATAACGTATACACGATACTCTTCTATTATGTTTAAAAAACGTTTCCAAATTAGTAGTAGCCCCTTCAGTCATAACTGACTGTAGGCATACACTCTTGAAGTATAATCCTCAGCTGCTTTTTACTTTTCCTGGTGTTCCTTTAGGAGTGTTCTTTTCTCTTCTACTTATTGTGAGAGCTCAACTTAAATTAGTTAAATGGATTTACTAAATGTATTGTTGCGGTGTATTTTAAGACCAAGTTGAAATCATTATGACTGTGACGGGATTGCCTCCCCTGTTTTGCAGTAGTGGTACAACAGTGGCCAGAACGCACGAGTCACTATTATAGGCTTGAATAGATTCTATCTTTACACAAGATTACTCTTGGCAGAAATGTAGATAGAAGAGTAGTAAAGCTTCTATCACATGGGAGTCTTCACAAGATATTCAGATAAGCTAAAACAATGCTGGCTGTTGCTGAGCATGTTCATTCTGTAATCTGTTGACACCTTTTATGAAGAATTTGAGCAATGGTTTATTCTAGCTCGTTAAACCCCTCCACCACTGAGTTAATCAGTGGAATTACTATTATAATATAGCTCTGTTTAGAGTGTGTGTTTAGTAACTTTGACTGAGACAAACATGTAGTACATTTTAAATGATTGAATCGAAGTTAAATGTGTATAATTACAAATAACACAATTTAATTATAACTTTAAGTTTAACGGATTAAAAGAAAGGAATAATAGTTAGTTACAAAATGACGTTTTCATCACTCGGGTGATGGGTTTTGGATTAGAAGCTCAAGTGGCAGCATATAGGTTAACTTAGCTGCCAATGATGATTCTAATCCTCCTTATGGGTTGGTTCTTTTCACTCTGCTCGCGCTCGTCTCTGGTCAAAGTTCAGCCGCCGCACGTTCCCAGAACGTCAAGGAGTAACGGCCAAGCTGGTTCTGCGTCTATCTATAAGACCCTCTTATGATGGCGTCTCGCACAACGTCAGTTCACTTCTACCTTCACTTGGTTCCAGAGATAGTACTTTCTGCTGGTACCAACAATAACTATGATAAAAGAATAGAAACGAATGCTCTTCTGAGTATTGCGTTTTCCAACCCATAGTTATGGGTTCCTATCTTCCCATACCACCATCCCATGTCAGAATTTGTCGTCGTTGAGAACTAAATTTATTCTTTTGGGATAAAACTTTCTTTACATTTAAACTGAATAGCTTTAGCTTTACATTTCATTTAAATGAAACGGTTAAATGTACAGATATAATATGTTTTACATTTACATCTCCACTGTTTGAAAAGTGTTCACAATATAAATTCATTTATGTTTCCTTTATATTTACACTTGTTGAAAAGTTTGAAACTTCTATTACTTACAATGAATATTATTTTTTCGTTTACCTTTACACTGAGTTAAAAGCTTTGAAACTGTAAGTATTATTCTTAGAATATACATTCTTTCTTTCATCATTCCCTCCCTACTCCATAGGGAACCTGGAACTACTTTATGCCTTTAGTTCTCTTTACGAAACTATCAATAAAGCAATCGCCAGGCCGTGCAGTGGTGGTTCATGAATCATCATTCTAGATACTGAGTTTGCCAGCCTCAAATGACTTTGACATCCAATAGCGAGTTTCACACATTAAACTTCATATTGTAATATATACATATATTTATGTTAGTTCACATGTTAGTAATAAAATATGAAATGTAAATCACAACTTACGCCAACCATGGCTACAGACTTGTTGCTCAGATGAATAAGAGACGAATCTTTCTCTTAAACGCATCCCATATATGGTAATATACTGTCCGATGACCTCGTGTACAAACTTACAGACAGATCAGTAGACACACATGACAACATGCCCACAAGTGTCACACAGACAGTAATGTTGACGTTACAAGGATTACCCGGAAGCGCTTATGTCATAAGTTCCGCCTCGTGCACAGGTTATCCTGTGTTTCGCCAGACAAACAAATCTGGTTCTATTCGGCACTCCTGTCCAACACAAGCTTGGATAAACAAGCACCGTCGCTTGAAAGATGGTCAGACAGATTATGCGATAAAATATTGTCGCTGAACGTCTAATAACCTGGCGTAACTTAACACGTCCTTGTGAAGCATGAATGCGGCACAATAAGATAAGAATTACTCCCGTAGCAAATTTTGCCATTGGGGAGTGGCGTGTTAGAGACTTTCCTTATGCTATGTCCAGCATAAAGAGTAACATGTATGAAAGGGAAAAATGAAATGCCAAATAAAAGCGATAGGAGAGAAACAATGAAGAAATGATACTGCCGTAGGGCTGGAGGTGTGAGAGATTGCACAAAAGGACAGGGACAGACATTTCTTCACAATGACTGTTAGTAATAAGAAGCCGTCTAGGGAATTGAAAAGTTGTAATTGAAGTAATCTGAATACAACCACGCAACATCCTTTAAATAAGGATAGATAAATAATAATAAATATTATGTAACCAGCATAATATGGTTTTAATAATTTATACCATCTTTACAACTGAGGATCCAAATTTATAACATAATGTAATCCCCATTAATATTCAGTCCATAGGGCCAACTTCACTGGGGCATTATTTACGTGTCCGTTAACACTTCGAAGTCATGGTCCATCTGACATATTCAATAACATCCGTCGCAAAGCAGTCAATATCTGGCTTCATTTAAAATTACAATAAACACTCTCATTGAATACCTCGAATAATCATCTTGTCGTACATTTAGATAGGCGTTAGAGATATATTTGGTCCAGTCTGAATAGAACAGAAAAATTGGGGTTATCTGTACAAGAAAGTGTTAGAATAGATTCCACGAGTGAATAGATTAAGGTGAAGATCTGTCTCTGGAATGGGTGAATTCTCTAGTCCAGCCTTTCTATACGATTATCTTTTGGTAATAGACAATCTATCAACCTCCCTATAAACACAATTATAAGTTAACCACACACACACACACACACACACACACACACGCACGCACGCACGCACACACGCACGCACACAGAGTTATGTGACAACGAGACACACAAACGTGAAAACTATGGTAAATGGAGATGTGGGGCTGACCAGCACAATAAATTAAGTTTTGTTTAGTTTATTATCACTTTCAACTTGACAACATCAAACATATAGAAATCAATATAAAGCATTGTGTACAGACATAGGAAAATAACCCCATACGTGCCCTCCCCTCTTGTTGAGAAAAGATCCCAAAAGAAGTTAAAAACCCGAAAGGTCAAAGATTAACACTAGGGTATAGAATGGACAGTAAAGCAAAGAACAAAGTTCCTAGTAAATCTATCGCGTAAATAACAGTATTTGCAAAGAAAATAAAGGATGGTACAGTTTCCGTAACTAGAACGTATTCACTCTCACTTCTGTCATTCGTGGCTACATCAATCACGCCTTACCTAATACTTGGTTAACAATCTCTTGAACGTAAACATCAATGTACGTGATTCATAATCCAGTGTTGTTCTTCTCTAAAGTGAGCCCCAGTTCCTCCACGAATAATTAATTTTTCTAATGGGGAACTCCTAATTTTGTGGTTGGTTATTGGATATGAAAATGTCACATCAGACAATTCAGGTAGCAAAATATAAACCACGATTTAGTGTTCACAGCAGAGAGTAGACAGTACTTCCAAAAGCTAAAGGAAACATCTGGTTGGTAAACTGTTAATAATATGATGATGAAGGTATATCCTATCGGTTTTTCTCTCTGGGTTTGAGTACCGATTATGAAACAGCGTATTCTTGGAACACGACTGTCAGTAGTCGGGAAAAATGTTATATATACATATATTTGACCACAGCGGGCTGATAAAATGAACGAAAAAATATCGGTATTTTATATGTCCAGTTATAATTAATCTTATTGTTTATATTTTTGGTCTCTCTCTGAATGAAGCAAGAGGACCAAACAGGTCAACATCGAAGACCCGATAATAATAAAAATTGTTACTGGTGTCAGCTGGTTTGTGATCAGCACTAAATTAAGGAGAAAACAAAACATTTAATCCCAATATCAATTCTATGCTATCGCGCGTAACGTGTAAGATCTCTTATCCTCTCCATCATCTCATTAAATTAAAAGGAACACGCGTTTTAGCCTATTTTTTCACGCTTCGCTCAACTGGTACGGTTTGGGTGTTAGGTATGCGCCTTTCCCCTCCCGCCCGGTAAAACACTCAGCGGACAATTTCAGTGTTAATTTAATTATGACTACTTTAACGAATATCGCTTGTCATTACTAGCTATAAGTTTCGCCACACGATAATACACTAGTCACACATATAATTACACATAATGAATTAGAAGTGAATTGTATTCCGTCAATTATCAGTCGCCTAGTGTAATTATTAGTCAATTAAAACATCTCTTTCTGGGTGATAGCGGGTGATTAAATGTACATTACAAATGAAACAGAATAGCTATGCGTTATTTAATACGCTAGTCTTAGCACCTAGAAAATCCCAGTGAATTATAATGATAAACTTAACACATTAAATCACGTAAATGATAATTTCTATTATGTGGTGAGCTTCTAAATACAATATCTAAATTAGAATATAACAGTATAGTGCATAAAGTCAAGATAAGATAGTACTAAAAATTTTCGGCGAGAATCGTGGGTTGTCGCCTACGCCTTCAGCTTATTATTTGCAAACGCATAAGCCGAACAAAACGGTACCCAATTTTTCAAATTCGTCCTTGACATAAACGCCCCACTTTTCCTAGTTCTAAGAAATATTTGGCAAACTGCATTTGGGGAAAGGAGAGACAAGGCTCGATAAAACACGCAAATCACGTCTCAAATTGGTTCTAACACTACAACCGACTTGCACGCTTTGCCATGGCGGGTTTCCCCAATACGATGAAAAAGTTAGAAATGTGGACACTACGGTCATGGAAACACGTTTAGCTCTTATTGCGAATGACATAAGCTCTCGTATTTAGCTTGAAACTAACATAGAAAAAAGATAGAATTTTGAACCAAGCCACATAGCCCCATAAAAATCGTATATTCGTGTACCTGAAGACTTGCTGACCACGAATATGTTGTTAGTTTTCTAAATAGTCCATTAAATAATCAAATATTGATAAAACAATACATAGAGATCAGAGATACTGTCAGGTCAAGTCATATCTGCTTAGATTGGATCGCATATTTTTTGTAGAAAAAATTTAAGTGAAAGCTAAGCTAAGATGGTACGAGGAAGGGGATTGGGTGGAATTTGAAGTGAGACGAAATATTATTGGCCCACCTCGTACTAAACATATATCACCCGAGTAACGTAGTAGAAAATTGAATTGTATTTTTGAATGACTTTGTTTACAAGTGAAATAAGGGTAATCATTGGCCAGAGTAGTTGATATTGGGGAAAAAGCATTAGTTGGGGACGCCATTTCTAACAAAATTTAGACACATAGCGATGAGATCAGGCTTGTACAGTGAAAACCATATTTCTCAAAAGCCTGGACAGAACGGCAGATCGAAAGTGTGCCAGTCATCGTTCACTGTGTATTTCATTGAATAAATGTGGTAAGATTGACTTTATTAACATGTATCTAAAATAAAAATTGAATGTGAAATAATAATATATGTCTGTAAGTAAGTGGGTCTGTAGCAACCATTAGGCAAAGCCTAGAGATTGATCCACCATGTGATAGACTGTCAGAGAGGTGTAAAACTACAAGAAAATATGTATGATTGTCATCAAGGAGCATAACACCTATCCTATTATATGGAAAGATGACAGCTGGAATTGCAGTGGCGTTGTAACTATTAGGGGAGAGGAATGCTGGTGTACATTGTCACATCAACAGATAACGGTGGCATAGGTTGGTATAAAGATATGACCCTTTTCGTTTGTTTGTAATGTACCTGTACTTAAATGTGGAATAGTATAGTATACTAGGTATAAAGAAGGATGCATAACCTTCACATTTCAGGGTCCTGGGTACTGACGTTAATGTAGTGCCATACGCCTAAGAACTGCTCGATTCAGGACTCTATCTGTATACTTCGAGCCCATGCTAGTGGCCATTGCCCATAAAAAGGTGGAAAAAATTGTCAAGCGAGCAGAGGAAACGTTCTACCTGTATTCTCCTGCCAAGATAAGTTCTTGTTCGGCACCTGGCAGCTCAATTAAAAGAACTAAAAGAACTTAACAGACTAGACAGTGATATTAAAGAAAACTGTGCCTAGTATTAATATTTCCACAAGTGACAAACGAAAACAGACTTAACTTAAAGGGAGTGATTATAACCAACAACCTATGGTTTAATACCAGTATTACCTCAAAGTAGAAGAATAGAACTACACACTTATATTAGAATAATATTGTATGTATGGACAGAAGATCTACTGTGTTATTGGAATGTTGTAAATGATTCTTTTGATTTCACTTTTGATTGTCAGTCCTGGTTCAAAATAAATTAGAATCAGGATAATAAATAATTGTAAAAAAATTATATTTACACAAATTTCAACCACTGTCTTAATTAAGATAGCCTTCTAAAGTGTCGTTTGTATGTTATTGTTGTAATACTGTTGGTTGTTGGGGATAATAAACTATTTGTTTGTATGTTTGTTGGTTATTGCACATTACACCCTACCTTCATAACCCTAGACACTACACGAAGTCATTTTAATAATAATAATATAGATTAATGTTGAATGAGATCAAAAGGATGGTAGCGGAAAGGTACTCTGGAAAGTGTAAAATACTATTTGTTAAATTCAGGGACCTTCATAGCTGATCTCATTTAATACAATAATAATACATAACAACAATTCATAACATCAAAACGCACCACGTATATTGGGGTCTCGCTCCTGGGGATTGAATTTCTCATAGCACCAGCTATATTGGGTAGTTTGCTTCTGGGATTTTAAATTCTTAAAATATTATCAATTATATTAGGAATCTCAGAAAGTATAAAACTAAAAGTATTCCTTTTGTGGAAATAAAATAGTGGTTGAGCTATCAGTGCCTGTGGTTGTTCTTGGTTATCATAAGAAATTGTTAGCCATAATTAGAAATTTGTATAGTTGGAAATTTTAAAGATTGCATAGTACAAATGGCTGATCTAGCAAAGTTTCGATCTGCTGCTGTGCAGACTGCGAAATAAATAAATATGGAGGGTCAAGCTTTGATCCAAAATGTAACTTCAGAATGCGACAAGTATATTGAAAGGGAGGATAGGAAGATAGCTGAAGAGAAGAGTTTACAAAATGAGGCTGACAAAGAAATTAAGAGGCTGCAGATTGAGGCAGATAGGGAGGCAGAGATTAAAAGGCTCCAGTATGAAGAGAAGAAGTTGGAGGCAGAAAAAGAAGAAAAGAGATTGGCTGCAGAAAGAGAAGCGGAAGAAAAGAGATTGGCTGCAGAAAGAGAAGAAAAGAGACTAGCTGCAGAAAGAGAAGAAAAGAGACAGGCTGCAGAGAGGGAAGCAGAAAAGGAGGAGAAGAGATTACAGAGGGAGCATGAGCTACGACTAAGGGAGTTAGATTTTCAAGGCCATGCTCCTGAAAATGGTGCCAGCCCCTTTGCCTCAGATGCCACTGCTAGCCAGGGAGCCTCAACCTCAGCTATGGGTTTTCATGTAGATCATTTTGTTGAGAAAGACGATGACATCGAAAGGTACCTAAGTAGATTTGAACTTTTAGCTACTACATATGGGTTAGAGAGAGAGAGGTGGAGCCTCAAGTTATCCCAAGGGCTTAGGGGAACGGCTTATGAAGTTTTTGCCAAGATGAACAGAGATGACCAAGACAATTACGACATGCTAAAGCAGGCTCTTTTATTAAGATACGAAAAGAACGGAGAATTTTTTAGAAACAAATTTAGGAATGCCAAACTACTGTCGGGTGAGTCCTATCACCAGTTCTCTGCACGGTTAGAGACCTACTTGGAGAAATGGACTGCTCTGGGGAAAACCCAAGATCTTAAGGAGATGATCCTTATTGAGCAGCTAAGAGAGTCCATGGCTCCAGACCTGTGAAAGTTTCTCATGGAACAAGGTGCAGAGAGGCTGGGTGAGTTACTAAATGTCGCTGAGAGGTATCAGGCAGCCCAGGCAGAGGTAGTTGGTAATAAAAAGAAACAGGTAGACAATTTTAAGGCACCTCAAAACTTTAATAAGTTTGACCATAGGGAACAGAATAAAGGTAAGCACCAGTTTGATAGGCCACGCAATGACTATATAAATTAAACCCCACAATTCAAAGAAAGGAAATATGATGAAAGAAAACCTTTTAACCAAGGAAAGAGGTATTGTAAAAATTGTCGGATGGACAACCATAACACTGAAAATTGTAGAAGGAAAACTCCAAATTTCGCTGCAATGAAAATGGGGAGAAAGGGAGTAAAGGCAAACCCTACTGAACAACAGGAACCTTACCACCCCCCAGTGTGTGAAGATGTAACATGCAATGGTGTCACCATAAGGTGTTTGTATGATACTGGATTAGATTTTGATTCAGTTGTGAGTTCTCACCTGGTGCAGGCAGATCAATACACCACAGAAACAGTGGAGATTCAAGCTGCAACCAAGGACGTAGCGACCATGACACTTCCCATCGCCAGGATAAATGTGAAAACGCGATATGTGGAAGGAATCATAAAAGCAGCAGTGATAAATGAACCAATCTACCCTCTGATATTGGGGTGTAGATATGTCTTCTTGGGGAATCCCAAGAGACCTGTGATCATGGCAACAGTACAGACCAGATCATAGTCTAAAAAGGAGGAAGATAATCCGATAAATACCCATCCAGATGAGATGGGGAAGGCACAGGCGGAGGATAAGACCCTCAAGAATTGTTTTAAGAAATTGCCCAAATGTCATACACCTCCAGGCAAGGGAGATTTCTATATGAAGAACAAACTGATATATATGAAGACTGGAACTGGATCCAATGGTCACGGACAGCTGGTCATTCCCAATTCATATAGGACTAAAGTGTTGGAGCTAGGGCATGCGATTCTCTTCAGTGGTCATATGGGGATCAGCGCAACAGGACAGCGTATAGCTTGTCATTATTTCTGGCCAGGAATAACTGAAGACATAAAGAGATATGTAAAATCCTGTCCAGAGTGCCAACGGGTAGCTCCAAAGCATTGGACTGCTCCAGCAACTTTAGGGGAAATGCCCATAGTGGGAACACCTTTTGAAAGAGTTGCAGTGGACATTGTGGGACCTCTCACACGGACCAAGAGGAGGAACAGTTACATTCTGAATCTGGTGGACACTTGTTCTATGTGGGGAGAGGCGATAGCCCTGTCATCAATCGATTCGAAGCATGTGGCAGAGGCATTACTCACAATCTTCACCAGGTTAGGCTTTCCCAACCAAATCTTGACTGATAATGGCTCTCAGTTCAAGGGAAAACTAGCAGAAGAAGAATTCAGGATCTTTCAAGCCAAACACTTTCATTGTAGCCCGTACCATCCCCAAGGAATTGGCCAAGTAAAAAGATTTAACGGGACACTTATGTCGATCCTGAGAAAGTTGGCACATGAAAAACCAGATACATGGGACCAATACCTTCCCGCCGCCCTGTTTGCCTATAGGAAGGTACCCCATAGTTCAACCGGTATAGCCCCGGCAACATTGTTATTTGGAAGGCCAATAAAAGGTCCACAGGAAGCCTTGTTAAGGACATGGACCGATGAAAAGGCAGAAGAAAATATTACCTCATCATATCAATATGTAAACGAGCTGACCACTCGTCTTAAAACTGGCTGGAAACTTGCCAATGAAAATTTGAGACAAGCCAGGAAAAAGCATGCTGCCTATTACAATAAGAAAGCGAAGGATCGAGAATTAGCTGTGGGAGAGAAAGTGCTCATTCTACTGCCCGGCAGCCATAATAAATTGCAAATTGGATGGCAAGGTCCATATACAGTTCTAGAGAAGGTGTCTAGAACAAATTATAAGATAGATAAGAAAGGGAAAGAGAAAATCTATCACGTGAATCTCCTGAAAAAATATCTGGACAGAGAAAACCAGGAAGAGACACACCTACTGACCTTGTCTGTTGCAATGGAGATGAAAAAGTAACCACTCACCTCTCATGAATATCCGTTACACCCTTGTGAGACCGCCGCACAGGTAAAAATCAGTACGCACTTAACGAAAAATCAGAGGGAGATAGTTCAACCGGTTTTGGATAATCATACAGATGTGTTAACGGACCGACCGGGGCATATAAATTTATTAGAATAGGATATGAAACTCATAGACCCAACACCAATCTGTATGAGAGCCTATTCGATCCCGTTCGCTAAAGAAAAAGCTTTGAAGGAGGAAATAGATTATCTGTTGAGAGAAGGGATTATCTCGCACAGTGAATCTCCTTACAGTTCCAGTGTGGTTCTGTTGAGAAAACCCTCTGGAGAACACAGACTGTGTATAGATTACAGGAAACTGAATGCTGTCACAGAAAGTCAGGTGGATCCATTACCTGATACAAATCAGCTGTTTGCCAGGCTGAATAAAGCTAAATATTTCTCTAAAGTGGATCTGAGCAAAGGCTACTATCAGATTCCAGTAAAGCCGGAGGTTAGACCTTATTTAGCCTTTAGCACATCGGAAGGACATTATGAATTTAACATGTTGCCATTCGGGCTGAAAAATGCACCGAGTGTGTTTTCGAGGATGATGAGAAAGTTACTGGATCCCCTGAATAATCCATGCATCACCAACTTCATGGATGTTATTCTTATAGCAACAGAAACATTTGAGGAACATATTAACTCTCTGAATATGTTGTTTAATCGACTGAGAGAGACCAATTTGACAGCTAGACCGACGAAATGCTGTGTTGGATGTAAAGAGCTGGAATTCCTGGGACACACAGTACATCAGGGAAACATGACCCCTGACCCCAAGAACCTGGAGAAGTTGAAAAAAGCACCAAGACCACAAACAAAAAAAGATGTGCGATCTTTTGTCTCCTTATGTGGTTTCTACCAAAAGTATATAACAAACTTTAACTCCATATGCGCTCCATTGACTGATTTAACGCGCAAAGGAAATCCTGATAGAATTATTTGGACAGCGCAGTGTGAATTAGCCTACCAAGAGTTGAAGGAAAAGCTCACAAGCAGGCCCATTTTGAAATTACCTGACTTGAGTCAAGAATTCGTTGTGAGAACGGATGCGAGTAATATAGGTTTGGGTGCAGCTCTATTACAACGGTCAAATTCACTTGATGGGGAATTAACCCCAGTAGCTTATGCTAGCCGTAAGTTGAACACGGGAGAACAAAAATATTCAACAAGTGAAAAAGAATGTCTGGCGGTCATATGGGCTATAAAGAAGTTCCAGATTTATCTTTCTGGTAAATCATTTAAGATCCAAACAGATCATAAACCACTCGTATGTCTGTCACAAGCAAAGCATGAAAATGCTAGATTATTACGCTGGTCGTTGCTCTTACAGCCATACCAGTTTACCATAGAATACATTACCGGCAAAACCAATGTTGGCGCTAATTTTTTAAGCAAACATCCGTACGACGAACATCAGAGTAGTCACCAGGCGTAGATAGTAAATTTATCTATGTGTATTTAAAAGTAGGAACTGACATATGATAGTCTGTTCTAAGTGGGGAGATGTGTGGTTAGCTTCTAAATGCAATATCTAAATTAGA
This sequence comes from Oreohelix idahoensis, assembly GCA_024509875.1. Taxonomy (NCBI): domain Eukaryota; kingdom Metazoa; phylum Mollusca; class Gastropoda; order Stylommatophora; family Oreohelicidae; genus Oreohelix; species Oreohelix idahoensis. Next base: position 459,711 of record JAMPIV010019131.1, read on the forward strand.
ATATAACAGTATAGTGCATAAAGTCAAGATAAGATAGTACTAAAAATTTTCGGCGAGAATCGTGGGTTGTCGCCTACGCCTTCAGCTTATTATTTGCAAACGCATAAGCCGAACAAAACGGTACCCAATTTTTCAAATTCGTCCTTGACATAAACGCCCCACTTTTCCTAGTTCTAAGAAATATTTGCCTAACTGCATTTGGGGAAAGGAGAGGCAAGGCTAGATAAAACACGCAAATCACGTCTCAAATTGGTTCTAACACTACAACCGACTTGCATGCTTTGCCCTAGGCGGGTTTCCCCAATACGATGAAAAAGTTAGAAATGTGGACACTACGGTCATGGAAACACGTTTAGCTCTTATTGCGAATGACATAAGCTCTCGTATTTAGCTTGAAACTAACATAGAAAAAAAGATAGAATTTTGAACCAAGCCACATATCCCCATAAAAATCGTATATTCGTGTACCTGAAGACTTGCTGACTGTCGTAGATTTTCGATAGGAGAATTAAGACTAGGTTTGGTCCCTTCTGAATAGGTTTGAATAGGTGATAGACTCAGTGAGAGTTAGTGAAAGGTAATAGAATTTCCACATACGTGAGATGATAGATTTTGATATAGTGGCTGTCTCTGAAAGCGAAAAGAATTCTTCTCTCTCTCACCTATCTTCTACAACAGTTGTTACAGCGTCAGACAGACTACACCAATATACATATTACGTATATTTCTATCACTCACAGGCACGCACATACACGTGACGACAGGTAAACACACAGACGTGGGAAAACTATAACAATGATATATATATTATCTAGAACGAGCTGACCAAACACTATTATTAAGTTCAAGAGCGATTTTAATATCAGGAAAAATCGGCTCACAACATCAAAGAAAGTACATCAAGGAAAATACATATACACATAGTCATAAAAATTCAAGGAAATGTTGCAAGGATGATAGCCCCGTTATAGTGTTAACTCTAGGTTTAGCCCGGCCCCGTTAAGAGAACAGATGATGGCGCCCGAGTCACAGATACATAGGGTTTGAGTCTAAGAGTTTTTCTTTGTTTTATCTCGTAATTATATGCACAGAGTTTGAAAAAAATCTGATTTAACCTAAGACAAAAACACAAGAACTCTAGCCTTAGCAACAAATTATGCAGATTGAAAAAAAATATTAGGACAGCAACAGGGTGTCAAAGATATAATAGTGAAAATATCACTCAAACCAGCGTACACTCATTCATTCCGCCATGGCCTCTCATTCATGTACTCACGACTTTGCTCGCTGCCTCTTGGAACACACTGATTTTAGATCTTCACACAGACTCAAAAAAATGCAGTCTTCTGCCAAGAAGTCCCCAGTTCCAAAAGACGTATTTAACTCGGAGTCTCCGGGAACGACTACTTGGGTGTGCAAATTTGTTCAAATGTCTGATTAAGTCACCTAACAGTTATTCCAGGCGCGGGAGTTAGCAGAGCACAGTGTCAATAGCGTAGGTTTCTAGAAATGATGAATGTCAGGTCGGTGCCTTCCCTCAGTATAGGATTCACTTTAGTCACACCACAGATTTGTCCACAAAAAAAAAATATATATATATTCGGGAAATGTTAGTTAATACTTGAAGTATTTCGCGCCACCAGGCAGAAAGATTACGTAGAGTTTCTAGAAGAAATTAAGATCTGGCTCCAAGGTCCAGTATTTATCATTACAGTCTTTGAAAACCCGTTATTGGGATATAGTATTTCTGGCTAACTCGGGTTGCATATGCACTGTTTAGACCAGTGGTACTTAAGAAACCCACGTGGTTCAAAATAAGGACTGTCTATTTCTTCACAAGTATGGAAACTACTACTAGGTGCTGGTAAAGTTAGGGTCACCCCAAAACTTTCACTGTGTGGAGGAAAAATAACACATATAATATAATAAACAGAATCTCTACTGGTTATAACTTACATTTAAACTTGCAAGCAGAGAGCTTTGCTTATCATTTAAACTTCCCGTGACGTAAGTTATATTTAAAAATCAGCAATCCTCATGAATTAAGAACACGTGCGTATTCCGTCACCATTCACGAGGCTCGATTCTAGAGTTTATACGTTAGTTTAGAAAAATACACTCGACTGAGTATTAGCAGTTAAATTAAATTCATAAATAGCTACAATTGCCGTTATAAGCTAGAAATTTAATTTTATTCTGCTTTCCACTGAATGCTTCCCTAGAAAATATAATAGCCTACCACTTTATTTCTCTTCTGCGCTAAAGAAATAGATAAAATGAATTAAGCGATTTAACACTTTAACACTCACAAAATCTATATATCTATCATATTAATTACCTCAACCACAGAATTACAGGTAGTCGCACAACTTAAGAATAAGATTGCTGAAAATATTTCTGGAAGTCTAGAAGTTCGACAAATTGCCGAAACAAACTGAGATCTTCGCTAACAGCTATTCTGTTTACGAGCAACCTATCTACTGTGAGTCTATGAGCGAGAATGAAATTAAAGTTTCAAACTCGGGCCAAATATCTTAAAATCAGACAAAGGGCCCAAACTTATTTCGCCAAGCGAAATTATCTCCCCTACTCCCAACATTTACGTCCGCTTAACGCGTGTCGTAACTGTCACCTACTGACCACGATGTACGCGTGTCAGTTTCAAATCCCAGACAGCCTGACTCCAATGCAGGGCAGTTTTCACACTACAGCTGACCGTGGCCCACAGTGAGCGCCGTGTCAGTTTGGGATTTTCCAGACAAATGTCTGGATACTGACCGGTGCAGATGTAAAGTATCACACCTCACCGGGACTTATGCCGAGAAGAAGCTCGCGCGCTCGGTGAGAATGTAGACGATTTGCTACGTCCTATGTTCAGCGAACCGACTTATCACGCCTTCTGACGCCCTGCAGCCCTGACATCTACGTAATATCGTCCTAGCGCGATTCTCAGTTTTAGAGAAAGGAAAACAGGTAAAGTTTGCGAATTATATGAAAATAATATTCGCAAAAACGAATGGATGAAAAATATACAGGAAAAAGGAAATACAGAGATAATAAAAGAGAGAAATCGGGTGAAAGAATAGGAAGAAGATGTAGGAAATTAAATGAATATAAACCCTACGTGACAGAGCCTCCCCCCTTTAAGATATGGAAGCACTCCATGTCTACGTTATGGAGTTTAATTTCCTATAACCGTAGCTTCGGGGTGTCTGTCCTCTTCCCTCTCATGTTTCCCCTCCATCTCTGTCCAACTCCTACTCAAGTCCACTCCTCAAAGTTTCCTTCCCCTGGAATGTCTCATATGCGCGCTTGAAAGAGCGTCGCCGCTTCTGACATTTTTGAAAGATTTCCTGTGATAGCGGTGGAATATCCCTGCCACTATCGTCATCTTCGTCAGTTTTGGCGATCGTCAGGAGATGGTCGGAGGTTGGCACTGGTTTTTCCAAGTATCTCTTTAAGAGATTTAAATGGAAAACCTTCTCCTTTCCTTCAATAGAGATCTGGTAGTTAGCCTTAGAAATCTTTTTCAGGACGGTAAACGGCCCTTGCCATCCGATCTTCAGTTGGTTGTTCTCGGTAGGGAGCAACACCAAAACTTTCTCTCCTGCTTCCAGTTCTCTCTCTTCCGCGACTTTCCTGTATCGGTTAGCGTGCTTGGTGCGTGCTCGCTTAAAGTTAGTCGTTGCTAGGTCCCACCCTAGTTTCAACCGTTCCTTTAAAACCGACACATATTTACTGGCTGAGACAACTGTCTCATCAGCCTTCTCGTCTGTCAGAGACTGAAGTAAGGCTTCAAGCGGGCCCTTAATGGGTCTGCCGAATAAGAGTGTAGCTGGCGGAAATCCTGTGGAAGTATGAGGAGATTCTCTGTAGCCAAATAATGCTGCAGGAATACAGAGATCCCAATCTTCAGGTTTCACTTGTGCCAGCTTACTTAGCATCATGGTGAGGTTTCCATTAGCACGTTCCACGAGCCCATTTCCGGCCGGAGTATATGGCTTAGTGTGGATGTGCTGGGTCCTCAAGATCTTAACGATCTCATCCATCAACAGGTTTCGGTATGGAGATCCATTATCCGTCAACACTTGCTGAGGGAATCCCAACCGAGTGAAAATCTGCACGAGGGCTTCTGCGACATGCTTGGCATCTGCGCATGTTAGCGGGATAGCTTCTGCCCATAAAGTGCATGTATCGACTAAGGTCAGGATAAACCTGTTCCTTCTTTTAGTCCTTTCGAAAGGCCCTAAAATGTCGATCACTACCCGTTCGAATGGTGTTCCCATTATTGGCATTTCACCCATGTGGACTGGGGGTGCCCGTTGCTTGGGTGGCACACGTTGGCACTGGGCACAGGATTTGACATATCTGATAATATCAGTATTTACTCCTGGCCACCAATAATGAGTGGTTATACGTTGGTTTGTGGCGTTCTGTCCCATATGTCCGCTAAAGGGAAGAGAGTGCCCCATTTCTAGGATTTGGCTTCTGTACTGTTTCGGTACTAGGAGCTGGTTGTAACCTTGGTCAGGCTTGCCCGTTCTCCGATAAAGTACGCCATCCTCAGAAAAAATGTCCCCGTGCTGTTTGGGTTCCTTAGCCATGGGCAGTTTCCTAAAGCAGGGTGCCAAAGTAGGGTCCTTGTATTGCGCTTCTTTAAGTTCCATAGGTAACAAATTAGGCGCAGGCTCCCGTTCCTTCTTGGTTTGCCCTCTTGTAGTTACTGCTGCCACAATCGGCTCTTCCGGTTTCCCAATACACACGTATCTCCCGCCAAGTATGACTGGGTAGATGGGATCATCCATAACAGCTGCTTTGATCATGCCTCTGACAAAATCAGAGTGTATCTCCACCAATGCGATGGGAAGCGCTGTAGGTGCATCACTCTTACGAACTCCACAAAGTTGGACGGTCTCTGCTGTCTCTTGACCGGGTTTGACCAGGTTTCTGGCAACAATGCAATCGTAAGAAAGCCCCGTGTCAAATAAGCAAGAAGTTTGAGAACCGTTCAAAGTAACAGTACCTCGCGTTGAGGGTCTATCCCCAACAGGTTGGGAATCACTGTCAATAATTCCGCCTTGCGAGACTGTCAATAAGCATCCGATGCGTTTCGGCTCGGTGTGCTCGGTCTGATCATATGTCCCGTGCTCAGGGGTTCTCCCTTTGCCACCTTGTCCTTTCTGGCTACGCTGCCATGTAGGTCGGTCGGGTTGATCAGACTGTTTGGGGTGGTTGGGGTACTTGTTCTTGTAGAACTTGGATTTTTCAGGAGGGGGGTTTTGAGGTCCAGTTTCTCTGTGGTTGTTTTGGTTAGAAGCCTGAGAAGATTGCTCTAGGTTATGTTTTCGAAAATGCTCCTCTGTCGGTTTCCGCTTTGTGGCCGGTAGTTCAGCCAGCGCATTGTGATAACGCTCAGACTTTTCCAAAATGTCTTCAAGTTTTTCTGCCCCCTGCTCAGCGAGAAATCTCCGGGTATCAGCAGACAAAGTGTTCTTTATTTGTTCCGTTAGAACAAGTTCCTCAAGACCTTCATAGGTAGAGGGGAGCTGCGAAAGCTCAAGGCACTTTGTTAGATATCCCTTAAGACGAGATGAGAACTGGTGAAAAGTTTCAGAATTCTCTTTCCGGCTGTTGCGAAACAGTTGCAAAAACTTGCGAGCGTTCATTTCAAAGCGCTCCAGTAACGCTTTCTTCAACACATCGTAGTCGTCTTGTTGGCTACTTTCCAGCTTAGAATAAACATCATAAGCAGAACCTTTTAGGGCCTGGGAAAGTTTCATATTCCAACGCGACCTCTCTAACCCGTACAGAGTTGCAATTTTCTCAAATTTTTCTAACCATGTGTCAATCTTCTCATTTGGACAAGGGAAAGATTCTAGCGGAAAAGACATAGCATTTAGTTGAAGAGATTGAGTGTTAGCAGGGTCAGTTAAGGAAGAATGAGGAGAAGACTCTCCATTGGTGGAGGTAGAGGCAGCGCCACGACTTTGAAGTTCTAGAGCTTTAAGAGCCAACTCATGTTGTCTCTCCTTCTCTCTTTCCTCATGCTGTCTCTCCTTCTCTTTTTCCTCATGCTGCATCCTGCGAATTTCCATTTCCTCCTCAATCTTCTTCTGCTGTAATAGACGGTCTGCTTCTTCTTTCCTCTCCGCATCATATCTCTCAAGTTCGTCCCTGACAAAAGCTTTCGCTTCGTCCCCGTCCAAACCTTCTTGTCTCGCTTCGTCCCTGAGAAGCTGTCTAAGCTTTGCTCTCTCGGCCATATTAGGTCAGTGACTGAGACTAGTGGAGAAAGAAAATAGGAAAAAGGATACACTGGTTCCTACCACTTACGAGAAAAAAATTACCAAAAAAAATCAAAAGATGATATATTTAACCCTGGGATACCTCCTCCAAAATAAAATCTAACTATCGCTGCTATTATCGGCAATAAAGCACTCAATGCAAAACACGACTACGCCAAATAAATGGTAGTTAAGATTACAACTGAAAAATAAGTTGCTACAGTGGAAAAGCAAAAGAATATTGCAAAAATTAAAGAGAAAAATAATCCCTTAATTTTTAAAAATCCACTATAAGTTCGCCCCTGAAGTCAGATCGGGTAAGGGAGGGAATTAATCTGGACAAAAAGTCCGAAACACACTCCTTAACTTAGTTCAAACGCCGTTCTGCCTCAGTACCCAGTGAATGTTATACACTCACCACTTTACCAGCATTTAGTATTACAATCAGCAGTTAACATATATACCGACAAAATCAACCTGTAACCAAAATGTATATTATTCAAAGATGCTGTGGAAAAAAAACTTATTAGTTTGTGTGGTCAGCACGCCCGTAAACAGATCGCTAGTCTAGGGGGTAATATTTTTTTTTTAAAAGATACACAGTCACAAGACATCACACTCTTACTCTATATCAGAATACAGAATCTTAAGTTCAAAATCCAGATAGACGAGTCCACATTAGTCGTACTCGTCTTCCTATTCTAAGTTCAAAAACCGGAAACGAGTCCCCATTTGTCGTACTCGTCTTCCTATTCTAAGTTCAAAAACCGGAAACGAGTCCCCATTTGTCGTAGATTTTCGATAGGAGAATTAAGACTAGGTTTGGTCCCTTCTGAATAGGTTTGAATAGGTGATAGACTCAGTGAGAGTTAGTGAAAGGTAATAGAATTTCCACATACGTGAGATGATAGATTTTGATATAGTGGCTGTCTCTGAAAGCGAAAAGAATTCTTCTCTCTCTCACCTATCTTCTACAACAGTTGTTACAGCGTCAGACAGACTACACCAATATACATATTACGTATATTTCTATCACTCACAGGCACGCACATACACGTGACGACAGGTAAACACACAGACGTGGGAAAACTATAACAATGATATATATATTATCTAGAACGAGCTGACCAAACACTATTATTAAGTTCAAGAGCGATTTTAATATCAGGAAAAATCGGCTCACAACATCAAAGAAAGTACATCAAGGAAAATACATATACACATAGTCATAAAAATTCAAGGAAATGTTGCAAGGATGATAGCCCCGTTATAGTGTTAACTCTAGGTTTAGCCCGGCCCCGTTAAGAGAACAGATGATGGCGCCCGAGTCACAGATACATAGGGTTTGAGTCTAAGAGTTTTTCTTTGTTTTATCTCGTAATTATATGCACAGAGTTTGAAAAAAATCTGATTTAACCTAAGACAAAAACACAAGAACTCTAGCCTTAGCAACAAATTATGCAGATTGAAAAAAAAATTAGGACAGCAACAGGGTGTCAAAGATATAATAGTGAAAATATCACTCAAACCAGCGTACACTCATTCATTCCGCCATGGCCTCTCATTCATGTACTCACGACTTTGCTCGCTGCCTCTTGGAACACACTGATTTTAGATCTTCACACAGACTCAAAAAAATGCAGTCTTCTGCCAAGAAGTCCCCAGTTCCAAAAGACGTATTTAACTCGGAGTCTCCGGGAACGACTACTTGGGTGTGCAAATTTGTTCAAATGTCTGATTAAGTCACCTAACAATTATTCCAGGCGCGGGAGTTAGCAGAGCACAGTGTCAATAGCGTAGGTTTCTAGAAATGATGAATGTCAGGTCGGTGCCTTCCCTCAGTATAGGATTCACTTTAGTCACACCACAGATTTGTCCACAAAAAATATATATGTATATATATATTCGGGAAATGTTAGTTAATACTTGAAGTATTTCGCGCCACCAGGCAGAAAGATTACGTAGAGTTTCTAGAAGAAATTAAGATCTGGCTCCAAGGTCCAGTATTTATCATTACAGTCTTTGAAAACCCGTTATTGGGATATAGTATTTCTGGCTAACTCGGGTTGCATATGCACTGTTTAGACCAGTGGTACTTAAGAAACCCACGTGGTTCAAAATAAGGACTGTCTATTTCTTCACAAGTATGGAAACTACTACTAGGTGCTGGTAAAGTTAGGGTCACCCCAAAACTTTCACTGTGTGGAGGAAAAATAACACATATAATATAATAAACAGAATCTCTACTGGTTATAACTTACATTTAAACTTGCAAGCAGAGAGCTTTGCTTATCATTTAAACTTCCCGTGACGTAAGTTATATTTAAAAATCAGCAATCCTCATGAATTAAGAACACGTGCGTATTCCGTCACCATTCACGAGGCTCGATTCTAGAGTTTATACGTTAGTTTAGAAAAATACACTCGACTGAGTATTAGCAGTTAAATTAAATTCATAAATAGCTACAATTGCCGTTATAAGCTAGAAATTTAATTTTATTCTGCTTTCCACTGAATGCTTCCCTAGAAAATATAATAGCCTACCACTTTATTTCTCTTCTGCGCTAAAGAAATAGATAAAATGAATTAAGCGATTTAACACTTTAACACTCACAAAATCTATATATCTATCATATTAATTACCTCAACCACAGAATTACAGGTAGTCGCACAACTTAAGAATAAGATTGCTGAAAATATTTCTGGAAGTCTAGAAGTTCGACAAATTGCCGAAACAAACTGAGATCTTCGCTAACAGCTATTCTGTTTACGAGCAACCTATCTACTGTGAGTCTATGAGCGAGAATGAAATTAAAGTTTCAAACTCGGGCCAAATATCTTAAAATCAGACAAAGGGCCCAAACTTATTTCGCCAAGCGAAATTATCTCCCCTACTCCCAACATTTACGTCCGCTTAACGCGTGTCGTAACTGTCACCTACTGACCACGATGTACGCGTGTCAGTTTCAAATCCCAGACAGCCTGACTCCAATGCAGGGCAGTTTTCACACTACAGCTGACCGTGGCCCACAGTGAGCGCCGTGTCAGTTTGGGATTTTCCAGACAAATGTCTGGATACTGACCGGTGCAGATGTAAAGTATCACACCTCACCGGGACTTATGCCGAGAAGAAGCTCGCGTGCTCGGTGAGAATGTAGACGATTTGCTACGTCCTATGTTCAGCGAACCGACTTATCACGCCTTCTGACGCCCTGCAGCCCTGACATCTACGTAATATCGTCCTAGCGCGATTCTCAGTTTTAGAGAAAGGAAAACAGGTAAAGTTTGCGAATTATATGAAAATAATATTCGCAAAAACGAATGGATGAAAAATATACAGGAAAAAGGAAATACAGAGATAATAAAAGAGAGAAATCGGGTGAAAGAATAGGAAGAAGATGTAGGAAATTAAATGAATATAAACCCTACGTGACACTGACCACGAATATGTTGTTAGTTATCTAAATAGTCCATTAAAGAATCAAATATTGATAAAACAATACATAGAGATCAGAGATACTGTCAGGTCAAGTCATATCTGCTTAGATTGGATCGCATATTTTTTGGGGGAAAAAAATTAGGTGAAAGCTAGGCTAAGATGGTACGAGGAAGGGGATTGGGTGGAATTTGAAGTGAGACGAAATATTATTGGCCGACCTCGTACAAAACATATATCACCCGAGTAACGTAGTAGAAAATTGAATTGTATTTTTGAATGACTTTGTTTACAAGTGAAATTAGGGTAATCATTGGCCAGAGTAGTTGATATTGGGGAAAAAGCATTAGTTGGGGACGCCATTTCTAACAAAATTTAACACATAGCGCTGAGATCAGGCTTGTGAAGTGAAAACCATATTTCTCAAAAGCCTGGACAGAACGGCAGATCGAAAGTGTGCCAGTCATCGTTCTCTGTGTATTTCATTGAATAAATGTGGTAAGATTGACTTTATTAACATGTATCTAAAATAAAAATTGAATGTGAAATAATAATATATGTCTGTAAGTGAGTGGGTCTGTATCAACCATTAGGCAAAGCCTAGAGATTGATCCACCATGTGATAGACTGTCAGAGAGGTGTAAAACTACAAGAAAATATGTATGATTGTCATCAAGGAGCATAACACCTATCCTATTATATGGAAAGATGACAGCTGGAATTGCAGTGGCGTTGTAACTATTAGGGGAGAGGAATGCTGGTGTACATTGTCACATCAAAAGATAATGGTGGCATAGGTTGGTATAAAGATATGACCCTTTTCGATTGTTTGTAATGTACCTGTACTTAAATGTGGAATAGTATAGTATACTAGGTATAAAGAAGGATGCATAACCTTCACATTTCAGGGTCCTGGGTACTGACGTTAATGTAGTACCAAACGCCTGAGAACTGCTCTATTCAGGACTCTATCTGTATACTTCGAGCCCATGCTAGTGGCCATTGCCCATCAAAAGGTGGAAAAGATTGTCAAGCGAGCAGAGGAAACGTTCTACCTGTATTCTCCTGCCAAGATAAGTTCTTGTTCGGCACCTGGCAGCTCAATTAAAAGAACTAAAAGAACTTAACAGACTAGAAAGTGATATTAAAGAAAACTGTGCCTAGTATTAATATTTCCACAAGTGACAAACGAAAACAGACTTAACTTAAAGGGAGTGATTATAACCAACTGTCGCAAAATTGGTTTCAAGTCATTGCAAATGGGTTCAGTTAGATTTATAAACCCATCTACGATCGAGTGACCGCTTTCAAAATGGCGGCGTATCAGCGAAATGTGTATCGGACAGAGGAAATCGCCAACGATATATAAAAACAGAAGGGAATCCGTATGAAAAGGATTTTACATTTCAGTACAGGGAAGGATGGTGTATAACTGCATATAAGATGGAACGGTAGGAAGTTCTCATTTACGGAGATATATGCGTATTTCGGCTGCCCACAGTTACGCTAAAAGCATGTAAACCCACTTCTGTTCTAAATATTAAAATCAACAAATAACAGTTTGGGAAATTACATGGATAGGAAGATAGAGTTTTATCAGCTGTATAAAACTAGATAAGATGGAACAATATGGATATTATATCTGCCGAGAATGATAAAGGCAAAATTTCAGTCGATGCACAGTTCGGCCGAAATCACTGTTCGGGAAGGATTTTTCAGGCTTAGGTTTAAGCTGTGACGTCGGTACTCTCCGATACGTCCGCGCTATACGTATTTAAAGCTTATCGGTAAACTGAGCTACAGACAACGAAAGAGGGTTCAGACAGACTGGAGGCAGAGTTTCGCCACGACCCATGAATTGTGAGCGGATCGCCAGAAACATTTTTAAGTCCAGTATCTGAAGTCTGAGGGTAAGCGAAATTATGATAACTACCGTGTATAATATTTGTTATTTCAGGTTCATACAGAATTCACAAAATATGCCTGTATAATATTCATTGATATAACGTATTATTATTTTAATATGATTTATTCATGTGCATTATGGATGAGTGTTGCTTGTACAAAAAGTAATCACAAATAGCCCCACGGCCTAATGAAGTTATATTTATCATATTGCTTTATCGCTTACGAAGATAAAGACAGTCCCATGGCAGAGATTGTCATAGGGAAATGAAGTGTTAGAAACTTCATCATGGAAGATCCCAGTTTACGAGGTTAAGGTGACTAGTCCCCTTCCTCGCTGCCTTTGCCTTCCCTAGTTCGAGCGCACAACTTCGTACCCATTTACAGCTGGTAAAATGGAGTGTTCCACAGCCAGGTTTCAATTCCAAAACTATGTAATTGTACTACCGAAGAAAGCAACTTGATCACGTGGTCACTCACTTTATTTATTTTATGTATTAATTTTGGGTAGTGTCTAAAATAGCATCAGTATTTGAATTTGTACTTGATATGATTTAGAAGGATCAAGTTATAGATCAGGAAAGGATGTATAGGAGCAGAGTAAACCAGATGATGTTCATTACTGATATGTTAATATTAATTCTGTATAATTGAAATGATGTTACTTGCTATGACTGTATAACTTTGACACCTGATGACTGACTAGTCTGACTTATGTGCTAGTCAGTTACACTTAAGTGAAATGTTAATATTAATGCTATATCACTGAAATGATGTCCTTACTTACTATGATTGTATAACGATGACATCTGATGACTGACTGGTCTGACATCTGTGCTAGTCAGCTACAAGTCTAGCCAGATACTAGCCAAGGCTGATATGTTGCAGGTTCCATGAAATAACTCAAACCAGACTGTCCAGTATCAGAAGCCGGTGTAGTTCATCCGAGGCAATCCCACCAAAGTGCAGGACCCCAAAGAGTGAACTTCAACTGGTCATTGGCATCCCTACTGTTGGGCCTACCAAGTCTGATATCAGCAAAGGACAGTTTCAGCAGTATCAAGTTGGAAAGATAAGTGTCCTGTTTGACACTGACCACCTATACATGTGAAACAGCCAATAGTTCAAAACAATAATTAACCATACAGAAACTCAGTCAACTGATGACAGTTATCCTTAAATTCAAAGGACTAATAACAGTGATTTCAGTAACTTTATTATTTAAGATCTTGAAGTCTAAACAGACAATAATAGTAATTGTGTGAATATTTTTATATATTTGTGTATACTCTTTTCCAACTAGTAGAAATAGAATAATAGTGCAATTATTAAACTATTTTACTGTACCTGAGGATTTATTCACTTCTTCCATTTTGTGGGTTCAGTGAATGTACATTTTACTTATCCCCTAGCATATAAGTAATCATAAGATAGTCACAGGGAGGAGACACCTTAAATCCTGGTACTACTTCTTACCAACTGGGCCAGGGTTTTCACAGTCTGACTATTTTTATGATAACAATACACCAGTGCTTATTTCTAAGACTGGGGTATTACTTGTAAGGTCAGAACTCTTTACTGGCATACTCTTACATAATAAATAATTTTAAATAACCTCCCGCTACACCAACAACCTATGGTTTAATACCAGTATTACCTCAAAGTAGAAGAATAGAACTACACACTTATATTAGAATAATATTGTATGTATGGACAGAAGATCTACTGTGTTATTGGAATGTTGTAAATGATTCTTTTGATTTCACTTTTGATTGTCAGTCCTGGTTCAAAATAAATTAGAATCAGGATAATAAATAATTGTAAAAAAATTATATTTACACAAATTTCAACCACTGTCTTAATTAAGATAGCCTTCTAAAGTGTCGTTTGTATGTTATTGTTGTAATACTGTTGGTGGTTGTGGATAATAAACTATTTGTTTGTATGTTGTTTGGTTATTGCACATTACACCCTACCTTCATAACCCTAGACACTACACGAAGTCATTTTAATAATAATAATATAGATTAATTTTGAATGAGATCAAAAGGATGGTAGCGGAAAGGTACTCTGGAAAGTGTAAAATACTATTTGTTAAATTCAGGGACCTTCATAGCTGATCTCATTTAATACAATAATAATACATAATAACAATTCATAACATCAAAACCCACCACATATTATCGCAACTGAACTGAAACAATCTCCACGGAATGCTATAACACACTTTCGCAATGGCACTAGAATAACGAGCTAGATTATCCAAAATTTCTGTGCGACTAGATAACTGACTTTGAAAGGGCGGAGTATTTATACAGAAGTGGTATTATTATCACTAAAGAGTGCGATAATTCACGCCTTGGGCCTTATCAGGGACAGTCAACGGATTCGACTCCCGAGGTAAAGGATTTTCCTGTTCGCTCGCTCGCAATGCCGAAACGACATCACAGGACCTGGTCATGCGAACAGGCTTTCTTAGATTTCGTCCCTTTGCTGAAGATCAAATAATTAAGTCCCATGAGATCACGGACATCAAATGTGGTCGGTAAATGTTATTATAGCCCTTGCAATTGCTCCCGACTTCAGATCTGTGACTACCGATGATTGACATCTCAGCTCGATTGAGAACTCAGGTAAATACCACGGTTCGCTCCCCCCTTGTTAAGACTGTCGGGTGCGAAAATTCGTAAACGCTCATTAGCGCATGTAAACAGGAAAAATAGGCGTGGCTTCACAGTGGGTCTATAGACAGCGAATTGCGGGTTTTTGCGTAGCAAAATTATGAACCTTAGATGGGGAAGCAAAGGTGGTCAGATCATGGTGGTGATATTTACATATACATGTGACACATGTATACATCTAAGCAACTGGTACTTTCACATAGTGAACAAACTCAGGACACTTGCGACATTCTTCGAAAACCATATACGACACAGCCATTACGGTTGGTAATATACACAAAGAATGTATGCCATTCTCCTGCACGCACACTCACGTGCATTAATTTAATACGCTTCGTCCTGCGATTAGCAACCTTCTTTTGAGCACCACAAAGTTCCAATATAATAAACGCATTGTGTGCAAAAAGAGATGTAACATGTATCTTCAGAGAGACCACATCTGGAGAGTTAAATTTCGCACTGTAGGCAGCACTAAATGACCTCTATGTTATGATTTCATACCTATTGACGTATCATCGTAGTTCTCATGTGTGATGACTTCTGTTACCGTCCTTCTTACCAGCCCATCCACGTTTACGCCGTTGAAAGGCCTAGTTGAAGAGCCAGAGAATACAATCAGCTCGTTAGCCCTGTATTTTCTTGTCGCACCCGTCCTAAGAGTTTCAGGGAGAAAAAAAAAATAATCTCATCTCATAATCGTTTCCTCTTCTACCCCGTGAAACGAGGTGTAGAGGGGACCCAAGTGCACAAGGCCCAAGGGCAGACATGTAATCAAAGAGACATGGCAAACAGGTGATTAGCCCATTGTGCAAAAAAAAAAATAATAATAATAATAAAAAATTAGATCGGTGCTTAATCAAGAAAATATGATTACATTTAATAAATTAAAGAGCGGTTGTTTGACTGAGACATTGCGGATTATGTGGAACCTGGTTATATAATCATAAATGTATCATGAAATACGCGAACTAATAATGAGAATTGTCAAGAAGTTTTCATTCTGCACGTGTGGTGGCTGGGGTTTCTGAAGAGACAAACACAGAATTGGGCTACTGAACCCTCAGTCATGTCGTAAAAAGCTACTACTATGAGGCTGTGAATGGGTCTTGCAACCTCTTCAGGTAAGACAAAATGATACAGAAACCCATGCTGTAGCAACACGTGACTGCTTGACGGAAGCTTCTTACAAAGGGACCAGCGACAGTGGTTTGCCCATGCTCCATAGAAAGTGGAAAGGAAAATGATAATTAAGCCATGCACTGTGCGACACTGTTGACACAATCAATTGACAGAAAGAGTTACCACTCTTGAAATGTGGATATAAACGGAAGAGGGTGCATTTCATAGACATCAACACATTCAAAGAAAGATGTGAAGTAGGAACGCTTGAAAGAACCTTAAATATAATTGTTTGTCGGGAGCCGCGCTAGTGTAATGGTTACCACACTGCGCTGGCGATCGGGTGATCCAGGTTCGAGCCCTGGCGAGTACATTTAAAGAAGTGTCGTCGACCTGGACTTGGACTGGAATAATTCGAGCCCTGGCGAAGACATTTGAAGAAGTGTCTTCACTTCGGCTTCTGAGCCGACCCAACTCTAATGGGTACCTCCGAAATCGGCGAGCATCTGCCTGAATGGCGAGAGGACACCTGTCATTGTACAGGAAAAAAAGGGATACTCACGTAAAATCAGTCTCAGGTTAGACATACGAGTATTAACCGGAGCTTTCGTCTCGAGTAATAGCGGGTGTACGAAAAAAAAAATGGTTGTGATTGTAAATATTTAGTTTAGTCTAGTTTTTGTTGTTCTCCATATTTTCATCGTACTTTGTTCTCCATATTTTCATCGTACTGGCGTTACAAAAGTGATTTCTTCCTTTCATACACTCATGTTAGAAAGAACGCAATAAACCATAATTTATTTAACGAAGCTAGACAATTACCGATCTCCAACTTGTACCGAGTATAAATGTTATAGAAGAATTTTGCGCATTTGCTATAAAGAGCACAAAACAAATGTCTATGTTAGAGAGAAAATAAACACCTATGCAGGCCACCAAGAACCACTTTATTCAGTTGTGAAACGTCGAAAGCTTGCCTGGTTTGGGCATGTAACTCGTCATGACTCCCTTTCGAAAAAGATCCTCCAGGGAACAGTCGAAGGTAAACGGAGAAGAGGAAGGCAAAGAAAATCCTGGGCTGATAACATCAAAGAATGGGCAGGGCACGCATTGCTGAGGATAGAGAGCAGTGGAGGACCCTGTCTGCTGATGCTTCCACCATTGCACCCCTACGACCCGTTACGGGTTGAGATGATGAACTTGTCTCAGTCACTAATATAAAATAGATAAAGATAGTCCCAAAGAAGATACTGCCGTAGAGAAGTGATGTGTTAGGGACTTCACTATACTAGATCCAGCATCGAGAGATGAAAAAAGTTTCCTTCTTCGCTGCCTTTTCCTTCCCTAACTCAAGAGCAAAGTTAGGTACCCATGAACAGCTGGGTAGACTGGAGCTTGTCGATACCGTGAATCGAATCCGGCACCTTTGCTGCGAGGGATAAGCGCTCTAACCACTCTGTCAATAAGATGCCCCAGTTACTATTATACACCTGCTTATACGTGCATGCTATATACCAGGGACGGTCCTTAAAGTATCTGGTACCCGGGGCGGATGCTACATTTTGCACCCCCTTTCCATAAAGAAACACTTTCAAGTACATTTTAAGTAAAGAGTAGAAAAAAACTATCATAACAGTGTTCGATGGCATACCCTTTCTGGCAGTAACCCGGCGCGGACCGCCCCCTCTCACCCCCTCCCTTAATACGCCACTGCTTTATACTTCTAAGTTTTTACTCCTTACGGAGGGTGGAACCATTACTACAGGTGGCCCTCTTGCAGAAAGCCTACATTACCTCACCTCACCTCACTATGGAGGGCGCACCTGAGCCTTTTTTACACGCCTTACTATACATTAAAATACTTTTTACCCCCTCTCTTCAAACAGGAAGGTCTGCAAGCACTAAAATTCATCGTGGAAGCAAAATCTACATTATTAGTAATTTTGTCAGACCTAAATGTCTTGTACAGTATATTTGGACATGCACCCTAATATAACCGACAGGACGCGCCACTCCAAAACGAGGCAAAATTTTATTTTAAACAAAAAAAGAAAACATTATTAGTAGAACAACGAAAGACAAGTTATCTTAATGTCTCACCACCAGTTCTTGTAGACGAAACAGTGAGATGCAGAGAGGATATGCGTGCTGTCGATGATGGTGCCGCCACAAATGAACTGAGACAGCCGATTATAGATCATCACCATCCACGGAAACTCGCAGTTGTCTGCCTCAGATCCACCAATAATACGGAAGCCATTGCCACCGGTCTTACCACAGAAGTCAGCGTTGGTTGTTCCTGAAGGTACGAGAGCAAAGGATTACGGTGTCTGAGCTGTAGAGGAGGGGGGAGAAATGGAGTGACCTTAAGTTATAATTACCATTGTCCTTTTCTCTCCCCGTGGATCATGGAGCCACCACTGTACCCCCCCCTCCCCTAACTTTTGCAGGAAGCCTGCTCATAACATTCACAGGCTTTTACGCTGTGGTTTATGTAGCAATTTGTTTTGCATGATGAAGTTATTGTTGATCAGAATCAACCTCATTGCACTCCAGGCAAACCCATTGTGCTCATTCTCCGTCAGTTAATGTCGAAGGTTATGAATACTTACTGTTCCTATAACATGCTGGTTGTATAAAATAGGGGTTCTCAACAATTAATTTTTTGCTTCATGTACATGGTAGATGGTTGAAAGGAGCGTGCTACAAAAAAAAAGTAGCAAACGCCTTAAAAAAAAATTGTGTTGCTCATGGCCGCTCTTCTGTCATATTTATCTCTGTGACCTTCCACCCCACCTCACCCCCGGGGGCGCTGTTAGCTGGAAAAAAAGGTACTTTACCATCTTACTGTAGATTCCTAGATATATGGCATGGCCCACGTTGAGAACCACTGGTATAAACGACGGTTGCATCCTCTCATATATCCATCCTTTCATATATCCATCCTGTCATATATCCATCCTCTCATATCCATCTCTGTTAGTCCTACGTTTGATGTCAAATTCCAGTAATCTTAGCTTTGCTAATTCTTCGATTTCTCTAGAAGGCAATCAATAATAGTCTTTAGTATTTATCCCTTACTCATATTCAATATGCCCACCAAGGGTGCTCCCGAAGCTAGTCTGTCAGGTCTGTCATTGCCGCGCACCACTGCATCACCAGGACAGCAGATTCACACCAGTTCCTGAACGTTCGAGGCTTCTATGCATATTTTCCATTCATGCCGGAGCTATCCACTTTGGACCTTCCGAAGAATGGACTGAGAGTAGATACTGAGAGTAGATATTGACAGTAGATACTGAGAGTAGATACTGAGAATAGATACTGAGAGTAGATACTGAGAGTAGATATTGAGATAGATACTGAGAGTAGATGCTGAGAGTAGATACTGAGAGTAGATACTGAGAGTACATAATGAGAGTAGATACTGAGAGTAGATACTGAGAGTATATACTGAGAGTGATTATTGAGAGTAGATACTGAGAGTAGATACTGAGAGTAGATATTGAGAGTAGATACTAAGAGTAGATATTGAGAGTACATACTAAGAGTAGATACTGAGAGTAGATACTGAGAGTAGATACTGAGAGTAGATACTGGGAGTAGATATGTAGAGTAGATATTGAGAGTAGATACTGAGAGTAGATACTGAGAGTAGATATTGAGAGAAGATACTGAGAGTAGATATTGAGAGTAGATACTGGGAGTAGATACTGAGAGTAGATATTGAGAGCAAATAGCATTGAGACAAAAATGATGAGGTTTCCAGCCTCATACACAACCTCATATTAGTCGCCATGTACGACATGCTTGAGAGAGCAGAAGATATATTCTTCCCTTGTCTCTTCAGATACGGGGCGGATTATCCATTAGGCTAAGTAAGCTGAAGCCTAGAGGTCCGGAGCTCTTGGGGAACTCGTGCGTCAGTTAAAAAACAATTTTAAAATGCAGAGATTTGTGTAAAAAAAAAAAAAAGTTTGCACGTTACAATCGCATTCACAACGTTCTAAAAACAAATAAAAACAAAAATAGCTTAAAAAACTTAATGCATCCCGAGCAAAATTATAACGGCGCATCAACTATTATGTTTACCTTAATAATAGTAAAAATAATACTATTAAACATTAATAAAAAATAATTACTAATAAAAGAGGTAAGCAATGCTAACAAACTAACATACCAGTCTATTAATAATACTAGTATATACCATTACCTTGCTAAAGGGTTTGAAACAAATTTTTTTACATTATTGCCTATTAGGTGAAGGCAGACATCAAACACCATAAAGCCTAGAGGCCCTTCTTGGCTTAATTTGGCTCTCTTCCCCCCTCCCCCCCTTCCCCCACAGGAACTACGCAGGGCATGGTGGGTATGCAGTCTTCTTTAGTCTATATTATAGAAACAAGTGCAGAATTTTTATCTTTGACTATTATTAAAGTTTAGAACTTATAAGTTGCAATATCGTGAAGACCCTAGATTATAAACAAAGATTTAGTGTAGTCGCTTCTTTATAACACATAAGGAAGGGAAACCCGAGGCCAATAAACAGTAAATAAATATTAGACAAATATAAAGGTATGTTTTCAGGCACTCGTAAGAAATAAAGAAGTAGAGAACTAGACAACAGAAAAACAACAAACGTGAGTGGCGTACCCAGGACTCGAACCCAGGACCTTCCGTGCGACAACCCCGCCTAGCTATGCAAGCGAATCACACTATCCTCCCTGCCATCTAGGCATCACCAAAAACTGATGCTTCGATGACGGGTCTTTAGTGCGATCCGCAACACATAACACCGGAAATTTACCATGGGCAGTCCTGCCTATTAATGACGCAATCACTTCTGTTGTTCTCCTATTATACAGTATATGTCAGACTAACACAAAACAAAGACCTTAATACTGTGTCTAGTAAATGGTAGAAGACTAAGAACAGTAAGCACAGGACAGAGGGTAGGTTTTGGTATTGTATAAACATTTATAACACATAAGGAAGGGAAACCCGAGGCCTATATATATATATATATAAGGTCTGTCCGGAAAGTAATGAGACTGATTTTCTTGGGCCAATCAGAAGGGCCGAGTGGCGGAGTCTCCAGGCGTGACGGTTGGTGGGGGATGTTAGGTAAACGATAGATTTCTCGTCATTGGATCTGAGCTTTTACAGAGTACGGATCGCTTGCGAAGTGGACAGCTGTTTGAGCGTCGCGTAACGGTCAAAATGCAGAGGAATGTCGAGCAGCGATACGCGATAAAGTTTTGTGTAAAACGTGAAAAATCCGGGACCGAGACGCTTGCTATGATACAGAAAGCCTTTGGGAAGGATGCTTTGTCGAAAGCACAAGTGTTTCGGTGGCACAAAACGTTCAAAGAAGGAAAAGAGAGAGTCGACCAAAGAAGGTTCGAATGAGCAAATCGAAAATGAAATCGATGCCCATTGTCTTTTTTGACTCTAAACGTGTTTTCCATAAGGAGTTTGTACAACCTGGACAAACAGTCAAAGCTGCATTTTACGTGGAAGTGCTTAAACGGCTGAAGAACAGAGTCGCGCGCGTCCGCCCGGAGATGGCCAACACCTAGGTTATTCACCACGACAATGCGCCGGCTCATGCGTCCCTGTTAGTGAGAGAGTTTCTGGCGAAACAAACCGTGGCAACGCTGCCTTAACCTCCCTACAGCCCGGACTTGGCCCCGGCTGACTTCGTTTTGTTTCCCCGGCTCAAATCCAGCTTGAAAGGACACCATTTTGGGACTGTTAAAAACGTGCAAGCTGCCGTGACGAGTGCTTTGAAAGAGATCCCTGTTCAAGACTTCCAGGCGAGCTACGACGCGTGGCAGAACCGCTGGCAACGGTGTATTGATGCTCAAGGATGTTGTTTCGAACAATTTTAAGTGTATGTAAGCATGTCTTGAAATAAACCAATATTATGGAATCAGTCTCATTACTTTCCGGACAGACCTTGTATATATATATATATATATATATATATATATATATATATATATATATATACATATATATATATATATATATATATATATATATATATATATATATATATATATATATATATATATATATATATATATATATATATATGTATATATATATATATATATATATATATATATATATAAGGTATATATACTGAAGCACATTAAAAACGCACCACCTGTATAATCCAGGAACAGAGTGTGAAATGTAAATATAAGTGTTTACAAGTTTACATATTTGGAATCTTTATTCATTTTCCTATGAATCCATGCTGGTCATTAATTTGTACATTTGATTGTTATGAAATTCATTGCATTCTGTGCAGGCAAGGGAGAAAACCAAAAATGCAACCAATAAAAAAATTCATTCACACTATCCTCAGTATCTGGTATGTGCACCGTGAGCTTGCAAACAAGCTTGGCAGCTGCTCCGCATGGAACGCACAAGTCTCTGAAGGAATTTCCGGGGAATCAAGTTCCATTCACGGGTAAGAGCAGCTTCGAGCTGTTGCAGATTAACTGGAGAACCTTGCCTGTAGACTCTACGTCCAAGCTCGTCCCACAGATGTTCTGTAGAAGATATGTCTGGTGTTAGGGAAGGCCAATCAATCGTCACAAAGTTCTGCTGCTGTAGCTATTGCTGCGTAATGCATGCGGTGTGCGCACGTGCGTTATCCTGCTGGAGGAGCTGCAAGTCTGGAGAATTTGTGAACGCAGGAGCAACCAATACATCCAGAACCTCATCTCGATATGTCACAGCATTAACATTTTCACGGAAGACGTTAAGAGGCAAGCGATGGTGAAAACTGAATCCTCCCCAAATGTGAATACTGCCACCTCCAAATCGGTTGTGCTGACGAACACAGCAATCTGCAAAGTGCTCTCCACACCGTCGCCAAATCCGCACACGTCCATCAGCAAAGGATATGTTGAATCTGCTCTCGTCTGTGAATAGTACAGCATTCCACTGCAGTCTAGTCTATCAGACATGTTGCTCTGCCCATTGCAGGCGCTGCTGACGATGTCTGTGAGTCAAGTTTGGCCCAACATAAGGTCGTCTTGCAGTAAGGTCTGTATCTCTAAGTCGTCGTATGACTGTCATTCGAGAGACTTGCCCACGTCCACCCACTATTGCTCTTGCTGTTTGACTTGCCGGGAGAGAACGATTCCTTAGGTGACTCAGCACAATATGACGGTCTTGCGCAGGGGTAGTAACTCGTGGTTGGCCACTCAGAAGTCTATCTCGGGCACTGCCAGTGGTTCCGTAACGTTCATTGAGACGGACAATAGTGCTGTGGTGGCAATTCATCCTTCTGGCAATGGCACGGGATCTCATTCCGGTCTCCAACATACCAATGGCTCGTTGGCGGTCGTTTTCAGATAGTCGTGGCATTTCAAGCATATGTACTGGGGGTTTTGTCTCAACGGCCTTTTTATACCGTGTATACTGCCACAACGCGTACACATTTTAAGGGTCATAGCTGTTGGGAATCGTGTTGCAAGTGTAACTTTCATTGTTTTCATGTAGTCTGTACACAAACCCGTGGGTTGAATCATGCACTTTCCATTCCAGCAGCCATTCGCTCTCTACCTCATGACAAACATTGGGAAAATCCATTCCCACACTTTTTCCCAGCTTCTCGGCATCAGAGTATATAATAGTGGTGCGTTTTTAATGTGCTTCAGTATATATATATATATATATATATATATATATATATATATATATATATATATATATATATATATATATATATATATATATATATATATATATATATATATATATATATATATATCCCATCATTACTATATTAACTGTTTAAATATGAAATAAGTACAAGTACAGTGGAAGCTTCAGTGTGAAAGGTAAACAAGTACGTAAGGAAATGGCTAGGTATGCCACCAGAGGTCTGTCAGACATAGCAATGTACTGCAAGAAGGCAAATCTTGTGCCTTCAAGAAAAAGCAGGAGAGACGAGGCAAGTGTGCGAATCAGTAGATGACGTAGTTAAGTCCATTCAGCCCACGCTGAAAACTGGAAAGAAGTGGAAAGTTGATGAAGCTGTCGGTGCTGCCCAAGAGTCGCTCAAGCTGAATTTTGTAATCGGATACACTCAGATTAATAGGCGGGGATTTGGCCATTGTGGCATCCGCTAGTGGTCCAATGCATGAACAAGGAACGCAGAGACATAGTAATAAAAGAAATTCGAGACGCTGAGAATGAGCAGAGGATGCAAAAAGCGGTGCAGCAAGCCCAACAAGGTCAGTGGACTACATGGGAAGGAGCCCTGCAAAGATCCTTGACATGGAATGATATATGCATTTGACATCCCTAAGACTCAGCTTCATTATCAGTACCACAGAGAATTTTATGATCAATAAATTTTCTATATTCTCTTCTTTTTCTACCCGTGTCCTTTACTTTATTATCGCTCTTTTATCCTTTTCCTGTATTTTTCGCATTCGTTCGTTTGCGAAAAATATTTTCTTTCCCATTCTCACTTTACCGTTTTTCTTTCTCATACTGACTAGTAACCTTATTGCATCAGATGTCAGTGCTGCAGGACGACAGAATGTGTGAATACTCGTCTAGGCAGACAGAGATAGCAGACATGCGTCTGTACTTTTCTCATGACACGGGCGTTTTGTCAGGCTAGTTCCCGGTTAAGTGTGGAAACTGCCATCTAAAGGAGACATATTGTCTGGGATTTCCACCTGACACGTAGCTTCTCGGTTAATTTTTTCAGCGATGGGTGTGATATGAAACTCACGCATTCGCTCAGAAGGGCCATGTTTTTAGCAGTGAGGTGTCGAGACGCGAAGTGGCAGTTTATGTCAGGTCCGCTGGTTATGGACAGTGTTAATGAGAAGAGGAGAGATCGGCGCTGTTTCTTGTTTTCGAAATAACGTGGGACTTCTTTGTCTGTTTGATAGATATAATCAGAGTTTTAAACTTGATTTCACTCATTCTCCTAATTCGCAGTAGACGGTCGCTTGTGCTAGTGAAAGAAGCTTGTATAGCGAAGTTCTTAGTGCTCGTCAACGTTTGCCGAGCTTCTAGAATATCTATCTACTGAATGATTCTAGTCGTTGTGATCTGTAGTTCTGTGTGGAGGTAAATATTATATTAAATATCTAATATTTTGTGAAGTGTTTAACGTGATAATAGCTTATTTCATATTTCACTAGTTAGATTTTGTGCAGAGTGCTTAATTTATAAGTCTGTTATATTCTCTAGTCGACAAGTTACAGTGGAAAGCAGTAAAACTGAAATTTTAAGCTTAAACTCATGTCGCCATAAATGAGTTTAATTTAACTGCTAAATACTCAGTCGAGAATATTTTTAACTAACTAGTAAATGCACTGATGCCTCATGAGTATTGACGAAATATATTTATATGTATTTCAAATTCATGATGATTGATTTTTTAAATATAACTACTTCACGGGAATTTAAACGATAAGTCAAGCGCTATGCTTGCAGTTTAAAATGTAAGTTATAACAAGTACATAGTATATATAATTATTTTATATGTGTTTTTTCCTCTATTTAGTGAAGAAAACTGGGGTTAACCCAAACTTTGCCAGCGTTAAGTAAAGAGAAATATCTGTGAAGAACAAAAACATTCTGTCCTTACAGACTTGGTCTATAACCTTTACAAGAACTTTAAAGATTTTAAAAAAGTAACGGGCCCATCGAGCCTGATTTGATTTTTCCAGAGAAAAGCTTCAAGTACATTTTAGCCCGTGCGGCAAGTAACATATTAACGTCAGTAACATTCCGACGGAGTTTTGACTAGTGGTGTGGTGACCAAATATAGTCCTTTCCTGAAAGTAGACATCGACCTGACATTCCTCATTTCTAGAAACCTAAGCCATTTTGACACTGTGCTCGCTGTTAACGTACGTGCCTGGACAATTTTAATGTGACTTAAACAGATAACCTAAAAATAATAGAACCAAGACAACGTTCCCTGAAGCAGTGAATTCAACCCGTCTTTTTGGAACTGGGGTTATCTTGGCCACGGCTACACTTGAAGATTCTGTATATGCATGTCCTAAAAATTATGTTGCCAGATGCTGCTACCAAAGCTGTAAGTATACAAGAGAGCACGTGGCCACGGCTAAGTGAATAGAGTGAATGCAGATCTGAGTGTTTCTTTATTGTTGAATTTTGGCACACATTTTGCTGTCTTAACCTTCTTTATGCAAGATTTGGTTGCTAACAATATTTTCCCTTAGAATAGATCAGAGTATCAAGTCTGTCCATACCTTAAAGGGTGGGGGAACTTAGACTCAATCATATGTATCTGTGACTCTTTGGGGCTATCAATTTCTTCTAACGAGACTGTGAGCTATACATCGAGGGGAAGGATCATACCATCGGGTCTATCATTCTTGTAGCATTCCTTGATTTTTTATGACTATGTGTATATGCTTTCGATGTAATTTTATATGTTGTGACGTAAGTTTACTAAGATAATTAAACTACAACTAAACTTTTTCCATTGTTGCGGTCAGTTCGTTCCCATAATATCTATATAACCATTGTTATAGTTTTCCCACGCCTGTACGTCTAACTGTCGTCTTATGTGTTTGTGTATGTGAGTGGAGATATATATATATATATATATATATATATATATATATATATATATATATATATATATATATAATATATATGTGTTTAGACTCTCTGACTCCTCTAAATCTGTCGTAGAAGATAGGTGAAAGAGAAAAGAATTTCTCGATTTCAGAGACAGCCTCTATCACATTCTACCACCTCACTCGTGGAAATCTGTTTCTATTATCATCTCCCACTGTGGCTATCACTCATCCAAATCTATTCAGAAGGAACAAAACTAAGTCTTAATTCTCCTATAAAAAATCTACGACAAATGGTTTCTCGTTTCCTGGAACTCAACTAAAAATCCCGAGCAAGGAAGAGAAATGAGGACTCCTCTAACGGGATTTTGAACTTAGAATAGGTAGACGACACGACAATTTCAGCTCCTCTGTAAGATTCTGTATTCTGATATAGAGTAAGTCTGTGATGTCTTGTGAATTGATATATCTTTAAAATTTGCTCCCCTAGACTAACGATCTGTTTATGGGCGTGCTGACCACACAATTAATAATTGTTTTTCCACAGCATTTTTGAGTAATATACATTTGAGTTACAGGTTGATTTTGTCGGAATATATGTTAATTATTGATTTTGTAATACTAAACGCTGGTAAAGTTTGTGATTGTCTAACAGTCACAGGGTTCTGAAGAAGTAGGTGTTTGAGCTAAACTAAGGAGTGCGCTCAGACAATTACGTCTTGTTAATTGCCTCCCTTACCCTAACTGTCTTCAGGGGTGAACTTGATAGTGGATTAAAAATTAAGGGAATTTATTTTTCTCCTTAAATTTCTGCAATAATTATTTTGTTTCCACTGTAGCAACTTATTTTTAGTGACTAAATCTTAACTACCATTTATTTGGCGTAGTCGTCTGCATTAGGTGCTTTATTGCCGATTATTAGCAGCGATAGTTACGAGAATATATTTTTGGAGGAGGTATCCCAGATTAAAGTATATCATCTTTGTTTTGGTATTTTCTTTTAAGTGGTAGAAACCAGTGTATCCTTTTTCTTTTCTTTCTCGTCTAAGTCTCAGTTTACTATGGCAGAGTGGGCGAAGCTTAGGCAGATCCTCGGGGACGAAGCGATAGAAGTAGGTTTGGACGGAGAAGCGAAAGCTTTTGTCAGGGACGAACTTGACAGATATGACGCGGAGAAGAAAGAAGAAGAACTAAGGAGGAAAGAAGAAGCAGCGGAGAGGAAAGCAGCGGAAGGCCGTAAATTAGAGCAGAAGAGAATGGATGAAGAAAGGGAAATCCGCAGGGAGAGAGAAAGAGAGAAGGAGAGACAGGATAAGAAGGAGAGGGAGGAGAGACAGCATGAGGAAAGAGAAAATGAGCAACGACGACAGCATGAGCTGGCGCTTAAAGCTCTAGAGGTCCAAAGTCGTGGCGCTGCCTCTACCTCCAGCAATGGAGAGTCTTCTCCTCATTCTTCCTTTACTGATCCTTCTAACACTCAATCTCTTCACCTCACCGCTATGTCTTTCACTCTAGAATCTTTAGCTTGTCCTAATGAGAAGATTGACACGTATCTAGAAAAATTTGAGAAAATTGCAACTCTGTACGGTTTAGAAAGGTCGCGTTGGAATATGAAGCTTTCTCAGGCGTTGAAAAGCAGTGCGTATGATGTTTACACCAAACTGAAAAGCAGCCAACAAGACAACTATGATGTGTTGAAGAAAGCGTTACTGGAGCTCTTTGAAATGAATGCTCGAAAATTTTTGCAATTGTTTCGCAACAGCAGGAAAGAGAAACTTTTCAGTGGTTCTCGTCTCGTTTGAAGGGATACTTGACAAAGTGTCTTGAGCTTTCACAGCTCCCCTCTACCTATGAAGGTCTTGAGGAATTTGTTATAACAGAACAAATAAAGAACACTGCGTCTGCTGATACCCGGAGATTTCTAGCTGAGAAGGGTGCAGAAAAGCTTGAAGACATTTTAGAAAAGTCTGAGCGCTATCAAAATGCGCTGGCCGAACTACCGGCCACAAAACGTAAACCGACAGAGGAGCATTTTCGAAAGAATAATCTAGACCAATCTTCTCAGGCTTCGAATCAGAATAGCCACAGAGAAACTGGACCTCAAAACCCCCCTCTTGAAAAATCCAAGTTTTACAAAAACAAGTACCCCAACCACAGTAAACAGTCTGATCAACCCGACCGCCCTACATGGCAGCGCAGCCAGAAAGGACAAGGTGGCAAAGGGAGAACCCCTGAACATGGGACTAATGATCAGGGCGAGCACACTGAGCCTAAACGCATCGGATGCTTGCTAACAGTCTCGCAAGGCGGAATTATTGACAGTGATTCCCAACCTGAGGGAGAGAGACCCTCTACGCGAGGTACTGTTGTTTTAAACGGGACTTCAACTTATTGTTTATTTGACACGGGGCTTTATTTTTATTGCATTGTTGCCAGACACCTGGTTAAACCCGGTCAAGAGAAGGAGAGACCGTCGAACTTTGTAGAGTTCTTAAGAGTGAGGCACCTACAGCGCTTCCCATCGCACTGGTGGACATCCACTCTGACTTTGTCAGAGGCGAGATCAAAGCGGCAGTTATGGATGACCCCATCTACCCAGTCATACTTGGCGGTAGATACGTGTCTGCTGGGAAACCGGAAGAGCCAATTGTGGCAGAAGTAACTACAAGAGGGCAAACCAAGAAGGAACGGGAGCCTGCGCCTAATTTGTTACTTATGGAACTTAAAGAAGCGCAACAAAAGGATTCTACTTTGGCACCCTGATGTAGGAAACTGCCCATGGCTAAGGAACCCAGACAGCACGGGAAAATTTTTTCTAAGGATGGCATACTTTATCGCAGAACGGGCAAGCCTGACCAGGGTTACAATCAGCTCCTAGTACCGAAACAGTACAGAAGCCAAATCCTAGAAATGGGGAACTCTCTTCCCTTCTGCGGACATATGGGACAGAACACCACAAACCAACGGATAACTACTCATTATTGGTGGCCAGGAGTAAATTCTGATATTATCAGGTATATCAAATCCTGTGCCCAGTGCTAACGTGTACCACCCAAGCAACGGACACCCCCAGTCTCTTTGGGTGAAATGCCAATAGTGGGAACACCATTCGAACGGGTTGTGATCGACAATTTAGGGCCCTTAGAACGGACTAAAAGAAGGAACAGGTTCATCCTGACCTTAGGCGACACATGCACTTTATGGGCAGAAGCTATACCGCTAACATGCGCAGATGCCAAGCATGTCGCAGAAGCCCTAGTGCAGATTTTCTCTCGGTTGGGATTCCCTCAACAAGTGTTGACGAATAACGGATCTCCATATCGAAACCTGTTGATGGATGAGATAGTTAAGATCTTGAGGGACCAGCATATCTACACTAAGCCTTACAGTCTGGCCAGAAATGGGCTAGTAGAACGTGTTAACGGAAACCTCAACATGATGTTAAGTAAACTGGCACAAGTGAAACCTGAAGATTGGGATTGTTGCATTCCGGCAGCTTTATTTGGCTACAGAGAATCTCATCATACTTCCACAGGATTTCCGCCAGCTACGCTTTTTTCGGCAGACCCATTAAGGGCCCGCTTGAAGCCTTACTTTGGTCGCTGACAGACCTGAAGGCTGATGAGACAGTCGTCTCAGCAAGTAAATCTGTGTCGAATTTAAAGAATAGGTTGAAACTAGGATTGGACCTAGCAACGACCAACTTTAAGTGAGCACGCACAAAGCACGCTAACCGATACAGGAAAGTCGCGATAAAAAGAGAACTGGAAGCAGGAGAGAAAGTTTTGGTGTTACTCCCTACTGGGAACAACCAACTGAGGATCGGATGGCAAGGGACTTTTACCGTCCTGAAAACATTTTCTAAGGCTAACTACCAGATCTCTATTCAAGGAAAGGAGACGGTTTTCCATTTAAATCTGTTAAAGAAATTCTCGGAAAGACCAGTGCCAACCTCCGAACATCTCCTGAAGATCGCCAAAACTGACAAAGATGACGATAGTGGCAGGGAAATTCCACTGCAAGCACACGTAATCTTTCAAAAATATCAAAAGCGGCGACGCTCTTTCAAGCGCGCATGGGAGACATTCTAGAGAAAGGAAACTTTGGGAGTAGACTTGAGTTGGAATTAGAGAGAGACGGAGGGGGGAGATGAGAGGGAAGAAGACAGACACCATGAAGCTACGGATATAGGAAATTTATTTCCATAACGTAGACATGGAGTGCTTCCATATCTTAGAGGGGGAACGTTCTGTCACGTAGAGTTTTATGATCAATAAATTTTCTCTATTCTCTTCTTTTTCTACCCGTGTCCTTTACTTTATTATCGCTCTTTTATCCTTTTCCTGTATTTTTCGCATTCGTTCGTTTGCGAAAAATATTTTCTTTCCCATTCTCACTTTACCATTTTTCTTTCTCATACTGACTAGTAACCTTATTGCATCAGATGTCAGTGCTGCAGGACGACAGAACGTGTGAATACTCGTCTAGGCAGACACAGATAGCAGACATGCGTCTGTACTTTTCTCATGACACGGGCGTTTTGTCAGGCTAGTTCCCGGTTAAGTGTGGAAACTGCCATATAAAGGAGACATATTGTCTGGGATTTCCACCTGACACGTAGCTTCTCGGTTAATTTTTTCAGCGATGGGTGTGATATGAAACTCACGCATTCGCTCAGAAGGGCCATTTTTTTAGCAGTGAGGTGTCAAGACGCGAAGTGGCAGTTTATGGCAGGTCCGCTGGTTACGGAAAGTGTTAAGGAGAAGGGGAGAGATCGGCGCTGTTTCTTGTTTTCGAAATAACGTGAGACCTCTTTGTCTGTTTGATAGATATAATCAGAGTTTTAAACTTGATTTCACTCATTCTCCTAATTCGCAGTAGACGGTCGCTCGTGCTAGTGAAAGAAGCTTGTATAGCGAAGTTCTTAGTGCTCGTCAAAGTTTGCCGAGCTGCTAGAATATCTATCTAGTGAATGATTCTAGTCGTTGTGATCTGTAGTTCTGTGTGGAGGTAAATATTATATTAAATATCTAATATTTTGTGAAGTGTTTAACGTGATAATAGCTTATTTCATATTTCACTAGTTAGATTTTGTGCAGAGTGCTTAATTTATAAGTCTGTTATATTCTCTAATCGACAAGTTACAGTGGAAAGCAGAATAAATTAAAATTTTAAGCTTAAACTCATGCAGCCATAAATGAATTTAATTTAACTGCTAAATACTCAGTCGAGAATATTTTGAACTAACTAGTAAATGCACTGATGCCTCATGAGTATTGACGAAATATATTTATATGTATTTCAAATTCATGATGATTGATTTTTTAAATATAACTACTTCACGGGAATTTAAACGATAAGTCAAGCGCTACGCTTGCAGTTTAAAATGTAAGTTATAACAAGTACATAGTATGTATAATTATTTTATATGTTTTTTTCCTCTATTTAGTGAAGAAAACTGGGGTTAACCCAAACTTTGCCAGCGTTAAGTAAAGAGAAATATCTGTGAAGAACAAAAACATTCTGTCCTTAAAGACTTGGTCTATAACCTTCACAAGAACTTTAATAATTTTATAGAACTAACGGGCCCATCGAGCCTGATTTGATTCTTCCAGAGAAAAACCTCAAGTACATTTTAGCCCGTGCGGCAAGTAACATATTAACATCAGTAACATTCCGACGGAGTTTTGACTAGTGGTGTGGTGACCAAATATAGTCCTTTCCTGAAAGTAGACATCGACCTGACATTCCTCATTTCTAGAAACCTAAGCCATTTTGACACTGTGCTCGCTGTTAACGTACGTGCCTGGACAATTTTAATGTGACTTAAACAGATATCCTAAAAATACAAGAACCAAGACAACGTTCCCTGAAGCAGTAAATTCAACCCGTCTTTTTGGAACTGGGGTTATCTTGGCCACGGCTACCCTTGAAGATTCTGTATATGAATGTCCTAAAAATTATGTTGCCAGATGCTGCTACTAAAGCTGTGAGTATACAAGAGAGCACGTGACCACGGCTGAGTGAATAGAGTGAATGCAGGTCTGAGTGTTTCTTTATTGTTGAATTTTGGCACCCATTTTGCTGTCTTAACCTTCTTTATGCAAGATTTGGTAGCTAACAATATTTTCCCTTAGAATAGATCAGAGTATCAAGTCTGTCCATACCTTAAAGGGGGAAAAAAAAACTTAGACTCAATCATATGTTTCTGTGACTCTTTGGGGCTATCACTTTCTTCTAACGGGACTGTGAGCAATACATCGAGGGGAAGGATCATACCATCGGGTCTATCATTCTTGTAGCATTCCTTGATTTTTTATGACTATGTGTATATGCTTTCGATGTAATTTTATATGTTGTGACGTAAGTTTACTAAGATAATTAAACTACAACTAAACTTATTCCAGTGTTGCGGTCAGTTCGTTCCCATACAATCTATATAACCATTGTTATAGTTTTCCAACGCCATTACGTCTAACTGTCGTCTTATGTGTGTGTGTGTGTGTGTATGTGAGTGAAGATATATATATATATATATATTTATTATATATGTGTTTAGACTGTCTGACTCCTCTAAATCTGTCGTAGAAGATAGGTGAAAGAGAGAAGATTTTCTCGATTTCAGAGACAGCCTCTATCATATTCTACCACCTCACTCGTGGAAATCTGTTTCTATTATCATCTCCCACTGTGGCTATCACTCATTCAAATCTATTCAGAAGGGATCAAACTAAGTCTTAATTCTCTCATCAAAAATCTACGACAATCAGATCAATGTATGACAAGAAGAAAACCCAACCTTCTAAATACAATGACTGGAGACATAGGATTTGGAGCACCCGTCATAAGAGGGACTCTAAAATTACCACAGAACAAGTGTTTAAGGCATCTTAGCAGGTTGCCGTGTCTTTTCTAAAAATGTGCCTGGAGATTGTGTTTCTCAAATTGGAATTGTGATACGAGGCTACAAGATCTGACTGTGGTACGAAATTGCAAGAGCAATTATGGTACGATTCAACGCTCCGAATCTGTTATTCAGACGCTTGTTGTTGGCACTAGACGGCTACGTTTGACGGGCCTGTGGAGATACTAGCACTGACACCAAGTTTTTTAGTTACCCTCTGCAAACATTACTCGGGACGTACCCTCGTCACAGAGAACGAATTGACGAAAACAGCAGCAGCTCATTCCGAGATCTGGCAAGTCATAACTGTAAAAGGCCAGCATTCTAAAAACTCTGTATTCTTTATCAATTCCCACCGTAACCTCAATGAGGACAGACTTTATTCTACAGCACATCCATCAAGCATATCCATTTTACTTCTGTTAAAATCACTGATCATTAAATTTGTTATATGTTATTTTACAAAGCCCTAGTTGATTCAGTTATTACAGAGAGAAGTGATCTTCCTTATCAGTCATTTCTGACCAAAGGAGCGTACCTCCCGAAATAACTTTCGGTGGCACGAGGTTGGGCAATGTTAGATCAAGCTGTTGCCCATGCAGCATGACCCGGTCTGGACGTCAGAGGAACGGACTAGCCGATACAGTCTGACACCAGTAGCAACAGCCTAGTCATTAGTAGGATACGGAACTTGCCCTCAATTGCTTACCGTAAGCATGTATTAGCTCTAGAATTGCCACAGTTATCCAAGTAGGATCGTGTCATCTAAGGAACCTCGACTGATTTAATGAGCCATTCGCGGTTTCACCGTGAGACAGTGTGAACTTAGACATGCATGGCTTAATCTTTGAGACAAGCATATGACTACTGGCAGGATCAACCAGATAACTGTCTGACTGAACAGAGCATTTCGTCGCTCGCTCGCGCGGGGAGGGAGACAGCGCTCTGTGCAGAGCGGATCCCGGCGGCCCCGGCGATTTTATTCGTGCGAGAAGCCGCCTGCCGACTAGTCGGACAGGACTGGCCGAAAGCGACACCAGATTACTGACTGCATGCCCACGACTCGTTGCGAGAGCGGGGCCGTTTTTCGAGACTGTTGTCGAGCCACGATATGGAGATGCGGCTGCTTGCTAACATCACGACCGAAGGCTGCGATTTACGGACACAGGAGATAAACTACTGCCTCGCTAACCGATGAACTGGGAGGGCCCGGTCGTACCGGGATCACCACGCGCAGTCTCTCGAGACAGAGAGAAGTACACACGTATGAATCAGTATCTTTAACATATATCGAGCTAATAAGAAGAATTTTACTGTTAATTCAGTTGGGAGCTTGTACGAGCTAAATTAATTTATATAATACCCCTTCGCAAAAGTCGGCGGGCAGATAAAAGTTAACATTGCTAAGACCCATTCAGCATTGTTCTTGACTTATGAAATATTTCCCTCAAGATAGAAGCATCATCATCCTTTTATCTGCGTCTCCGTCAAGAATAATCTTGTGCGAAGGCAGATACCTTTGAAGACCCACATTAGATACTCTAGATTTTGGCCATTGTTAGATCATCACTCGGAGGAGGCAACAAGTGACACTTATATGCGCTAGTGTTTATAACGTAGTATAACCATAAGGTGTACGTGGTTACTGTGTGTGTATGAAACACTGATGTAGGGGAACCCGGGGCTGCAAAAGAACGACACGCTGAGCAACTCTAGTTAATCATCAATAAATCATAAGGGAGAGAAACTAAGGACACGCAATTATTGCCTGTTTAGAGAAAGACACTGCAATCGACGAATCAGCAAGCCTAAGATTTCTAAAATATGGCATCAAACATAAGTTGGCAACCTAAAATTGCTTTAGGGAGATAGAGCACCTATGGATTTGCCCACATTGAAATTATATCGATCCTGATCAACTATAATAATTTATATTTGCGGTTTAATGACATACACCACTAGAGAGGGACAATCAAAATGGTTAAAAGCTTCAATTAAAAACGTAGCTGCCACTCAAGCAGATATTATGCTAATCATAAGCTCTCAACAAATTCACACAAAATTCTCATGTTCTGTGCCATCCGCTTAAGGTCTTTCCCCTTTTCCATTATCCATTTAATTTCTGCCTCAATTATCTTCTCCGTGAAATGTTTCAGTCCCCGTCTGCTCCTCTTACTCTGGGTAGTCATGAGCAAGGTCTTCCTTGTAATTCTATTAACAGGTTTTCTCACTGTGTGTCCTATCCATCCTTAGCAAATATTTGTTGAAATTTATTTCGCTAGAAGTTTCTACTGGATTGACTAGCCAACCCTATGCCCAACCCTCTTTAGTCACCTTTTACAACATGCTTGGTAGGTTATTCTTTGCTCTCATTTCGGACTCGGTAGTACAATGTCGGCGAAAAGTATGGATTTGTGGAAGTTGGTAATATAATGGACTTAAGGAAGAAGACAGCAGGAAAATGTCATAACAATGGAAGGAAACAGAGATACAGGAACACAAATAGAGCAAATAGTGGACAGTATGACATATAGGCATGGAAATAGGTCAACAACACAATTGACAAAATAGCCGTGTTGTCGACTCGAGTCGATGAACTCGGACTCGAGTCGGACTTTAATCACCACGACTTGACTTGAGACTCCACTCAACTCGAGTTTTTTAGATTGGTGACTCCTCGGGATTTGCTAATTTTGGCGAATCAACTTCACCGTCATCATTCATAAAACACTCATTTGGATAAACCCAGGAGTTTTATCAAAATGAAAGCAGTCAGTAAATTAAATACTAAAAACATAGATTACTATAGATTTTTCATTTCTATTTTTAGTGATCGGTATAACTGTTTGAATAAAAACAATTGTGCTATCAACAGTTTTAAATTAAAAAATGAGACTCGGCTTGAAAGCTATTGTCAAGAACTTGAGACTTGGAATAAGAGATTTGAGACTTGACTTGAGACTTGGACTAAGGAATTTGAGACTCGACTTGAGACTTGAACTAAGAGACTTGGACTAAGAAATTTGAGACTCGACTTCAGACTTGGACTAAGAAACGTGAGACTCGACTTGAGACTTGGACTACGGGACTTGAGGCTTGCTAGGAAAGACTCGAAGACAGCTCTGATAAATAGTACTGGAGACGGGACCAAAGACTCATCAAAAGTGAGGAATGCAGTAAGCGACCCATAGCTTGAATGCTTGCCGTCAGGGCCAGCGAACCAGAGCTGACCAAGACCCTACTCAATCTCTAAGTGGTGGTCCTGGAAAGAGGCTGCATCACTACAGTCTGGCTGAGAGAGTAGGGATCGAAGAGGGAAGGCTAATCTGGTCCCAAAAATGCCATGCCGAAGACGGATGTGTCGGGCCGAAAGGCGCAGATATCGCAGCTGTGCTGTAAACGGCGATACAACGTAACAAACGTCCTTTTTAGGACGAATGCAGAAGAAGAAGAAGTAATGGAGACAGGAAGTAGTGAAGAGACATAATCGTCTTCGGTATGGTACTTGTAGAGGAGGAGTAGGATAAAAATATTTAAAACAAATTAAAAACCACATCCAGAATTGCGAGAATATTGTCAGTACATTACACCGAGTACCAGGTAGACTTGCAGTATCAACACTTACCTGCAGCCAAAGGACCTGCGGGGAAAAAACCAAAATACACAATATTGACAAACGTTTGTTAATTGGAAAATTTATTGACATTTTCATAGTTAGAGATTGTGGAAGATTATCTATCTATCTATCTATCTATCTATCTATCTATCTATCTATCTATCTATCTATCTATCTATCTATCTATCTATATCTATCTATCTATCTATCTATCTATCTATCTATCTATCTATCTATCTATCTATCTATCTATCTATCTATATCTATCTATCTATCTATCTATCTATCTATCTATCTATCTATATCTATCTATCTATCTATCTATCTATCTATCTATCTATCTATCTATCTATCTATCTATCTATCTATCTATCTATCTATCTATCTATCTATCTATCTATCTATCTATCTATCTAGTCTAGTCTAGTCTAGTCTAGTCTAGTCTCTACATTGACTGTGGTTGAAGTCAAAATATTCCTGTGTGCCGCACTTTTTGCAAAGATTAAGATACGGTAAACAGTGTCCACGGACTTTAGAGAAATCTATTGCAGTGTATATTTTATACTTTGTTTACAATTTTGTATTAACCATTGTGTACTAATTTTATTGCTTCTTACTCATTCCTACTCCCCTCATTCTTTCTTTCCTATTGACTATTATCATGTCCGATTGCAAAAACTAAAATCAAAATATAGGCAATATCACTAATTCATGGCTTAAACTATCAGGGCTTAAAATTGGTCATTTAAACATTTACCACCTGCTAGGTAAGCTTCCTGAAGTCTCCACCTCTCTCCAACAAAACTTCCACATATTTGGTTTTTCTGAAACCCGTCTCAATGACAAAATTACAGATGAAGAAATTAGGATTAATGGATTCACCACCATTCGCAGGGATTCTAACAGACAACATGAAACAGGGCTAGTTATATACATCTCAACATCTTTTCAGTACAGACGCCGTGATGATCTAGAACATACTGGCATTGAATGTATATGGCTGGAAATAAAACTCCCCAACCTGACCCCCGTTTTAATTGGTTACCTGTACCGAAACCCTAGCTCTTCTACTGTATGGTTTGACACATTCTCACGAATGATGGACAACGTTTGGGCTTCTTTGAAGGAAATTATTCTACTGGGAGATTTCAATATTGACCTTCACAAATCGAACAACACGTGGAATGATATCACCATCTCATACAACCTCACACAGTTAGTCAATCAACCCACGAGAGTAACAGATTCATCATCTACACTAATTGATCATATCTATACGACCTGCCTAGAAAACATTGTAGAATGCACAGTTACACGGACAGCATTAAGTGACCACTATCCTATTTGCTGTACCTGGACGAGAAAAGGGTTCAAAGCACCTAAAACGGAACATATCACAGTCCATTACAGGAATTTCAAAACCTTTAACCTTCAATTATTCCTACAAGACCTACAAATATCCCCTCTCTCATACGTGTACCAACTTCCCCATCCAGAAGAAGCCATAACATACTGGACACAAACTTTTAACAATGTATTCGACAAACATGTTCCTATAAAGCAAGTTCGTGTTAAAAATATCAGAAAGACCCCATGGATAACAAACGAAATATTATCAACAATGAGAGAGCGGGACGAAGCACATAAGCTCAAAGATTTCAGCAGGTATCGGATGCTTAGAAACAAAGTACAATACCTCATTCGTCAGGAAAAGAAACTACATTTCAGAAAGATGATTCAAGACAAAGCAAACAGTAAAGAAGTCTGGGCAGCCATTAGAACACTAACACACAAAACAAAGTCACTAAACTCTTTACCAAAAAGCTGCTCCCTCACGGCTACTCATTTTAGTAACCACTTCAAAACAGAAATTAACCATCTCAAATCGACACTAAAGCCAATGGACTGCGATATTAGTAAACTGACCGCCTTCTGCAACACTGAACATACCATAACAGATCTTAGAGATATTCCTTTTCTAACAGTACACGAAGTTCTCAAATATATCTTGGCATTAAAAAACAACAATTCATCTGGTCTTGATGGTATCAGCAATAAGATTCTACGTTACGCTGCACCCATCATTTGCGACTCCTTAACCTATGTGTACAATCAATGTATTGCACACAACTACTTTCCCACAGCATTTAAATCTGCCAAAGTGTATCCTCTCTATAAATCTGGCTCACATAGCGATCCCACAGTTACAGACCAATATCCCTTCTATCATCTCTTTCAAAACCACTAGAGAAACACATTTACAACACCACATTTCAACACTTAACAACAAACAAACTGCTCATTGAGAGCCAGTCAGGTTTCAGACCCAAACATTCCTGTCACACAGCTCTCACCAAAATGGCAGATAACTGGCTGTCGAACGTAAATGATGGGAAATTAGGTGGTGCTGTTTTTGTTGACTTCAAAAAAGCATTTGACATGATTGACCACACTATCTTGGTTCAAAAGTTGGAAACCCTCAGAATAGGCCCTAATCCACTAAACATCATCAAATCATTCCTGGGAGATCGACAACAGTTAGTGCTTCACAACAACTCGACATCAGATTTCTCGAAGATAGATCTAGGAGTACCGCAGGGTTCTATTCTTGGGCCCCTACTCTTCGCAATGTTCATCAACGACCTACCACTACATCTAAAATATTCAACATGTGACCTCTTTGCAGATGATTGTACTATCTACACTAGTGACAATGACTGCGTGGCACTTGAAATGACTCTTCAATGCGATGTAGACAATCTAACAAAATGGAGTAATATGAATCGTATGCCATTAAACACAGCAAAAACGAAATCTATGTTGATTACCACCAGACAGAAACTCCTAAACTGCACCAAAAGATCGCTACAGGTACACGCGGAATCAATACAAATTGAACATGTAACAGAACACAAAGTTCTAGGAATCACGATTGACCAGCACTTAACGTGGAACTCCCATGTACGGAATTTAACCAAACACTTAGCTCAAAAGACGTACCAGCTAGCCAAAATAAAACACTTCTTAGACGCAGACACTAGACTATTGTTCTACACCTCACATATACAGACACATCTAGATTACTGCTCTACACTATGGGATGGTTGCCCTGCTTCCACCTCAAAGAGACTGCACTCCCTGCATAAGAGAGCAATACGTCTGATCACCGATAATCGCACGATATCACACACAAGGACAGGAAAAGAACCCACAATACTGTCCCTGAAAAAACGTCTTCTCTACAACAAAGCCAAGCTGACCCACGCAATTCTATCAAACAATGCTCCGCCGTACCTACGATCATTGTTTCAAACCAGTAGAAGAGAGGGACTACAAATACATCAGTTACGTCTGCCCAAACCTAGGATCGACCTGTTCAAACAGAGTCTAGCCTACTCTGGAGCCTACTTATGGAACAGCCTTCCACACCACCTAAAAAGCCTACCTACACAATATTCATTTAACAAAGCACTTTTCAAACACTTCCTTAACACTGATTATCTACCCCCATAGAAACATCATTTGCCTGTCAACATCTCATCCATAGGTCAACATTTCTTTTCCTCTTCCGCTCGTTTTTAATGGGAATAATTTGTTTTATATCCATGTAATACTATTATATAATGTAATGTATATGAGAATGTACCCGCATACCACTGTACTTTAGAGATGTGAATGTTTCCGTTTGCTTAAATGGGTGATGTACATGCAGATATAATTTTTTTTATTTTTTTTTTTATTTTTTTTTTAAACTGCTGAAAGACTTTTTCTGCTACAGAAGTGCGCAAGAAAGTGTTATTATTATTATTTCAATTTCCGCCAAGAATGTATGGATGTAAGCGAGAATGTGTTTTTGTAATTTTTGTATTTAGGATTGATGACACATTCAAAAATACTACAGATTAGACGTTTTGACCGCATAAGTGAGTGTCGGTATACATAACTTATTTATTTATTGTTTTGTTTATATTATTTTATTTTTTATTATTATTATTTTTCTTCAGTCACTATCTTGTTTATTTAAAAAACAAAAAAAACCTAGGCTACTCATGTTTTATTATGATTGTAAACTGTAAATGAATGCTGTTATGTTAACTTTATAATGTTGCATGCCTTTACATTAATGCTTAAAGTAACATGTGGGAATAAAAGGATATAGTATGTGTTGCACCCCCGTAAAATTAATGTTTATTTTTCAAGAGGTCATTACTGTTGTACCTCCGTCAAGCACGTGAAAGCCATGGCTGTCACTGATACAAAGGATTGGTGTATGGACACTGACAAGGGTGTCTTATTGAATTATCTGCTAACGTTACTGTTGTGTTGTGGATCTGGTAATGTCTACAGTTGATACCTATATATCCGCCACACAGGCAAACACTGTAGAAGTCTACTGGTAAGCGATGATCAGGTTCTCGATACAGATAGACCACGCCCACTCCGGGGCTATTTCTAAATACGTGTTAAGTTCCCTGTCACACTTGTAATACTAAGTGCGTGTGTTGGTTTAGTCGTTTACACCACAGGTACGTACACAAGAGTCATGGATGGTTGTAAACGACTGGTGACATTTCATATGGGTTTATTCACGTCACAACACATTGATGAAATACACATAGAATACCGTTCACAGCACAACACAAGATATAAATTACCACATAAGAACTGCGCACTCGGCAGCTACAATGATATCATAATACATGGCCTAGAGTACTCATATTAAACTCAGCGTTCTAAACAATCCTCAATAACAATCCTCTCACAGGAGCTATCATGATTCATGGCCTAAAGT
The DNA here is from genome assembly GCA_024509875.1 of Oreohelix idahoensis. NCBI lineage: Eukaryota > Metazoa > Mollusca > Gastropoda > Stylommatophora > Oreohelicidae > Oreohelix > Oreohelix idahoensis. Next base: position 501,049 of record JAMPIV010019131.1, read on the forward strand.
ACTCTTATTAAACTCAGCGCTATAAAGAATCCTCAAGAACAATCCTCTCACAGGAGCTATCATGATTCATGGCCTAAAGTACTCTTATTAAACTCAGCGCTATAAAGAATCCTCAATAACAATCCTCTCACAGGAGCTATCATGATTCATGGCCTAAAGTACTCTTATTAAACTCAGCGCTATAAAGAATCCTCAATAACAATCCTCTCACAGGAGCTATCATGATTCATGGCCTAAAGTACTCTTATTAAACTCAGCGCTATAAAGAATCCTCAATAACAATCCTCTCACAGGAGCTATCATGATTCATGGCCTAAAGTACTCTTATTAAACTCAGCGCTATAAAGAATCCTCAATAACAATCCTCTCACAGGAGCTATCATGATTCATGGCCTAAAGTACTCTTATTAAACTCAGCGCTATAAAGAATCCTCAATAACAATCCTCTCACAGGAGCTATCATGATTCATGGCCTAAAGTACTCTTATTAATCAAGACTCCTCACACAGGAGATAATGGCCTTTAAAGACTGCACACTGCAGTTATAAACATTTCCACAATAATTCAAACTGCAGGTTTATACTACGCTGTACCCACAGCGAAAAATCCGTCGACATTTTAAATTCAGCACTGTACAGGCATTTCACACTTCCCAAAAACACTGTCTTCCTACCCGGTCGAAACGCCCGGAACACTCTCCCCAGATAACACACTCGTCCCGCTCAAAAGCAGACACGAGACTTCCTCACGGTCAACACAACTCAGTCAACCAATCATCTGCGGGCTAGCCGCGAGCTATTCTCACTCCGTTCAAAACATTACAGAATAAATATATCAGCGCTTTTCACGCTGTCTGTAATCTCTCTCTCGAAACTATCACGAGATACTCTCTAAATAATTCGATAGCTAACAAGCAACTAAGTGCTATAACTCAAAATCTATTTCAACTACTAACATACTCCAGTTTACTTCCCCTTACACTAAAACTGTTCGTTACATCTTACCTCACCCCCAGAGAAAAAAATTGATTCTATCAATTTTTTGACAAATACATTCCCCAAAACCAAAAAAAAAAAAAGATTAAGAGGACAATGAATCTCTAGCATATGCGTCTAAGAATTACTTTAAGTTAAGTTAAAATAAGACATCTACAAAATATAAGCATTAAGTGAAATGTAAAAATGAAGTATCCAATGTAATCAATTGAGCATACCAAAAATAATGTATTACCAAAACCAAGCTAAGTGAATACAGCACAACTAAATAGGAAACAACCGATAGTAAAAGAAAAGACAAGATCAAGCAAACGAAAAATGATCCGTAATAAAGGTAAGTATGAAATCAGAATATGAGGAAAAAAACAATAATATTACATTCAAACAATTTGTTATATGTAAAATAATTACAAATATCACAAGTAGCTACACTATATTAAGTTATACCATTAAAGTAACAATACATAGAATGAAAGTATAAGAAGCGAAAGAAGAAGTATACAAGGAGAATGAAGTGAAACGTAAATAAAGCACGAAATGTAAACAAAATATGAAACCATACTGAAAAGACAACAGAAAAGAAGGAATGGAATGAAGAATAATCAACAAGGACAAAAGCAAAAGGTATGAATATAGAGAACGTTGGTAAAAATATATACTAATAACTATTTAGATCAACAACGTATTTCAAAATACATACAAACACGATCGAAAAGCACAAAACAAAATAACAAAGTATTCCTATACTAATACTACAAAAAATAGTTTATAACTAAACAAAACATAATCAGTAATTTAAACAAGTTATACAAGTTATACATAATCAACAATAAATTATCGCCACCACACAAAAAAGTAATAGCATTGCTATAACCAAGTTCGAACAACGCACAATCAAGCGCTAATACAACATAACATCCAAAAAACAAAAACAAAACTTTCTTTAAAGAACTAACATTATTCTACATATCAAACATAGCACATAGTCAAACGCTAAGCACACACAAAACCAAAAATAAAAAATTACAATGTCTGGGAAAAAATATTTTCCAAAAAATACTGTACAAAAATATTTCGTAATGCTAAGTTACATAAAAATAGTATTTTAATTTAATTAATTCAAATCTATAATTAACAAATTAACAAAAAACTAGCTTTAGCAAAATGAGAGACATATAACAATTCCTGCATCTAAGCAAACACTAAACAACACGTGTAAGTTTTTTTTTTTTTTTTTTTAAAAACGTCACAGAGAAACACATAGAAAAACACACTATTACCAAAATACAAGTTTGCAAATACATGAAAACAACGTAATGTATGTTAAGCAAGTGCTTAAATCAGATCTCTAGATTTCTCAATCAAATAACAATATCAGCAACCGCTGTTAATTTTCTCTATACAGTTCAATTTAAACTTTTAAATATTTCCGGCTGACAATCACGTTCAGCTTAGCTATAGTGTTATTTAGTTATAAATTTATATCTATCTCCACCTGATATATTAAAAGTAACTATTGTAACATTACAACTAATGAGTATGTGCATAGGGCTAACAAACTCATCATGTACAAAACTATTCTACCCAACACATCTGTAAAACAAAACCAAAAAAAAACTTCAAGTTCTACACCAGAGTATAAAAAATAGGCATAAGTTTGTAACCAGTAAGGTTAAATATAAACCTGCTCATTGCATTCACGAATAGTAAACAACACGTCACTACCATCTAACACACTACATATTATCCAAAACACAATAGTATAAAAATAGCATCGAAATGAACTAATTTATAATTAAAACAGTCATACATATCAAGAAAAACAATAGACATCAAATGATGCGTAAAGATGATGATCATAATATAACAACCTATAATGATCTATGCAATAGAATACATTAACATCTTCTGTCCTAATAAACAAACAAAACAAAAAAGAATCAACCGCAAAAAAAAAATCTCCATAGGTCTTGCCGACATCTCATAAACACTAGGGGTAAAACGTCCAATGTATCGTTAGCACGCTGATATGTTTCGCTTGAGAAAACACTCGGGCACAATGTTGACCTATATTCTTGCCGCTACCGTAAACAGCCGTTAACGTAAACAGGAGCGCTGACCCATATCAAGAAGTCGCCTCTGTTCAAAAAATACAAATGAAAATTCCATTTTAATGAATGGTGAAATTTACTACGAACAACGGAGAGGTTAAACAAACAATTACCCCGCACTGTGGTTCGTGTGGAAATCTGGTCACCCCACGATGTCATCGACTCTTCGTTTAAGTTCACAACAACGTGCTGCTCTTTCAAAATCAGAAACATAACAAGCAGTAGTATTTGTGACATCATTATCATTGCTACTTTGCTTAATAACAATGCTTCTAGGCTCATGTCGAGCAAAATTAGCATAATTGCACTTATTCGTCGTTTGATCAAAATATTTATCATCATTTCCTCTTTGTTTGAGACTATTATTATGTCTATAATCCCAGTTAGACTTGTTATGATTAACGTTTCTACTCCGCACAAAAAATCTGTCAGAAAAATTATTGCACGATTGAAAACTCTTCTTGTATTTGTCTGTACCATTATTTTCAAAATTCTCAGAATTAAAATGTTGAGATACAATAACCTGTCTCTTATCTCTCTGAGAAGGAAAATTATTATCATATGAATTTCCTTGGTACTTTCTAATCTTAGAAACATCTCTCCTACAAAAACTCTTTCCATTCTTTTCTTTGACAATATGCTTGTTTACAGTATCATCTGCAGATCTATAAGTATCTTTATCGTTACGCCTATAATGGGTTTCATCCGTGGAACCACTACTTATAACTTTATCCCTTGATATCATCTTCTGAGAACTTCCAAAATCAGTTACTCGTTTAATCTTTGGGCTTTTAGCTTGAAATCTATCAGGACTGACTGTTACCTTATCATTCTCTCTATTACACTGCCGCCAAGAATTGTTGCTATTGCAAGAAGAATCAAAAGATCTCTGAAAGTTATATTTTCCCCGAAACGATCTTTGTTCATTACCTTTAACCTTTCTATCCGCAAAGATTGTATAGGGCTGGATCTTTGCTTTTTTAACCTGTTGGCAAACACCCTTCTGTCTAATATTGTCAACATTGACAGTAGACCATATCTTGCTGTTCAAAATAACATCGAGTAAAGCCTCTACCCTTTTTGTACTTTCTGCAATTTCAACACTTTTTTGTGAAATTTCTTCACTTAATTTCCTATTTAATTTGTCAAATGTCAAAACTTTACTTTTCTCCTCTGTTAATAATCTCTCAATCTTAATCATCTCCTCTCTCTCAGTCGTTAACTCTTCTAATCTCTCTTTCTCATCCTTTTCTTTTTTAGGTGTTAAGTCCATCTGAAGCTCCTCAGTTTCACTATCATAGCTGTTTACAAGCTCATCAATCTTCTCTGGGCATACAGTGTTCTTCTCTTCAAGTTTACCAAAACATATATCATGAAGCATTTCTACGTATAACTTCTCCCGTTCATTTGTTTCAGCATTTAATTTCTGATACATCTCTTTCTTTTTATGAATCTCTCGAGTGAGATTACCCACTTCGTCATCTTTGTCTTTCAGCCGAATTTCCAGCTCTTTGTTCTTGTTCAATGCTGCATCTAACGCCGCATGTACTTTAGTAAGTTCCGTGTTTGACTTATCTAACTCATTTGCGAGTTTAGAGACTGTTTCGTGTAGTTTACTCACTTCAGTAGTAACTTTTAAACAATTGTCCCTTTCCCGTAGGGCACTCTGTTTGTTGACTTTTATTTGTTTCTCATTTCCTAATTCCTTTTTATGCTCATCAGGAATACCGTTGTGGATTATCTTGAATATACTTTGCACTACATGTCCGTGCTCATGCTCAATATAATGTTTCAAAAACACACGAAGGTGCAGTAGCAAATCAACCAAATCCTTAGCCATTATTGAATTACAAACAAACTTAAAGTTATGTTCAGCAAATAACTTTAGGGATACCGATACATTAACCAACAAATCGTCCATGATCCATACTCCAAGTCGTGGAATTCTCAATCCCTTTTCATCTCTACCTATTAACAATGCACTTTCCAGCATAGGCCTTATATCTGCAGGATTATTATCAAAATCCATGGTGATTCAATCACTCAGTCAACTGTATATCTATATCAGTATAATTATTAATGTCGCAAGTTTATGTTTCAAGAAGTTCTGACAATTACCCTTCCATTTCACACAGTTCAGTATGTATACCAAAAATATTATTCATAAACTTTGTATCATCAATTCCTTTTCAAAGAACCCTTATAACATCATATGAGGGAAGTCATCCTATATCATACAACCATCAATACTTAGCATCAATACTAAATCCTAATAATATGTCTATATAGAATTAGACAACAAAAACAACAGATTTCAACAGTATAGGAGATGCAAAGCACAGGAAGGCTCGTTGACATAGTTAAGCGACACAGTTCACATAACAAAAAATAACCACTTATCTTGAATGAAAACTCTTCTGTTCCTTTCCGTTAACACCCTGGATATCACAAAGTTCAATGGTAAAACAATCGACAACAGAAAGGCATTGGAACTTGACACCTTGATTCCGCTCAGGTCCTCGATTCAGCACGCTACGTGCTAACACACCGCACAGGAAAGCAGGAAATGGGTCACCGTCTGTCAATTTCGTTGAAAGAAGGTACACCACTCGTTCATACTGCCAGATGATTACTTGTACTGGTATACAGACGCCACTGTATATCATGACATCTCATAATCTTGAGTAATAAATTCCTTGACTTGCGAGTTGCGACTTGCGACTTGAGTTAACAGTTCCCAGTTTAACTGATACTGAATAAGTTTTCCCTGGGCCTGGATACAGCTCTCAAATGTGATGTCTGTCTTTCATATACTAACGCCACTCAGGCTACACGCTAACACTTGTGAATTAATATCACGCGAATTTCGCGGGTGTCTGATCCTATAAAACTAGCACACCACTGTTGCACCCCCGTAAAATTAATGTTTATTTTTCAAGAGGTCATTACTGTTGTACCTCCGTCAAGCACGTGAAAGCCATGGCTGTCACTGATACAAAGGATTGGTGTATGGACACTGATAAGGGTGTCTTATTGAATTATCTGCTAACGTTACTGTTGTGTTGTGGATCTGGTAATGTCTACAGTTGATACCTATATATCCGCCACACAGGCAAACACTGTAGAAGTCTACTGGTAAGCGATGATCAGGTTCTCGATACAGATAGACCACGCCCACTCCGGGGCTATTTCTAAATACGTGTTAAGTTCCCTGTCACACTTGTAATACTAAGTGCGTGTGTTGGTTTAGTCGTTTACACCACAGGTACGTACATAAGAGTGATGGATGGTTGTAAACGACTGGTGACATTTCATATGGGTTTATTCATGTCACAACACATTGATGAAATACACATAGAATACCGTTCACAGCACAACACAAGATATAAATTACCACATAAGAACTGCGCACTCGGCAGCTACAATGATATCATAATACATGGCCTAGAGTACTCATATTAAACTCAGCGTTCTAAACAATCCTCAATAACAATCCTCTCACAGGAGCTATCATGATTCATGGCCTAAAGTACTCTTATTAAACTCAGCGCTATAAAGAATCCTCAAGAACAATCCTCTCACAGGAGCTATCATGATTCATGGCCTAAAGTACTCTTATTAAACTCAGCGCTATAAAGAATCCTCAATAACAATCCTCTCACAGGAGCTATCATGATTCATGGCCTAAAGTACTCTTATTAAACTCAGCGCTATAAAGAATCCTCAATAACAATCCTCTCACAGGAGCTATCATGATTCATGGCCTAAAGTACTCTTATTAAACTCAGCGCTATAAAGAATCCTCAATAACAATCCTCTCACAGGAGCTATCATGATTCATGGCCTAAAGTACTCTTATTAAACTCAGCGCTATAAAGAATCCTCAATAACAATCCTCTCACAGGAGCTATCATGATTCATGGCCTAAAGTACTCTTATTAAACTCAGCGCTATAAAGAATCCTCAATAACAATCCTCTCACAGGAGCTATCATGATTCATGGCCTAAAGTACTCTTATTAAACTCAGCGCTATAAAGAATCCTCAATAACAATCCTCTCACAGTAGCTATCATGATTCATGGCCTAAAGTACTCTTATTAATCAAGACTCCTCACACAGGAGATAATGGCCTTTAAAGACTGCACACTGCAGTTATAAACATTTCCACAATAATTCAAACTGCAGGTTTATACTACGCTGTACCCACAGCGAAAAATCCGTCGACATTTTAAATTCAGCACTGTACAGGCATTTCACACTTCCCAAAAACACTGTCTTCCTACCCGGTCGAAACGCCCGGAACACTCTCCCCAGATAACACACTCGTCCCGCTCAAAAGCAGACACGAGACTTCCTCACGGTCAACACAACTCAGTCAACCAATCATCTGCGGGCTAGCCGCGAGCTATTCTCACTCCGTTCAAAACATTACAGAATAAATATATCAGCGCTTTTCACGCTGTCTGTAATCTCTCTCTCGAAACTATCACGAGATACTCTCTAAATAATTCGATAGCTAACAAGCAACTAAGTGCTATAACTCAAAATCTATTTCAACTACTAACATACTCCAGTTTACTTCCCCTTACACTAAAACTGTTCGTTACAGTATGCAAGATTAATGAGAGTGAAAGGGCAGAATGTTAGACGGGCCTGCGCGCCCAATTCTCAACCCTTCGAAAATAAAGTTCGTTCGTTCGTTCGTTTGTCTAGACTAGTCTCGTCTCGTCTCGTCTCCACGTCTGCTCTCGTCGTCTCTCGTCTCTCGTCTCGTCTCGTCTCCTCTCGTCTCGTCTCGTCCCGTCCGGTTCCGTCCCGTCCCGTCCTGCCACGCCCTGCCCTATCCTGCCACCCTGCCCCTGCCCCTTCCTGCCTGCCCCTGCCTCTGCCTGCCTGCCTGTTTGTTATCTATCGTTCTGTCTGTCTGTTATCTATCTGTCTGTCTGTTATCTATCTATCTGTCTTTCTGTTATTTATCTGTCTGTCTGTTATCTATCTGTCTGTCTGTCTGTTATCTATCTGTCTCTCTGTCTGTTATCTATCTGTCTGTTTTTCTGTTATTTATCTGTCTGTCTGTCGGTTGGTCGGCACTACATTCTAGGTTGAATGAAGCACGGCTGTCAAAACTATTGGTTAAAAAGAAAAAACATTCTTTGAAACAGATCCACGCAATTTCCCAAAAATGTTGTCATCTGTGACATATTATGATAATAGCTTTCATATATCTATTTCATTATCTATATTTTTCTTTCACCTGGCTTTCACCTACACACGTTTTGTTAACATAAAACCCTCCTACACTCAGAGATCTGTCGCTTTTTCTAATTTAGCACGCGTATTTTCTTTTCTTTTCTCTATTTCCTTAGGAATGTTTACCAACAGACCTATTTAGCTAACGTTGAGCCGGATACCTGTAATTATAAAGCCAGCGATTGGAAATCGTCCTAATAGGATCAAACAGGGAAAGACGGAACGCGTAGAAAGGGGCGACTATTTCAAAAGAGTCGAATTTTGGCTCAGTGGAAGATAAGCTTATGTAGTTGTAACGTATTTTTCTTTAGACAGTGATCGGGGGAAATAATTTGAGTAAAAGGAGTAGATAATTTGGAACTAAGGGCAGGTAATCACAGTTACTACCCCCTTAGTCCTTTCGTTTAAAAGGTAATTAAACACGGTGAGAATCGCGAGATCAAAGTCCAGGCTTAGCTCGATTGCCAGAGTCTGCAAGCGGTAAAAGTGTCAATTTTCCCTCTGATTCGCAGATCGACCGAGGAAAAGCCCGAAATCTGCGCTAAGGCGTTAAAACTAACAAGCCTGAGCGAAGGTCTGCACATTATATATATATATAATCTGCCTTTAAACTCAATTTATCCAGTACCGACAGAATTTCAGAGAACAACTAGCTTCGATGTTCTAGACCATTGTTATAGTTGATTTCTTTGTATTTTCGATTTGGAGTAGTTCTATTTCTGTGTTCGCGGTAATTATTTTATTCACTAAGATTTTTCTGTGTAGAGCGATTTAATTGTTAAGTCCGTCATTTTTATTTCACTAGGAGTTTTGTGTAAAGTGACGAGCGAATTAATATAATCTGTAGCTAAATTGTTTCGGTTGTAGCGTAAATGTAACTAACTGATTTTAACCAGAAAGAGTTATTTTAATCGTCTAGTAAATGCACTATTCATTATGAGTACTGACGAAATATATATTTAATTTCTAATTCATGATGATTAAAAATATAAACGACTAGCGCTTATTTTACGGAGACTTTTATTATACGGTTCAATATGAGATACACGTGAAGTTCTATTCATAGTTAAATAACTGAGTGTATGAATATTATATATTTTACGCCGGTTAAGTATTGGATTGAGAATACTATATTATGGTTAAGTATTTGTATTTTTTTCTCCTTTACACAGTATTGGGTCAAACCCAAAATCTACCAGCAGCTTCCATAGAAATTTGAGAATAACCATACAAAAGAACATTTTTACTTAGTATCTGGGTCTTCAAGGTGAACCTGTTTGGCTTCATGTTTTCACCCAGAAAAAGACAGAGTACCAACCCAAAGAACATTAAGAGTGACTTTGTAACTGGGCCTATAGATCCGGATTTCTTTTTACCAATTTCATTTACATTCAACCCGTTGTGGTGGCCTAACAAACATTAACATTTCCCGACGTTTGACTATTCGTGGTGTGATAAGGACATTTTTTTATACTGAGAGAAGTTACCGACCTAACATTCCTATGTACTGGAAATCTCAAGCTTTTGACATTGTGAGCACTATTAAATTTCTTACCTGGTCTAATTAATGTGACATAAACAGTAATCCTAAATAAAAGTAACAAAGTGAACGTTCCCCGGAGAAGTGGATTTAATCTGTCTTTGAGGAGCTGGGGTTTTCTTTGCCAAAATAACACTGGATTTGCTGTGTGCGTGTGTCCTAAAGATTGTTTCAGAAGGTGCAAACCAAGTATTAGGTAAGAACGAATGCACGTGGCCACGGTTGTCTGAGAAGAGAGGAAGGGTGAATGACTAATTCCCATATACATATCTTGTAGAATCCATGTACTCACGTTGCTTATTTCTTTTAGTAAGTTTTGCTAATACTGTCCCTTTCAGAATAGATTAACGTATAAACTCTGTTCTTTACTGTAGAGGGAAATCCTAGATCACAGCGTATAAATCTTTGACTCTTTGGTGGTTAATAACTTTATTCTAACGGGATCTTGTCTCAACAGAGGGAGGGAAGATTACACCTATGAGTCTATTTCTTTATTAATTTCATTAACCTATGGTTTTTTTTGTATTTGATTGATATTCATAAAATTACTGTTGTAGAGAGTTTCTTTATAGTAAATAAAATTTACATAAAAAACTTTATTTACATGTGTTGGTCAGCTCGTCCCAAAATATTCCTATTCCATAAATATAATTTGTCACGTCTGTGCGTCTAACTGTCGTCACTTATGTGTGTGTGTGTATGTGAGTGGTTGATATATATATATATATATATATATATATATATATATATATATATATATATATATATATATATATATATTAATAGGTATATAGGAAACTGTCTGACTAACGAAGTTCTGTTGTAGAGATAGGCTGACCGAGAGGATCTTCTCGAGTCCAGTCACAGACTCTACCTATTTTTCCACCAATTCACACGTGAAAATTCTATTTCTTATCTTATATCTCACTGAGTCACCAACTGTCTAGTTCTACTCAGACGGGACCAAACTATGTCTTAATCCCTCTATCGAAAATCTACGACATCGTAAAAGAACTTTTATATTGAATTTAAAAGTATTTAAAAAATATATTACAGTATTTGATTTACTTCCGTCATTATTGACTGGTTATTGCTAGTTTATATTTTATTCCTTGTAAAAAAATTTGCATTTGCATTAAGATTTTCATTATCTGTATTTTGTATCTTTTGGCATTTTCAATAAAATACAGTGTATGCGTGTTCACCTATTGTATTGTTTTAAAACCAATTTCTCTACTTCACTGTTGTTCCATATTGTGTAATATTTTTCACTCAACCCCTTGCTGGTAAATATTCATGCAGGAAGTCAAATTTTGCATTTCTGCCTGGCGCCATTACTTCCTTAGAGATGTCAGCAGTTCTGTTGATGGATCAGTGTGACTGTAGCTGTGGGGAAAAACGGTGTAAATGACAACTGAGCAAGTTTTAAAAAAATGCGGGATCTGAAAAGTTGTGCTTAATTTCAGATGTGCCATCGCAAAAATTTTTTCCCTTGGTGAATTTTCAGAGGACTTAGAACCAAGTGACGTAGTTTATTTCAAGTATGCTCCTGTGGTGTCAGTAAAAGTGGAAAGGAGCTTTTCAGTGTTCAAAGTTTTGTTGGTAGAAATAGAAAGTCATTCTCTTTTGAAAATCTGCAATAGTTTTCATTGTCGATTGTAATAATGAGCTCACTAAATAAAAACTTTCAGTTTGCCATAGAAACTTTCAAAATATTCAGTATGTCTTTTGTGCGTGTGCGTTTTTTTTAAAAATAAGGAATTATTTTGTTAATAATAAAAAAATTATGTTTGGCACAGAAACTGCGAAAATTTAAATTACATTTGTAAGGTGTCTTTGCGTGTGTGTGTGTGCGCGCACGCGCGCGCTCGTGTGTGAGTGTGTGTTTGTGTGTGTTTGTGTGTGTCTTAGACTGCATGTTTTTAGTTAACAAAATAGACAGAAACTAAAAAAAAAAATGAAATTGTATTTTTTATATTTTGTGCTAGTTTTGCTATATTTGTCTTTTTTTCCTTTTTTTTTGTCAGTAACATGAAGAATTTCAGTTTCGCACGAAAACGGTAATTCTTCAAGTACCATGCATTGTGGCGTAGGAGATCATGTCTCTCCACAACTTTCTGTCTGCAGAACAATTTATCAATTCTGCTGTTGACATCTTTCCATGCCACGATACCAAACTGTCCAGTATTTGCTCTCTTTGTCTTCCCCTATCTCTTTTTCCTTCAATCTTTCCTTTTGTTACGATATATTCCAGATTTCCTCTTCTCATAACTGTCCCAAAAAAGTAGATTGCTTCTTTCTAACTTGTGAAATAAGTTTCTTTTGCGCACTTGAATCTTTCATGACATCCTCATTACTTTTTTATGTCCATGGTATTTTTAACATTCTTCTGTAAAACCACATCTCTGTGACCTCTAGTGCCTTCCCTATTTGTTTACTAATTGTCCATGACTCATTCAGATATGTCAGGATTGGTGCTATATAACACTGAAGAACTCTCTTTCTTACTTCCATTGTCAAAGAATTGTTGCATAAAATACTCTTCATTTTATAGAATGCTGCTTTTGCCTGAGCTATATTGCTCTTCACTTCTGAGATACATCTTCCATTCGTTGTTATTAATGTGCCATGTATTTGAATCTATTGACCTGTTTTAAAATTGTTCCAATTAATTTGATAGTGCATTCTGGGGAAGCCATTTTCTTTGAGATGACCATTACTTCTGTCTTTTTGCTATTAAGGCTGAGGCCTTTATTTTCGGTTTCTGTCACTACTGCTTCAACCATTTCTTGCAGCTCCTTTTCACTTTTTCTATTAAGACTGTATCATCAGCGTATCTCAAGTTGTTTATATTATGTCCGCCAAATGATAATCCTGGCATGTCCTCTAGAGATCTCATTATATTTTCACTGTACAGATTGAACAGATCTGGTGACAGCACACATTCCTGCCTGGCACCCTTTTTTACTCCCTGAAACGTTCCTATTTGGCTACTAATTCTTACAGCTGCTGTATGTTACCAGTACATGTTCTTTATTATCCTCAAGTCATTACCATCAATGTTGATGCTTCCTAACACTTTGATAATTTCCTAATGTTTCACTTTGTCAAATGCCTTAGTGTAATCTATAAAGCAAAAGTACAGATCTGTCTTTACGTCGATGGGTCTTTCTATTAATGTTCTTATACTGTATATGGCCACCCGTGTGTTACCGGGGCCCGAAAGGGGAGCAAAGAATAGTAACACTGTCCCCTACCAAGCATGTCGTAAAAAGCGACTAAGGAGGGTTGGGCATGGGACCGGTTACACCATCCTGTAAAAAAAATTTAAACCACAAAAAACTTCAACAAATATGGACAAGTCAAATAAAGAAAATAAAACACAGCCATCCAAGACAGGGGAAGGTCCTCTCGCGGGGAGGCGTATGATGCAACACAGAGAAAGCCGAAAGGAGTCTGTGTTGCTGACTAACCTTCTTTCTTCTAGGAGAACTTCCAGATTTGGCACCTGGAATGTTCGGACATTAAACGAACAAGGGAAAGTGGCGCAAGTAGCAGCAGAAATGAGGGAATACAAAATCGAGGTTCTGGGAATGTGTGAAACAAAGTGGAAGGGGGTAGACAGGAAGAAACTCATCACAGGTGAATTGGTGCTGTCCTCAGGACATGAAGACGAAAGTTCACACCACAGTGAAGGGGTAGCTCTTATGTTATCTAAAGAAGCACAGAAAGCACTAACTGAATGGGAAGCTGTTGGACCCAGAATAATAACAGCTTCTTTCAAAACAGCTAAAAAGAAAATTCATGTAAATGTCATCCAATGTTATGCACCAACTAATGACAAAGAAGAGTCTGTGAAAGAAGCATTTTATACTAAACTACAAGAAATTATGGATAAAGTAAAAAGAAGAGACATCACAATTTTGATGGGTGACATGAATGCAAAGATAGGTACAGTCAACACTGGATTTGAAGAAGTCATGGGAAAACATGGGCTAGGAGTAATGAATGAAAATGGAGAGCTATTCGCAAACTTCTGTGCTTCATATCAACTGGCTATAGGAGGAAGCATGTTTCCACATAAGAGAATACACAAGGCAACATGGATATCACCAGACCATAGAACAGAAAATCAGATTGATCATATATGCATAAACAAGAAGTTAGATCATCATTGCAGGATGTAAAGGTATATAGAGGAGCAGATGTGGCATCAGATCACCATCTTCTGATAGCCAAAGTAAAAATGAAACTCAAGAGATATGCAACAATGCAAAACTATAGACAACAGTTTAATGTAGGACAGCTAAGAAATCAAGAAACAAGAGACAAATTTGCGGTCACAGTATCCAACAAATTCCAAGTGCTCCAACAGCTGGAAGATGTAGAGAATACAGAAGACTATTGGCAGCAGGTCAAAACAGTATGGAAGGAGACATGTGAAGAAATACTGGGGAAAAGGGAAAGACAACAAAAAGCATGGATAACAACAGAAACCATCAATAAGATAAAAGACAGAAAAAACAAGAAAGCAGAGTTAAACACAAGCAAAACTAGAAGCTCCAAAGCCAAGGCTCAAGAAGTGTACACAGAAGCAAACAAAGAAGTAAAAAGAAGTATCAAAAGAGACAAGAGGAAGTATATTGAGGAGTTGGCAAGAGAGGCAGAAGATGCTGCAGCCAAAGGAAATATGAGAGAACTGTATAGCAGCACAAAGAAGCTAATAGGGAAATACAAGCAAACAAGTTGCCTCATAAAAGACAAGAATGGGAAACTGCTCAGCAATATACAAGAGCAAATGAAGAGGTGGACAGAATATTTTGGGGACCTTCTCAATAGACCAGCTCCACAAAACCCGCCGGACATCCAGCCAGCAGAAGAAGAGCTACAAATTAACGGTGAAAGACCAACGAAGGAAGAAATAAAGAAAGCCATAAAGCTTCTAAGAGAGGGAAAAGCGTCTGGACCTGATGGCATTCCAGCAGAGGCCATCAAAGCAGATATCGACACGGCTACAGAGATGTTATATAAATTACTTCTTAAAGTCTGGGAAAAGGAAGAGATACCAGCAGAATGGAAGGAAGGATATCTGGTTAAGTTGCCTAAGAAGGGAAATTTACAAGAGTGCACAAATTATAGAGGAATAATGTTACTATCAGTGCCAGGAAAAGTATTAAACAGGATTATCCTTGAGAGATTAAAAGAGTCCATAGACAAGAAACTGAGAGATGAACAAGCACGTTTTCGACAAAACAGATCATGTACAGACCAGATAGCCACTTTGAGAATAATAGTTGAACAAAGTCTGGAATGGAATTCACCACTATACATCGGATTTGTGGACTACGAAAAGGCATTTGACAGTGTAGACAGAGAATCACTTTGGAAATTGATGAGGCATTATGGAGTTCCCCTGAAGATCATTAATTTAATAAAGAAAACATATGAAGACATGACATGCAGAGTTCTTCACGAAGGACAGCTAACAGAACCGTTTGGGATAAGAACAGGAGTGCGACAGGGATGCCTCTTGTCTCCATTTCTTTTCTTGCTGGCAATAGATTGGGTTATGAGATCATCGACAACACACAACAGAAATGGAATCCAGTGGACTCTGACTAAGCAGTTGGATGATCTGGATTTTGCTGATGACTTGGCTCTTCTGTCCCATAACCGTAATCAGATGCAGGACAAATTGAAAACACTCGAGGAGAGGTCACAGCAATTGGGTCTGAAAATACACAGGGAAAAGATAAAAGTAATGAGAATAAATGCAGGTAATGATAACAGGGTTGAACTTGAAGAAACACCAATTCAAGATGTAGAATCATACACATATCTTGGCAGCAATATAGACAAAGTTGGAGGGACAGACAGCGATATCAAAATAAGAATACAAAAGGCAAGAGGAGCTTTCATTGCATTGGGAAATATATGGAGATCAAGAGAAATCGGATCCAACACGAAAATAAGAATCTTCAACTCAAATGTGAAGTCAGTCCTATTGTATGGCTCGGAGACACGGAGAACAACAAAGACAACAACCAAAAAGCTACAGACTTTCATAAATGGGTGCTTGCGTAGAATAGAGGGATTAAAATGGTATGACAAGGTTACCAACGTGGAACTGATGACAAGAACTAGACAAGTGCCAGTGGAACAAGAGATGAGAAGAAGACGATGGCGATGGATAGGACACACACTGAGGAAACCTGTTGATAGCATTACAAGGCAGTCCTTGTTCTGGAACCCCCAGGGCAAGAGAGGCAGAGGAAGACCAAGAAGTACATGGAGAAGAGAGTTGGAAACAGAGGTGAAAATGATGAGGAGAACATGGAAAGAACTTGAGATGATGGCACGGGACAGGAGGACTTGGCATGTGTTTGTTGAAGGCCTATGCTCCTTTGGGAGTGGAGGGTTATGAATGAATGAACTGTATATGGCATTGTTTGTGCCTTTACCATCTACAAATCCACACTATTCATCACTGATTTATGGTTTAATTTTATTTATCACTCTTCTCCTGATTTTTCGTAATTATATTTTGGTCACATGACTCATAAGACTAAGGTGCGATGTTATTCACATTCCATGGTTCTTGGTTACTTTGACAAAGCTATGAATATGGATTTTAGTAGATCATCAGGTTTTTGACCACTGTTGTATATGTCATTTAAGAGTTTTGTTATCACTTCTACTCCAAATTCTCCCAAAGCGTCCAATTCGTCTACTGTTACATTATCTGGTCCAGGCGCTTTGTCTTTCTTTACATGGTGCATGGCATCCACTATCTCTGCCACAAGTATTGGTGGTCCTTCGCAGCTGTCCTGGTTGTTTGGATCTGGTCTTTCATCATCAAAACTCTCCTTGATGTGTTCTGTTCACCTTTCTATTATGTTCTCATGATCCATTAACAATGATCCTTCTTTTGATTTAAAACAGACAGAGACTGTTTGTGTCCTTCTGCCTGTTAACTCGTTATTAGCTTGTTCTTGCGTCCTTTTTGGATGCCCTAACAGTAGTAAAGTGGACATATGTCTGGCTGCTGTTAAGATGGTACGCACCAGTGTAAGTAATAAGTAAATGATTGATTTTAAATTCATCGCGCACTAAAACGCACATATTTTGTGCGTGGTTTTATTTGCGCCTTGTTGCTAAACACGAGATGACGTATTGTCACTTCAGTTTATGATATTGGCTGATGGAAGTTAGACTGAGGTCTGACTGTTCAAGTCATTTATTGTGGGAGTTCTTCTACTGGGTCTTGTGATGCGGCCTTCCTTTCGGAAGCTATAGCTGTAAGACTTCGCAGTAAGTTGTGTTTGAAGCTCCTGATGGTATTTATGCATTTTAAACTAATTCGTATCTAGTCTGTACATTTCATGGGTCATCGTTACCTTCCATGTACCGAAATGGATTTTGCGAATGAAATTGGGTATTAGGATCCAGCCAATTAATCTGTGCAAGTACATGCCGATTTATAGTGCATAAAGAAATATTATATGTAAAGAATATTGTTTCTGTCCGTTGGAATACGGAGGATAGAACCAGAGGTCAATCAAGTTGTATACTTGAAGATATGTAAGCACTAGTTATTATGATGCCTCAACTATTATGCACAGTTGTTCCAGATTTTATTGTATTCGAGGCCATTCAAGAATGGAGTATCTACATTATATTATATATCCTTTGATTATGACCTGTGGCTGCCCTTGAGGGGTCAACCGTCATTGACAACATTTATCAATCTATAATAGTACTATGAACTGTTTAGATGTCATGCCTCTTGTGATGATTCAGATGTCTACGTCCATGAATAAATGTTTTCGTCTTGACCAACACCTTGGAATTCTGTACCCGTTATTTACAGTTGGTCGGAATTTATGATCATTTCTCCATTGATGCATCTTGAGTGACTGTTGGTCTGTCTAACTGACCATTGTTTGATTATCAACGAACTTATTAATGTTATGGTTAACCGTGTCACTTCTACCCACGCAGGAAGCAAATATATTTAAACAAAGGCATTGAAATAATAATGACCAAGTTAGTCATCAACAGCTGGTGGCCAGCTTTCAAGGGAACGATTTGAAACTCAAGGGAGAGACTGTTGGAAATTTCGTGTGCTTTCAAGGTGACATCATCCCACTTGGAATTCAATGTCAACTCAGGGTCTTCAACGGTCGAATTCAACGTTGGACACAGTCTTTATTGTACTCTCAAATATCCTCTTATGTATTAGGGCTCATGCATGCAGCGACCGAATGCCAAAATAACAAGTTTTGTGAGGACACGGAAACTTTTTTCTTCAAAAGAAGATAAATAAAAACGTTGTATGTTCATTCCACCGTTTTATGTTTAGCTGAGCCCGTTCTCAAATATGTCCACACTGCTATTTCATGTTTTTTATTCCATGTTGTGTATATTTTATGTGAGCGGTTGGGTCTGGTGGCTTACGAAGGAAACATCCCAGTTTCATCCCAGGGCCTTCGTGATTGTTCTGTAGGGACACATTTTTACAGACCTCCAGCAGTGGAATGTTCCGACACATGAGTGTTGATGGTTTCAGTCCACTGTGTTTGGTTCTCTGTAAACTATAATTAGTTAGCTGTGACGTTAAGTCCTAATTGTTGTTTTCGTAGTAATTTTTTAAAATATGTACCTTATTTGCATGATGTATATTGTTTGTAAAGGTCCGTCTCTACCTTAGTATCGTTTATTTTTATACACCATTTGTGTTTATACCTTGTGTTGTCACTTGTCTTGTGAATTTCTCTTCGCAGTTGCAAAGATCTCTTTTTAGTTCTACTTTGTGGTTCGTTTGATTTCTGCGAACGTTTTCATTTGTCATTTTTATCTTGTCTTTGTCGCTATTGTCATATTGTCTATTTCTTTTGTACTCTGATAATATTTTAATGCATAATTTGATTCTTTGATTATTAACATTATTGATAATTAACAAGAATTTGGTGCAGTTCCATGGACAGGAACGCATTGCACTTATAAGAGAAAATAAATTATAAATCATTTGATAAAATCTTTCTAAGTAAGTAAGATTACAAATACGTATTTGTCATAATGGTAACTTTAGGTTATTTTATTGAGCAAGGTAAATCTCTTGGTATGACTCCTGAAGACGTCAAGCAATTCGCAACTGTTGAATATGATAAAGCTCAGAAGTTGGAAGCAAAGAAATTAGAGGCAGAAGCAAAGAGATTGGAGGCAGAAGATAAAAGACTTCAATTGGAAATTGAAAATAGAAAATTGACAGCTGAAGAAAATGAAAGAAAACTTCAGATGGAACTTGAAAGTAAGAAAATGGAACTTGAAAATAGAAAATTAGCCACTGAAAAAGACGAAACAAGACTCCAGATTGAACTTGAGAATAAGAAAATAGAATTGGAAAATAGGAGATTAGCAGCTGAAAAAAATGAAAAAAGATTTCAGCTTGAGGCTACTGAAAATGAAAGAAGATTTCAGCTTGAATCTGCTGAAAATGTAAATAGAAGACAGCATGAACAAAAATTGATGGCTCTGGAACTTGAAAAAAATTAGATTAACAAATGAAGGTAATGCTCAAAATGCTCAGTTTTATTCACAACTCTTCTAACAAAGACAGTATTAAGCATGTAAACTTAAAATTGCCAGTATTCAAACCAAATTCAGATGACATACTATTTTACCTGGATAGATTTCAAACAATATGCGAAGCAAATAAGATTGACAAATCACAGTACTGCACACATTTATTGCCATTACTTGCAGGTGAAGCATTAACAGTACTTAATCTGTTGAGAGACACTGACAAAATTGATTACAATATTGTCAGAGCTGCTTTGCTTAAAAAATTCCAATTAGCGAAAATGGTTATAGACAACAATTTAAATCTCTAACACCTGAAAGTGGAAAGGATTTTGGTGATTTATCTCACTCATACGTCTTACATTCGACCGATGGGTTGAGCTATCCAAAATAGAACGTTCTTATGATGCTCAAGTAGACTTATTACTGCGTTTATAAGGTCTTGTCTTCGGTTAACCCATTATTTCTTTCATTCTTACATGAACGTAAACCAACACATATGATTGGAATGGATCAAAACTGTAGAAATTTTTGTACTGCACACCCAAACATCCTGGAACAAGTCAAGAGCTACGTATATCTTGGTCATATAATAGCAGAAGATGGCAGATGTGAAACAGAAATCAAGAAGAGAATAGGAATGGCCAAAGCTACATTCAACAACATGAAACATATACTGACATCCAAACAGTTATCTCACAAATTAAAACTGAGAATCATAAAGTGTTATATATATTCTGCATTTCTGTATGGTGCAGAAACATGGACGATGAAGAAGTATTTGGAAGAAAGAATTGAGGCTTTTGAAATGTGGATATATAGAAGAATGGGGCGTATCTCATGGAAAGAGATGAAAACAAATAAGGAGGTCCTAGAAAATCTAGGTATGAAAAGAGAACTAATGAGGGAGGTCAAAGTTCGGCAGCTAAAATACTTTGGCCACATAAAAAGGCATAACACCTTGCAGAAGACCATAACAGAAGGGAGAGTTGAAGGCAAACGTGCAAGGGGAAGACAGCGCTATAAGTGGGAAGATAACATCAAGAGATGGACAGGAAAGAGTCTATCAGAGTGCACCACCAAGACAAGAGACAGAAGAAGTTGGAGATCCATTACAGCCAACCTTCGTTGTGGAGATGTCAACTGATGATGATGATGACACCCAAACATGGTAGTTTCCAATTCTCTTGTCAAAGATGAATTGCCTGTTGCATTTTCCGTGCAACAAGGAAATCATTTCCGTCATCGCTCTTTAAGCAATGACAGGAACTTTAAAATGGGAGATAACAAGAATTATAATTCTTTTAAAGGGAAATCAGTTCGACATGCATCTCCATATAATCAAAATTGGGGTCAATCTCACAGATCACGAAATTTTAATAGGAATTATCCTGGAAATTATCAAGGTGATAATTGGCAATCCAGATCGAATTTTGCTAATAACCGACATTGTTCACCAAGCAAACAATATGGTGAAAGGGACTATAGTCATAACAATAATTGGCGAGCTAACCAAAATTGTAATCCCAATATACATGATAATTATAGCAGTTATAGAAACAATAGTCAAAATCGATCTCGTGGTAGAGATAGATCTTCAAACGGTAGATCGCATCATCAAACAAATTCTGCAATGCATATTACTTAGGTTAATTTAAATCAAGATACAGATGTTACTTCTCATAACGCATCATCTTGTTCTCTTGATTTTGATCAGGTTAAATTTTGCCATGAATGCTAAACTCTGTTCCAGCCCAAGGCGATCACAACGCTGAGTTGCGGACATGTGTTACCAAGCCTTCCTGCGATGTCTACGGCAATGTCGGCTTCCACACATAACGGAACAGGGTCTCTTAAGTCAAATAGAGGGTTTGTTAATGGAATTGCTGTCTCTGTACTTTTTGACACAGGTTGTAGCCCCATCGGAGTCAGACAGTCTTTGATCGACCCGTCATGTGCAACGGGGAAAACTGTGAAATGTGTCACTTTCGGCGGAACAGTTGAGACGTTTCTCACAGCAATAATTAATATTGATACACCATTTTTACAAGACAAATACACGCCTGTCTTCTTCCAACACCATTTAGTGATTTGATAATTGGTCGCGTACATGGGTTTAAAGATTGTACCCCACAGCAAATTACTGCGTGGGAAAAGCAGCATATACATACTGCCAATGCAGTTGTAACTAGAGCGCAAGCTAATGATATGTTGCAAAGTACACCAGCATTACCTCCTGTCAGTAATAATGATGATGTTGACTCTCCTATATCGCGTGAGTCTTTTATAGCATTACAACAAAATGATGCTTCATTAACAATTTTTTTTCAATTAGCTAAGAATACTACACACAAAGAAACAAACTCTAGACATACTTTTTTACTGAAGAATGGTGTGTTAGTGAGAGTGGTACATGATAATAGCGTACGTTCTCAAATTTTAGTACCTTCTACAATGAGAGCTCGTATATTGCGTCATGCTCACGACTCTCAATGTGCAGGACACATGAGTTTTTCACGCACCAAATCTAGAGTGCTATCTGCATTCTATTGGCCAGGTGTTCACAGAGATGTTAATATCTACTGCCGTTCTTGTGTGATATGTCAAGTATTAAAGTTCGTGGTCCATACCACGCAGCTCCTATTCAAGCTGCTGACATTCCAAATCTACCATTTGAGAAAATGGCAATTGACATTATTGGACCTATTCAACCTTCTGCTAGAGGACATACACATATTCTCACTTGTATTGATATGTGTACTCGTTGGCCTGAGGCCATACCTCTGAAGAATACTTCATCTGCTGGTGTTGCAGATACACTATGATTGATCTTCTCACGTTTGGGTTTTCCACGTAAAATATTATCAGACCATGGTGTTCAATTCGTTTCTGAAGCTATGTCTCAAGTCACGACTACGCTACACATTGATAGATCTCTTAGTTCTATCTATCACGCAATGTCGAACGGTTTAATTGAGCGTCAGAATAGAACTCTCAAACAGTTATTGGGTAAAATTACTGAGGATTATCCTCCAGATTAGGACAGAGTTCTACCCGCTGCTCTCTTTGCTTATCGAGAGGTGAAAAATGAAGCTACTGGGTTTTCACCGTTTCAACTCGTCTTCGGTGTTCAACCTCGTGGTCCTATGTCGTTACTTCACGACTTACTTACAGAGAAGGATATTTCAGATGACACTCAATCCTCTTATGAGTATGTAATTTCTTTGAGGAAAAAAATTATAGATGAATGTAGGTTGGCTACTGTCACTGTTGGGTCTTCACAGCATTATTTGTGCTGGACTTAAAGTTCAGATGAACAGTAATTTGGTGTTAATAAGATAGAAGAGTGTAGAAATATGGTTTAGGAAATCTGAATAACCTGAGTAAGGGGCTATTTGTTCTAAAGATGGGAAATAAAAGTCAGCATACATGTACCTGGATGATAAGGGAGAGAATTTTTTTAGACGTAAATATTACCTAGTTGTAAACAGTTAGGGTTTGAGAAATTTACATATCAGGACGATTTTTGTAGGCATTAAGAAGGAGAAGTAACAATTTAGTTAAAACTGCAAAGGGAAACTACAATTAACTTACGCCCCTTACAGGTTTTGTGAGTTGGGAACATTAACGAACGCACGAGAAAAAATGAGTAAACAGTTATTGAGAACAGCTCATTAAGTTGCCTGAGTGGAAAATAGGATGAGCTTGGCAGACCAATCAGATGACTCGAAAACAAGATCAGATGATGAGACAATAAATTGAAGGACAAAAGAAATCAGTCCTGGCTGAAACTTCGAGGTGACAAGACATGAAATTTGCCGGGCTCTCAAGAAACGAACCTGTGGGTGACAGTTGTTCGTGATGAATCAAGTAGATAGCTTTAGCATGATTAGCGGTAGCAATTCGAGGATAATAGACTGAACTGTGTTTTACGTCTAGGGCTAGAGTAGTGATGATAGTAGGGAAGTGATAAGTATTTTGGAATTCTTTGACTCTGGTAGGACTGACTTTTATTTTCTTATGCCTAACCAAGATGAAAAGAAGAACCTAATGAAATTTTAGTTAACATGGTGTCTGAAGACAATGATGCTTACATTTAAGGGAGCGGTCTACAAGAAGGAACATTGAAGACGAACGTTACATTGTCTGACTTATATGAATAGAGAGAGGTTTTTCAGACATACTGTTAATATATTACTTGAGGTTAAGGCTGCTCAAATTTAAGGGAGCTGACAACAAGAGAGAACATTACAGTAGATGCTTGGCTAAGACAAAGTGGTTAACTTTGGTCGAGTAAGCAGACAGGGAATGCAATTATGTCTGGTATCCATAACAAGAGATGCATTGCCACCATCAACAGTAAATAAACAAGGGTTTTGAATTATATCGACTACTATTGATGGAGATCATGCGCTCTCTCATGTCAGCATAAGTATCGAGGCTGCCACAGGAGTACTTGACATTTGTTGATATATTTTTTGCAGGTATAAATTTTGAGATAAGAATGATGTACTTGAGTAAGTCAAAGTTGACTCCGTTGAGATAGAAGAGAAATAAGCATACGAGGATTTTGAGAGATTATTGTAAACAATCCTGAGGGAAATAAATCAGGTACAGAGAAATAATTTAAGCAAGCCATGCACATAAACTAGTAGGAGAGCCTATAGGAGATGCAATATAAATACTCTGAAATAGTTGATGAAACAGTAGAAAAATCCTAACAGCTTTTGAAGGGGAGAAATTTTGTATGATGAATTATTGATGGAAGTTCATGGATCTTAACTTATGTAAATAAAACTGTTTTATGTTGAATTACCTCACTTCAGTTGCCTTGATATGTGGAAGGTTGAAGAGTAGAAGTATGAGTAAGGGGTAAGCACAAATACTCAGGGAAGAAAAGCCACTAATACGAATCAGTCGCTAATTAACAACGAGGAGGGAAGAACGAAGCCTGGCAATAATTAAGACGAACCATATCTCATCCAAGAATTTATACCTTTGGCGGTGATGGCCAGTAAATAGATGGACTCTCACTTGGAAGATAAGTCAATAGTATAAGTTGACTACTTGAATAGAACTAACTAGGCCTGCCACAGTCACCTATTAGAAAGCTATTAATAGAAGACCCGGCACTGTCACACTACCACATCATCTGAATCAGCAAAAGAAAAAGCTCGACTATCTGTTAACAGATGTCGACGTCTTTGCCAGCTTTTTCTTGGTGACGAGGCTTATGTATTACTCCCTCGTACAGACAATCGTTTACTCATTGCCTGGAAAGGCCCTTTCAAAGTAATCTCCAGAATTTCTGATGTCGACTACATTGTCGATAACATGGGCAAACATAAAACCTTTCATATAAATATGTTAAAGGAATTTCACTCTCGTCCTGACTATCTTCAGTCAGTGTTCCAAGCAACTGACGACCCTACACCTTGTCTTAATCATTATACCGCTTTATCGGTAATTCAGGAAGAAGAGTCTTCTTTTCAAGATGTAACTTTACCTATACCGCTGGTACCACTTCATCAAACTGAAAGTTGGAATGATGTAACTATTTCTTCTAATCTTTCTGCTGATCAGCGTCAGCAAGTGTCATCTCTTCTTCAATCTTATCAGGATGTTCTCACTGACATCCCAGGTCGCACGTCTGTTATTCAACATGACATTGTACTGACCGACGACACACCTATTCTGGTCCGTCCATATCATATCCCTCTGCACTTTCGATCTCAGGTTGATAAGGAATTGGATGAGATGCTTCAATTAAAAATAATTGAACCATCCACTTCACCATATTCTTCTTCTATGGTAATTATGAGGAAGAAAGATAACAATATCCGTCTTTGTGTTGACTATCGTAAGTTAAACACAGTTACACAATTTGACGCAGAACCATTACCTCTTTTAGAAGATTTACTAGTTAAACTTTCTAAGTCTACTTTCTTCACTAAATTTGACCTGACAAGGGGCTATTGGCAAGTCCCTTTTACAGAAAATGCAAAGCCATTCACTGCTTTTTCTACTCCTCGGGGCCTTTTCCAATGGAACTTCATGCCCTTTGGATGGGTAAACGCACCTGCCACCTTTGTGCGCATGATGCGTCGTATTCTATCACATCGTCCCGATGTCATTGCTTACATCGATGACATTTGTCTTTTTAGTGACTCATGGGATGAAAATTTTCGTGGATTGAACACATTACTGTCCACTTTACGGTCATATATCTTAACGGTCAAGCCATCAAAAGCATTCGTGGGTTTTCACGACATATCATTTTTAGGTCACCGCGTTGGTCACGGCCTGTTACATACTGAGGACAGTAATGTTTCGAAAATCCTAAATATTACAACACCTAAAACAAAACAAAAAAACAAGTAAGGAGTCTTTTAGGTCTAATACAATTCTATAGGAGATTCATTCCTCATTTATCTACCATTACTGCACCTTTCTCTACATTGTTAAGAAAGGGCGCAGCTAACGTGATTCGGTGGTCGCAAGAACATCAAATTGCGTTGGATACAATAAAATAATTCTTTTTCTAAGGCACCTGTTTTAAGGTTACCTAATGCGGACATACCTTTCATTCTCCGCAGTGACCCGTCGAATTTTGGAATTGGAAGCGTATTGCTCCAGGAATACTCTGGTACCTTGCATCCTGTCATGTATGTATCCAGAAACTTAACGTCTACAGAACAAAGATATTCGGTCCTCGACAAGGAGCTCCTCGCTTTGGTCTGGTCAGTTACGAATCTACAAAGATTTTTATAAGGATCGCACTTTATAGTAGAAACTGATCAGAAAGCACTCACTGCTCTCAGTAACAGAGACGTCAAATCTTCTAAATCTACAAGATATGCTATTGCCTTGCAGCCATATCACTTTACGATCCGTGCCATACCTGGATCTGAAAATGTATTGGCGGACATTTTGTCTCGTTGTCCTCATGAAGCAAGCGCGCTACTACGCCCTACAAAGAATGAAACCTCTACACAGTCAGTTCCAAAATTGTAACTTTCTGCTCAAGGGACTTTGATTCGTGTTATCATTAACGTTTACGCAAGTTTAGTATCTACGTGATTTACAAATAATTTTGGACATACAGTTTTCTGGTGATACACTGCAAGAACTGGAAATTATAAATGCCTATCGAGTGAAGTTAACATTTAAAAGTTATAACAATTTATTTCGAAATTAGGATTGTGTATATATGAACAGTCTTCTAATGTGACATTACGAGTTCGTGACTTTCGTCGACAGGGAATTCAGTATGGATTAAAACTTTTGCTTTAAATTTATAGCAATTAAACTTAACTTAGTTATGTTTAATATTTAATATATTTCATAGCATAAATATTATGGCAAGTCCATAACGATATTGATTTTCACTCAGAATATTTAGTATATTAGCACTCGTATTTAATTAGTACCATTAATTATTTATGGACAACTTTAGGAGTGTTGCTCACTTCGCGTTGTTCATCATAACGCTGGATCTCGTATAGTGGAGGCGTAAACAATTCACTCCCTGTGGCAGTATCTGTTTGGGACTCAAAGCTGCTCACCTGTGGGAACATTTTCCGCATGTGCTGACAACACACTAAGTCCCAGGTCATTCAGCAGCGGATTCCCAAAATGTCACGAGTTCTTATTATATACCACCATAATCTATCTATCTATCTATCTATCTATCTATCTATCTATCTATCTATCTATCTATCTATCTATCTATCTATCTATCTATCTATCTATCTATCTATCTATCTATCTATCTATCTATCTATCTATCTATCTATCTATCTATCTATCTATCTATCTATCTATCTATCTATCTATCTATCTATCTATCTATCTATCTATCTATCTATCTATCTATCTATCTATCTATCTATCTATCTATCTATCTATCTATCTATCTATCTATCTATCTATCTATCTATCTATCTATCTAATCTATGTATTAATGTTTATTTTTTTTTATATTTATTTTTTTTTACATTCATTATTATTATTATTATTCTTTTTTAATGTTAAAAACGTACTTTAATTATGATGATTATTGCAAATGTAATATTACTTTTATAATGATAAATGCCTTAATTATGCTTAAAGTAAATGTGAGGATGAAAGGATATAGTATATATGATGAGAGAGAGAGGAAGGGCAGAATGTCAGACGGGCCTGCGTGCCCAATTCTTAACCCTTTGAAAATAAAGTTCGTTCGTTCGTTCGTTCGTTCGTTCCATTTATTTGAATTCATTTATTGACATTTTGTTTTGTTTTCACATTCTGTTCACTTTCATCACCCTTAGTACTTTATTTTCTTTATCATTGCCACATTTATCCCAAGTTAGTTAACAGTGGTTGAATATTTTCTTACATTGTATTTTGTTTCAGTTGAGTTCAATTTCATATTCATTTTATCACTAGCAATTAATATTTGGCCTAGTGTATTTATATTAATATTATGTGTAGATGATAATTTGATTTACCTCTCCGCTGTTATTTAAGTCCCCCCAAAAAAATTAATAGAATTAATTATTTTTTTTCCTTTACTAAGGTAAACTGTTGCGTCCTTTTTGGATGCCTTAACAGTAACAAACTGGACATTTGTCTGGCTGCTGTTAAGATGGTACGCACCAGTGTAAGTAATAAGTATATGATTGATTTTAAATTCATCGCGCACTAAAACGCACATGATTTGTGCGTGGTTTTTGTTTGCGCCTTGTTGCTAAACACGAGATGACGTATTGTCACTTCAGTGTATGATATTGGCTGATGGAAGTTAGACTGAGGTCTGACTGTTCGATTCCCTTATTGTGGGAATTCTTCTACTGGGGTCTTGTGATGCGGCCTTCCCTACGGTAGCTATAGCCGTTAGACTTTGCAGTAAGTTGTGTTTGAAGCTCCTGATGATATTTATGCATTTTAAACTAATTCGTATCTAGTCTGTACATATTCATGGGTCATCGTTACCTTCCATGTACTGAAATGGATTTTGCGAATGAAATGGGGTATTAGGATCCAGCCAATAAATCTGTGTAAGTACATGCCGATTTATAGGCATAAAGAAATATTATATGTAAAGAATATTGTTTCCGTCCGTTGGAATACGAAGGATAGAACCAGAGGTCAATCAAGTTGTATACTTGAAGATATGTAAGCACTAGTTATTATGATGCCTCAACTATTATGCACAGTTGTTCCAGATTTTATTGTATACGAGGCCAGTTAAGAATGGAGTATCTACATTATATTATATATCCTTTGATTATGACCTGTGACTGCTCTTGAGGGGTCAACCGTCATTGACAATATTTATCAATCTATAATAGTACTATGAACAGTTTAGATGTCATGCCTCTTGTGATGATTCAGATGTCTACGTCCATGAATAAATGTTTTCGTCTTGACAAACACCTTGGAATTCTGTACCCGTTATTTACAGTTGGTCGGAATTTATGACCATTTCTCCATTGATTCATCTTGAGTGACTTTTGGTCTGTCTAACTGACCATTGTTTGATTATCAACGAACTTATTAATGTTATGGCTAACCGTGCCACTTCTACCCACGCAGGAAGCAAATATATTTAAACAAAGGCATTGAAATAATAATGACCAAGTCAGCCATCAACACTTGTACATAGATTTTGTGTCTTTTCTGTGTTGCATTTGAAGCCCTCTGCATTTCTGATTTAGCCATGCTTCTTTTGCTGTTTTACATTTGTTTACTATTTCCTTATTTAGTCTGTCATATTCTTCTTTGTCTTGCTTCTTCTTCTTCCTTCTTGCATCCATCAGTTTTAAAATTTCATCTGTCATCGATTTCTTCGTTGTAGTCCTCTTTACTTCTGATATGATTTCTTTTGATGTTTGATGTATATCTTTCCTTTAGCATTTCCCACTGTTCATCTATACTCTGTATTTTTTCTATTGCATTGTACATATTCTGTACTGTAATGTTGTATCTTTCACTCATTTCCTTATCTGATTTAAGTTTAAGTTGATGTTGTTTGAAGCTCGCTTTACTTTCTTTAATTTTATTCTAAGTTTTCCTATTACTGGTACATGATCACTGTTGCAGTCTGCTCCTGGCCTAGTTTTCACAGATTTCATACTCTTTCTAAATAACCTGCATATTAGTATGTAGTCAAGCTGATTATGAACATTGTGTCCTGGCCATTTCCTTTTCCAAAAGCGTCTAAAAATGTAAAGAGTAAAGGATCCCGTTACACGCCCATTGAGGCATATTGGGAATATGGTGTTAGGCCCATTTTTTCTTGACCATCGGCACACTAGGGGTGATGTGGTAAGCATCACGCCGGCCGCCTTAACCTTCCCAGAGTTGCTCTGGTACCCAATTGGGGCTGGGTCGACCCAGGGTCGTTTGCGGCCTTAAAAAAATCCCATCTAATCTGGGGATCGAACCATAGACCACTGAGCTAGGAAGCCAGTGCACTAACCACTATGCTGCAACGGCTCCCAAAAGCGTCTAGGATGTTGTTTAAACCAGGTGTTTCCTACTATCATATCGTGCTTTCTTGCACACTCTATCAGTCTGTCATCTCTCTCCTTTCTTTTTCCCAGGCCATAACCACAAGTCACATCATCAACTTTTTCATATCCAACGTTTGCATTGAAGTTTCCAAGTATAACAGTTGTCTCATGAGATTTACACTGAGTCATTGCCATATCAAGTTCATTGTAAAATGTGTCAATTTCTTCTTCTATACTATCTGCTTTTGGGGCATATATTTGTATAAAATTGATATAACTTGGTTTGCCACTCAATTTAATTAATAGGACGCGATTTGATATTGTCCAAAATCCCTTTACTATTCTTGTTCTTTCTGCATCTAGTATTATGCCTACTCCTCTTTCATATATATGTCCTCCAGAATACATTATTCTGTAGTTGTCAGAATATATTTCAACTGATCCGGTATATCGCATTTCATATGGCTCTAATACATTTACTTTCATTCTTTCCATTTCCATCTTGATGTTATCTAATTTTCCTGTCTGTATTAGTGTCATGACATTCCAAATTCCTATGCTTAAGTTATCTTTAAACCTAATTTTGCTGACAGTAGCTTGATGACGATCAGGTATCACCTGTAGCACATGATGTTCCCTACCGGACGAGATGATTCCTCTGGAACCTCCCTAAATGTCATTGTCTTATACAATAAAGTTGCATCGTTCATAATTTTTTTTTAATCAGAATTTGTCCAGAAATTTTAATTTCACACAAAATGTTCAATTACAAAAAAAATATATTAAAAACATTAACAAATAAAGATTATGTTACCACAATGAAGTGCTTAACAGCAGCTTGCATACAAATCCGTTTAAACATGTGACAGAATCATGAACTGTATTTGTTAGTTTTTTTCCTCGATACTATTCTCAGCACTGTTTTCAAAATATAGTAGCAGCACTGTGTCTTGTTTACTTTATCTTTTAAGACCATGGCAATTATGTCTACTGTAATCTTCACGAAGAAACAAAATGAATACAGAATACAAACATTTCAGTTCACTATGCAGCTGATACTGGGCTATATGTTCTGGAGCAAAATTTTCATTTGTACAACATTTATCCATTAATTAAAATGAAACTATATACAATGTCAAAGCGGAACAACAGAAATCCATCAGATGACAAAGGAGCAAGTAACTTCGGCTGCCTCTTTATCCTTTAGATTTAGATTTAAAAAAAACTCAGAGGTCATGACGCTCAATGTGAGCAACCCTGAGCCCGTATTAGTAAGGAATCAGCAACTGAAACAGACAGACACCTTCACATACCTAGGATGCATAGTAACACCAGACGGCGGAGCAAGCAAAGACATCAAGAACTTAATGAACAAAGCAAGAACAGCCTTTTGTAGTTTAAACAACATCTGGAAGTCCTCTCAGTACAGCACAAGCACAAAATTAAGATTATATCAGAGCTGTTCGCTTTCTGTGCTTCTCTATGGTGCGGAATGCTGGAGAGTTACAGAGAAGGAAATGTCGAAATTGTCATCTTTTCACACAACATGCCTAAGAAAAATTCACCGAATCTTTTGGCCGAATACCATCACCAACCAAGATCTACTTACTCGGAGCAAGCAAGAGGACATGCACACCATCATAGCTGGCAGACGCTGGAGCTGGGATGGCCATGTCCTCAGAAGAGACCCCGATGCCATCACAAGACCAGCTATGCTATGGACCCCTGAAGGAAAACAAAAGAGAGGCCGACCAAAAACAACTTGGCGGAGGACTGTGGAGGCTGAGATGCAAAGAATGAACCAAAGTTGGGGCACTGTACGAAGAATGGCCACCGACCGAGCAAAGTGGAATCATTTTGTTGTTGCTCCACAAGAGCCACCAGGCGTGATGGCCACTGACTGCTTTGACGGTCGGCGGCTAAGGATCAAAGAAGAAGAAGAAGAAGAGGTTGAGCGGGATATTTTTCTTCATTAATTTAAAAAAAAAAGTCTGGGAGTATGTAGTAACGGATGTTGTTGCCTCATACTAAGAGAATCAAGATGCCGTGGTTCCTTATTCTTCACCGTCATCTTCACCGCTTCCAAATGTGCGTTCATGCTAACATCCACACCTGTGACAGTGCCATGAACTTGGGTTCCATTCTTCAATTCAGTTGTAACAGTCTCAGTTTCATGAGAAACCTCAGAAGCTCCATGATTATTGAGATTGTTAATCAGTAGTTTCTAGTATATCAATATTGGCGGCAAACGTTTGCATTACAAATTGTACCGGAAGGATAGTGTGATTCGCTTGCATAGCTAGGCGGGGTTGTCGCACGGAAGATCCAGGGTTCGAATCCTGGGTAAGCCACTCACGTCTGTTGTTTTTCTGTTGTCTAGTGTTCTACTTCTTTATTTCTTACGAGTGCCTGAAAACATACCTTTATGTTTGTCTCATATTCATTTAAAAAAATAAACGTTCACGATAATGCAAGGGAAACTGGACGGATGTCAACGGAAGCTCATAATTTTTTTTTTTTTAAATTTTATTAATGCCGTTCATTTTTTGTTTTGATTTAATATTTTAATTTAGCTCAGAATCTAAAAAAAAAAAAAATAATGTCTTTTACGTTATTTAAAAAAAAAAAGAAGAAATATTATAGGCAATTAAAAATTTTTTGTCTGTTATTAATGCACTTTTATAAAACATTTTCTAGCAGATTTTAGGTCATTAAAATCCCAGGTTAGTAATTAATAACACAACATAAACTTTACTTCCCTTTTATGCATTGTACACTGAATTCAAAATATCAAAGTAAAACATTACTTCCCCTGCCTACTTATTCTGCCATCTGAACAAGTGAATTCAATGGCAGTGACGACAATAATAGTGGAATCGTTTTTTTTTTTCCTAACGCATTCTACATGGCAACACATAAACTTTAAACACTAAAAGAAAGAAAGAAAAAAAAAAGAAACCCACCGAATTGGAATGTCCTAATTAAACACATTTCAAAGCAGTTTTCATATAAAACCAATGTACGTGTGGTAAATATTTCGCCTTCACGATTTCACGGAAGTAATATCATTAAGCCGCATGTTATGACATGAATCGAAAACCTCCTTAGAAGCCTCGAATCTTCAAAAACTTGATCTACTGGCCTGGTTATGCAGAAGTACGAGGCAATGACAGATTAGCTTCAAGAGCACCCATAGTAGGTGCATTGGATACGGACAAGGGAGAGATGCTGAGGTTAATTAATGATCATCTATTAGAGAATGACACTCCAATTGATAGAATCATCAAGTCTAAGATTGCTGGAATTTAGCATTAAGAGTAAGACTGGCAGGGATGGGCTTATAAAAAATTCTGCTTATAATTATCAGAAGTTTGCTCAAAGATGGACATTTACAGTCAGAATAAGAAGTAATGCACGAAGCATATATTTTAGCCATTCGGATACAAATGTTTCAATTCTTAATTTTAATTTCTGAATTTTTAGTGTCAAAAAGTTTGAAAGTCTAAATGTCCTAACTGACTAATCTCAGACCCTGCAGTAATTAAGAGTGTAACATGACTAACAGAAAATGTGCATCACAAGAGATACACATTCAGTTCGTCTATAAAATGGTAATGTGAGAAACGAATCAAGAAATTTAAAACAGAAGGACTTTTACGCACATGGTGCTTTTCGGCTTGTTAGCAGTTACTACACGGATTGCTAGAGCGACAGCCACTGACGGACAACTAATCTGTTCTAAGAGTTAAATCCCCTGACCGGTAGAGAACTTTTCAGTTATTATTATTTTTGTGTGTGTCGAGTGTTTTACTTCTTTCTTTCTTATTGTGACAAGTCATATATCAGTCGCTAAATTTTTCAGTGTCTATCTTGCCCCTGGCCTGTACTATGCTTTCTTTTTTGTTGTTATCCTCTTATTGGGAGCCGCGCTGGTGTAATGGCTTCGGCGTTGTACTGGCGACCAGGTGTTCATGGTTCAAACTCGGGCGTCAGCGTTTGAAGGAATGTTTACGACCGGAAATTTGACTGAATAACCTGAACGGCTCCTGTGATAAACCCTCTGTGGATGGGAAGGAGCGAAGCTCCTGACCGGGTTGGAAGGAAAGTCCTCTGGTTCCCCAGCCTCGCAATGACATGTCATTGGGCGGAAGGGCTGAAAGCCCAAGTGCTGCTGGTTAAGGAAAAAAAGTGTCTGTCTAGTGTTTTAATTCTTTCTTTCTTATTGTGACAAGTCATATATCAGTCGCTAAATTGTTCAGTGTCTATCTTGCCCTTGGCCGCCTCTACTATGCTTTCTTTTTTGTTGTCATCCTCTTATTGTTTTACCTGCGCCATTATTTTTCGATGTTTGTTCTCCTCGGGTTATCTGAATTTCGTCATTCATAACCCAGGTTACCTGACCGCTTGACATGTTTTTTTTTAGCCATGTTGACGTGTTTGTTTAATTAATAATCAACACTAGACGGATTAAAAGTCGACCTATAGCCCATCCTTTTCGATAAGCTAGACACACGATTGAGAGATAATAGTTCTGTTTTACACCAGACAGCATAGAGCGAAAACCCAGACTCGTGTCGGAGGATGAAGATAACGAATGTTTGATTTGAAGACAGGAATCGCAGACAGTTGTGTGATAAAATCCATTCGCTTGTCTATATTTTTTGTCTATTAATGTTTCTACCATTTAACTTCTGTACTTCACGAGGCAAAATTATCTGCATACCTTTTACCTGACCCCTATCTCTCTCTCTCTCTCTCTCTCTCTCTCTCTCACCCTCTCTCTCTGGTTCTCTCGTTCTCTCGTTCTAACGGATGCATCTACGCCATATATACGGGGCGACTAAGAAAATGTTATCCTTTTGAATAGACCAGAAGGCAGGAAACGGGCCACAGCAAGCCCAGAATTGTTTATGAGAGAACACTTTGTTCCTGACAGGATGACCCAAGCTACACCACGTGATTCATACTGGCGGGTTGAGCGCGACTTTTTAACAATATTCTAAACTGTTGGTACGAGTGCATCGCAAGAAAGACTGCTAGAAGGGCAGTTTTAGAAAGAGTCATAACTATTTATGAAGATGACTTTTTCAGTATATGCTAAACAACAGTAAACTGCTATTGCTTCAACTTTGTTGGGAAAATATGCTAAGAAGCTCCTAGCAGTTGCTAACACTTATTTCATTTTTGGTGCGTAGACTAGCAAAAACCTGTATATGTAAAAGTTAGCAAATAGAATACAGGTCCACTAGGACTGTGAGGAAACCGGAGAAACGCATCTAGAGAGAACATCAGTGGATGAAGTTAGGACGGGTATGCAAACAATTTTATTATCTTATATACATGATTTATATATGCGAATTCATATTAATTATTAAGATGTAAGCTAAAACTGTATTTTAATTGCATTATATACTCACTTTTTATTCCCTGGTCTATGCAAGCTTCACTACTTCTTATATACCATTTTCTCGTTCGTTAATTATTACCTACTGTCCTTGCCTCCTTCCTGCATTAAAAGCAAGACACAATTCAATATTTATGACCTTTATAATTCTTTCTTACGCCATTTAGTGCATGTTGGATCCTATGCTCCGTGCGGAGCCAGACATTATGTAAATATAGTAATTTCTAATTTCTATCAGCTGTTTCAATAATAACATACCCGCTGTTTTTCTTTTAGTCTCGTGTATAACAGTATTGTTCGTCTTTGAACTATTTTACAAATAATTAATGCTTATTCTCATTTTATATGGGTGGGATAAGTATTCTATAATTGCCCATGATTATAGAACACTTGAATGATAGAAGCGGAGATTAAGAAAAGTAAAAAACTCTGTTTTGTTTGTTGATCAGCCCACGCTAGCAAGAAATTCCAAACGAATAAAGTCATAGTTTGGGCAGAGCAGTGGAGTGTGTTGTGGAAACGCAAAACTGTAATGCTAAACGCTTAGTTGGACACGCATAAATTATCTGAGGGACAATGGCCAGATTCCATCAGAATGGGAGGGCAGATGTGTTTCAGCTTAGCAGAAAACTAAGGGCATGTTACATTTACTCTACAGTCTTAAAGGTGTAGATAGTTCAGAGCCTGCACTAGAAGTCAATTCGAGCGAGAGGACAGACAACAGTCAAGGCAACCGTCTGCGTCAGAAAACATCAACATCATTCAGCAAACTAACAACTCTCCCAAACGTTGGGTAACCTTGAAACAATCTATTGAGAAGCACAACATACAATCGCGTGAACCAAACACTTCACCGGACACTTACCTAACAAAACGGAAAACCTCCATAATACCATTATTATTCGTGGGCAATTAAAGCTACCACTCTGTAAAGCGGAGTTTCTAATGGTTTTCATTTCTTTTGAAAATTCTATTTTAGATTTGAATAATTTAACGAACAATGTCTATTTTACTTTGGTAACTTTGATTGTTGTTATCTTAAATTTGGTAAGAAGTCTAATAAGATACAGTTTTTTTTTATTCTTTTACCTGGGAGCAAGAGCTAAATTATTCAGGGAGGGGATAGATGTGTGACAAGAATGCCAAATTCTCTTCCTCTATTCTACTTTCCAGTGATCTGTACTTCAGACTCACTAAGAAGCAAGTTTTAATATTTTTACAACATCCCTTTTCACGTTCACAAGGTGAACTGCCGTGATAAAGAGAGAGAAGTGTTCTTTTATGTATCACCGGACAGCAGGCATTCCTAATTGGAAAGCGCCTACTTCTTCTGTTACTCTTTCATGCATTTCACATACCTTCACTCTCTCTTTAAAACCTTTTGTCACTAGATGGCATTTTAAAGTAATGTGTTGATTTTGCAGATATGACTCACTGTAAAGGATTCGAATACGTGAAATGATATAACACTTCCTGCAGATGACTTTGTTGTTGTAAACAAATACGAGAAAGTAACATCTTGGAAGAAATGATCTCGGATAAATCGGTGAAGTAGTGATTTTAGTAAACATGACAAGTGACACACAAGTGGCAAGACCTTATATGGCCATGAAGTACGTTCAGAAGAATTTGAAAATAACATTATTGGAAAATAACCTTATGTCCTCATGTAGTAAAGTTCAACATGAGGGTGGAGGAAACCCCTACCAAAATCAGACGCTTAATTGTGATTGGTTTGGGTTGAAATGCTAGACTAAACTAATTCTGATTGGACCTTTTCCCAACGGAGAAACATGGGCGTGGGAGCGAAAATTTCGCTTAAAATCTAGAGCATTTTAAGACTTAGGCACAAATGCTAACACTAAATGAATCAGAAAAAACCAAAACATTACTACAAGAACTGCAGGAAAAACCTAAATTGTTCAAACTGGCCCACAACATCAAAATTCAGATAGAAATTTCCAAAGAAACAAGAAAATGTGTTGTTAAAGGTATAAACCCAACCCTGACAGGTGAGGAAGTTTTAAAGAATCTGTCCAAACAGAACCCAGATTTAAAGCTGTTACACGTAGACAGAATAACAGTGAAAGGGAGTATTGTAACCCCAGTGATAGTGATAACAGAAGGGAGGGAACCCCCAAGACAATACTATTTGGAAAAGCAAAAAAAAAAAAAAAAACACAGAAGCCTTCATTCCCCCAGTTTTGCAGTGCTCTACCTGCATGAAGTTTGGCCATGGTCGACACACTTGCAGAGGGAAGGCAGTATGTAGGTTTTGTGCAGGGGCACACCCTTTCACGCAGTGCGAAAAGGCTAAGTCAGATTCTGACTATAAAAAGGATAATGCAAACAGAAAATGCATTAATTGCAAATGACACCACAGCGCCAGATTACAGGGCTGCCCAGTTTATCAGCAGACCAAAAAGGCACTGAAGGAAGCTATAACAACCCAAACCCCTTTCAAAACAGTCATTAAAGAATTAAAGGAAAACAATACTTATACTAAAGTTATAACAGAAATTAAGAGTGTGCAAGAGGAAGTCAAAATGATTAAGTCACAGTTGGCAAAAGAAAGTAAGAACCAGTTAGAAAGTAACAAAACAGTATCAAAAAAACCAGTCGGATGATTCAACTACATCATCGGAAGATACGAATGCTCTGAAAAGTGTAGAGGCAGTGCTACAAGAAATGAAAGCCATACAACACAAAATTTCCCAGGATGTAGTTAAATTGTCAGCACTGAAACAAGAAAATGAAATGATACTAGTTAAACCAGCTGAAGTGAAAGAGGAAAATGAAATAACACTAAAAAGGATAGAAATTCAGAGACAGGAGATTAACATAGACAGAGAAGCATTAGAAAAGGAAAGTGGCAAACAAAAGCAAGAAGCTAAAATGGAAAGAATGGGTAACAAAAACTGTCCAGAAATTAGAGAAAGAGTTATGATAGAGGAACAAACAGAAGATTCGTCACAAACCGGAGTATTGAAAAAGTCTTTAATTACATTAAAGAATCACCACGCAGGGTAAGCCTTATGCCTCAAGCAACGGATAGGGCCAATACAAACTAAGAAGCAAACTAATAGTTCTAACACAAAACAAAAGGGATACTAGTTAATATTAACAATGGTAAGAAAGGATGTCGAATTATACAGTGGA
Source organism: Oreohelix idahoensis (assembly GCA_024509875.1). Classification (NCBI taxonomy): domain Eukaryota; kingdom Metazoa; phylum Mollusca; class Gastropoda; order Stylommatophora; family Oreohelicidae; genus Oreohelix; species Oreohelix idahoensis. The sequence goes on from JAMPIV010019131.1 coordinate 539,590, forward strand.
ATTGTAGGGGTATCAAAAAGAATTTTGCACCCCTACTTGCAGAGACAGGAGGAACTACCGCTATATATGCTCTTCAAGAGACCCATTTAAACCCAAATAGTAGATATAGTTGTAAGAGCTTTAAGATACTTAGGCACGATAGGAAAGAAGGTAGAGGAAAGGGTGTCGCAGTCTTAGTTAGTGAAACATTAAAAATTATAGACTTGGAAGTATTTGATACAACCAACATAGAAGGTATCCAGGTAACTATAGCAGCAGAACCAAACAATCTAACAATCATAAATTTATACGCTAAAGATGGCACAATTAAAGATGAAGAAATACTAGCCCTAAGCACCAGAGTAGGCCCCAAAACAGTCATAGTAGGATATTGCAGGAAAGTGCCTACTTGACTTCATAGAAAATAATGACCTGGTAATACTAAATGATGGAACTGCAACTAGAATTAATCCACAAGCTAACAGGGCAGACTCAGCAATAGACATAAGTATAGCAACTAACAACCTAGCGAATGTAAATTGGGAAGTGTTACAAGACACAAACTCAGATCATCTGCCCATTGTAATAGTCATGCATGAAAAAGTCATTCCAAACCCAGAACCAGAGAAACCAACTTTCAACTATAAAAAAGCAAACTGGAAAGCTTTCCAATCAGACCTGGAGGTGATGGAATATAAAAACATGGAAACAGATGATACTGACTTGTGGGCAGAAACACTGACCAATGAAATTCTGAAAATAGCAATAAAATATATACCAAATAAAAATATGCCACAGCACCTAAAACCAATAAATAACATTAACAAGAAAAGAAAAACTCAGTGGAATAAAGAACCAGTTGCCTGGTGGAATAAAAGCTGTGCAGAAATTCATGAGAAAAGAAAAAGGGCCTTACAAAAATATAGAAATAACAGAACAGAAGAAAACTATGATGAGGGTGAATATAACAGAATAATATTTAAAGACAAAGAAACTAACTGGAAGGAGTTTTGTCAGTCATTTAAACCTAGCACCCAAATTAAAGAAGTATGGAAAAAGCTTAAGGCAATCAAAGGGAACAATAAGAAAACAATGCCAACAATCAAACTACCAAAAAGAGCAGAAACAGATAAAGAAAAAGCTAATGCCCTTGCTGAGTATTTCTATAAAGTCAGTGCAAAAAGTAGTCTTGGACAGGAAGAAAATGACAGAAGAGAAAGACTTAGGATAAAGTTTTCAAAAGAACTACCAGACCAGATAGATGAAACAAACTATTTAGATGCTGATATAGCAGAGGAAGAAGGAACTAGTGCAATAAATGAGAAATCTAATACTGCCACAGGGCATGATATACTTAGTTATGAAATCCTTAAGAAAGTACCAAAAAAAAAACTATAAACAAAATAACTTCCCTCTATAACAAAATCTGGAGCTTAGGAAAGATACCAAAAGCATGGAAAGTAGCTATGATAGTACCCATCCTAAAACCCAATAAGAAAGCCCATGATGTAAGTTCATATAGGCCTATCTCCTTAACATCAAAACTAGGTAAAATACTGGAAACTGTTGTGAATAAAAGAGTTAAATTCTACCTGGAAAAAAATCAGTTATATAGCCCAAATCAGTCAGGGTTTAGAGCAGACAGAAGTACAGTAGACCAGCTTGTAAGATTAGAACATGACGTAAAGCTAGAGTTCAGGAGGAAAGAGAAACAGTGGCCGTCTTTCTAGATGTAGCTAGAGCACACGATGAATGCTGGCGAGATGGAGCTCTTTACAAAATGAAAAAGATAGGCATTACTGGTAAAACCTATAGGTATCTAGAAAATTTTTTACAGGAAAGGTATTTTGCTGTACATGTGAATAATGATAGGTCAGTGTTGCTGTCGTTTTTGACGGGGTTATAAATGTCAATCTATTTGATATTATTTTGTATGATCAAAGTTAGAGAAATAAGTATTAACTTTGCTGTGACAGGTTGATTAGGGTTTATCTTCCCTTTGTTTCATTCATTGTTGTTGACCTGTCTTAAGGCAAGGTTAGAAGTAGTCAGTTCGGTTCTGTCTGCTCAAGGGCAGAGTTTTTTGAGAAAAAAACTGATAGATTTCCGTGGGGAAGTTGAGATTTTGGGTTCTGATGGACGAGATGTCCATAGTTCTTCTCTACCTTATCTTGGGGAAGTTAAGCCTATGATGTGACTATAATGTCAGTGCTTTCCCCAAAGATATTCTGTTCGTCGAGGGATGACGACAGTTGGTAATTGTGTATTCCTGGATTCTGTTAAAGGTAATACAGACTTTATTATTACTCTTTACGCATCGTATGCAGAACATTGTAAGGCTACTTGGCTGTTAGTATGGCTCACAGACTGTTTTGATGCGGAATCCATTAGGTGTGCTCAAGCGAGCAATCCTAAGACTATTTATATACTTTTTTGAACAGAAGCCCGATGATGATGATATATATATACATTGAGGGAAACCGCAGGTTGGCGGTAATACTTGTGCATGGATGATCATGCCTACCTTGAGGAATACATAGCTGGTTACAGATAGAAGCCTGCCATTTTGGCCAATATTTTTCAGCAAGAGAAGATGTACGTGGCGTATTATGCCAATTGAATTGCAGCCTTATTGTTATTGTTAGGTATATTTGAAAGCCCGCCTTTTGCTGTGCGGCTAGTCTACAGGCAAACTGACGTGTTCAGTCAGTCATAACTGGATGAGATTACAACTAGAACATCGATTTGACAAGCCGTTAATGTCCTGTTGTAATAGATGCTCTATATGTTTGAATGCTAGATGTCATCACCATCTTTATTATTATTACCATGAACTATGCTGCAACCTTGTGAAGTGACTGTGAGTGTAACGTCGTCTATGTCCGATATTTAATGCTTGTAACGTGACTAGTCGTTCACAACACGTCATTGACTTCTTCATGTGGATAGATGGATGTATTGTATAGTCTCTGAATCATATACACCTTCGCGTCTTCTGTATCCTACACTCACACATTGATGTCAACACCTCCACATCTCCAGTACTACACATTTACAGCCATACATGTTGTCTGAGTTAGTTTCAACATCCCCCTTGTAAGCGCCCCAATAGTTGGCAACCTGACCTGGATAACTTAACACTGCACTTTAGCGAGACAAGCCTTGTTACGTGTTAGTGGCAGTACTACGTAAGCAGATCGTCAACACACAAGTCCATAACATTGGTACATATACCAGTCAGTAACATTTCTGCTGTATGAAAATCGACCTATACAAATCTGAACTTTACATTTCTGGTAGGCCAGATTCGTGGAGTTTTCTACTACACAGAACATTGATAAATAGGTCAACGACTGCTGACCCAGACTGATAAATACGGACGTAAGCGTTGCTATAATAGTGCTACATGGACCACAGCTGCTACGGGAACTGGCGTTAGCATCTTCATGTTATTGCTACGTGGACCACAACTGCTATAGAAGTGAAGTGACGGTTCTACTATAGGAGTTCTACTCTGGCAAGCTATCATTGTAAACATTTCGGCTGGCGTTTACATTTTACAGTTTGCAGACTATTCAGTGTTGGATCATCTGGTCTCAACTGCTTGTCAAGAAGGACGTGGTAACTGTGAGTTGGAAGACCACTTCATATTGTCGTCGTGAGGTGACCATCGACGGTGAATCAACCAATCAGTGCTGTTCTTGCATTGCCCTTCTGTGTTGACAAAAAGGCCAGGAAGTTACTTTAAGATAATTAGCAGTTTATTTTTGGAAACTGTGCCATTATATTGTGTGTAGCTAAGCCTTCTTTGTAACACATTCTTTATATGCTATTTGTTTACATTGCTTGTGGTATTAGTGTGTGTATTTCTGCCGGTTTCTTGGTTGGGCGGCGTCTGTTATAGGGTATACCACGTGACAGAGGTCCTATAACAGTGTTCTTTAGGGACCGTGCAAATTTCCTTTTGTGGAATTTGCAAGCGACAATTGTTGCTATTTACGTTTAGTTGTGACGAAGTGTACCTTTTCGTTGTTGTTGTCATATTTTCTCTGTTCTTTGGTTTTGATATGATTTGTTTGTATTTGTCTGCCTACTCTTTTCTATTGTTTATTTCTATACACCCTTATGTTTATACACTGTGGTGTCATTTGTTTTGTTTACGTATCACAGTTATCATCACATGCTTTGTGATTATCTTTTCCTTAGTTTCGCCTTATAATTTGTTGACTTCTGCAAATGTTTTCGTTTGTTTATATGCTTGTCTTTGTTAACTGATATTATATATATTGTTGTCATACACAGTCTATACTTATATACTTGGTCAGGGATTATTATTATTATTTATATGATACACTTTTCAGATAGAGGTTATTGATGGTGATAATATTATAGAGAAACAAGGTAAATATACAAGGTCTTTGACTAAGACTTGTCTCTCAAAGAGAGTGAAATAAAGTGAAGTAAGTATACAAGTCTTGTATTACAGACTTGTCTCCCATTGAAGTGGGATAAGGTAGTTTATTTTTCAGGTCTGATCTCACATAGTTAGATAGAATGTCTATACTAGACTTCTTTATTGAGCAAGGGAAAGCCCTTGGGAAGACAGGTGAAAAGTTAGAAGAATTTGCTCTTGCTCTATATGACAAGGCGCAAAAAGCAGAGGAGAAAAAACAAAAAAGAGAAGCAGAAGCTGATGAGAGGAAACAGCAAATTGAAATGGAAAATAAAAGATTAGACAGAGAATCCGAGGAAAGAAGAGAGAAACAGAAAATTGAACATGATGAGAAACTCTTAACTTTGGAGTTAGAGAAATTAAAATTGACGAATATGGGTGCTTCTCAAGCAACTTCGAGTACGACAAAGGAGATTGCTAATAAGCTTAAATTACCTCATTTCAATCCTCTAAAGGACGACATAACGGATTACCTGGATAGATTTCAATTTTTATGCGATACGCATAAGATACAAAAGGAAAATTATGCCAAAGACCAGATGCAATTTTTTACAGGTGAACCAGTAACTACTCTGATGGCAATAGAGGAACATGACAGGACTAACTATGATGTTGTCAGAGCAGCATTGCTTAAACTATATCAACTAAAAGAAGAAGATTATCGTCTTCGTTTTAAGACAATGTTGCCAGAAAATGTAGTAAGTTTCTCTTACTTTATGACGAAGGTACGTCTTACATTCACGCGTTGGATTGAGCTGTCTAAAGCTGAGAAAACATATAAATGCCTAATGGACTTATTACTTCGAGACAAAGTTATGTCATCTGTCAACGAATCTTATCTTGCTGTTCTTCATGAGCGTAAACCTAAAAACATAAAAGACATGGAGTAATAATGTTGCCAGTACGTCACTGCGCATCCCCATGCTACGGTTAGTAATTCTAAAGTGAAAGAAAGGTTGCCAGTTGCTTCAGCAACACCATATGGCCCTAATTTCAATCGTAAATTTAAAGGTGCTCAACGAAATTTCAATAAGAAAAGTAATCAGAATTACACTCAGAATCAAAGTAATCCATCATATAATGGTCCTTCTTCAAAGAACTGGAGGCGAGCTGATAGTCCTCGTAATTTTGGGGCTAATAATTATAGACACTTTCGCAAAGGTTACCACAATAAAAACTATCCGAGCTTTTCTTCTCGAGATAATTATCCTCGCCGTCATGAATATTACGATGGTGGTTATGGAAACGGTGATTTAAAAAAGAATAATGATTACAGTAGGCAATATAATGACAATTACAGGGGAAATGATATTCGCGGCAGTCCTAGACATAACAAAAGAAAATATTATCAACAGGCAAACTCTACACAACATGAGTCTCAGAAAGCCTGTAGTCAAGTAAACGATAGTAGGAGCTCTAATGCTATTACTGGTTCTGCTTTCGATTTTGGGAGAGCAGCCGAATGCCCCCAATGCTCAACATTGATCGAGCCTTCTACTGTATCGAACTTAATTTGTGGTCATTCTCTTCCCGCACTTCCTGCTACAGCTGCGCATGACGGGAGAGGATCTCTCATCTTACATAAAGGTCTAGTGAATGATAATCCAGTCTCAGTACTTTTTGATTCTGGATGCACCACTATCGGTGTTAGGCAGTCTCTGATAGATCCTTGCTGTGCCACAGGAAAAGTGGTCAAATGTGTGACATTTGGTGGCACTTTGGAGAAGTATCCTACTGCTATTATTCACATGGCTACTCCCTTCTTTACGGGAGATGTTCACGCGTGTCTTTTACCTAATCCTATTGCGGATCTTATAATCGGTCGTATTCACGGGGTTAAGGAATGCACCCCGCAGCAAATTGCTGCTTGGGAAGAGAATAATATCCAAACAGCCAATGCAGTTGTAACAAGAGCACAAGCTTTTATTCCTTCAACTTCACCTAATGATAGTAAGGAAGTTTGTAGCCAAGATGATCACTTGGTGATTTCGCATGACTCGTTTGGGAAACTGCAGGGAGAAGATCCTTCTTTAAATAAATACTTTCTTCTCGCTAAAAACGGTGATCCGAATAAGAATACAAATCGCAAATCGTATATCACAATGAAGAATGGTATACTAGTGCGTATGGTACAACACTCAGACGCGTCTATGCATTCTCAGATTCTCGTGCCCAAAAGTATGAGAGCCTTAATTTTTCAACATGCACACGATTCTCAGTGTGCTGGACACATGGGTTTTTCTCGCACTAAGTCGAGAGTTCTGGCGGCTTTCTTTTGACCATTCGTAAACAAAGACATACGAATTTATTGCCGATCTTGCAAGATTTGTCAAGAAGTCAAGTCTAGAGGTCCACGACATGCTGCACCTATTCAGGTTGCAGACATTCCTATTCGGATGTTTCAAAAGATGGCAATAGGTATTATTGGCCCTTTTAAGATTAAGTCAGCCAGAGGACATCAATTCATCCTAACATCCGTTGACATGTGCACTCGTTGGCCAGAGGCTATACCTCTAAAGAGCATATCTACTGCCGATATTGCAGATGCTCTTTGGCTTATATTTTCTCGTTTGGGTTTTCCCAGGGAAATATTGTCAGACCATGGTACCCAATTGATATCAGACACTATGTCGCAGATGATGTCTATCCTAGATATTAAAAGGTCTCTCAGTAGTATTTATCATCCAATGTCTAACGGGTTAGTTGAACATCTTAATAGAACACCTTAAGAACTTACTTGGTAAGATTACTGAGGATCATCCTCAGGATTGGGACAGGGTTTTACCCACGGCTCTCTTTGCCTATAGAGAGGTCCTCAACGAGCATACATGCTTTTCTACTTTTGAACTTGTCTTTGGCGCGCAACCGCGCGGCCCTATGTCCTTGCTACACGATTTGATAACTGCCGATAATATTGACAATGACACACAATCTTCATATGAGTATGTCATTGCTCTCAGGCATAAGATTATCGAAGCATGCAAGCTAGCAACTTCATCTTCCGAATTTGTCAAAGAAAAGGCAAGGCAATTCGCTAATAAGAAGAGACGCTTACGTCAACTTTGTCCGGGAAACAAAGCTTTTGTGTTACTTCCTTCTAGGGAGAACAGACTTCTCATTGCATGGAAAGGTCCATATGCAATAGTCTCGAAAATTTCCGATGTCGACTATGTTGTCGATATTGATGGAAGGCATAAAACCTTCCATATAAATATGCTTACGGAATTCCATGAGCGACCAGACTATTTGCAGCCTATTTTCCAGGCGACGGACGATTCTCCAGTCCCACAGGGACATTACTCATCCTTGTCAGTTATACAGGATGAGGAAACTACTTTTTCGAATGTTAATCTTCCTCTTCCAGTGATTCCACTTCATTATATGGAATCATGGGAAAACGTTACTGTTTCTCCTAATTTGTCTATGGATGAACAGCAAAAAGTCTCTTCTTTGCTACAATCATTTCAGGATGTCCTTACCGACATTCCTGGACACACACACATGTCATTAAACATGACAACATACTGACTGATCATAATCCGATCAGAGTAAGACCATACCCTATACCTATTCATTTTCAAACACAAGTCGAGAAAGAGTTGGATGAAATGATTCAATTGAAAATAATTGAACCATCCACTTCAGCATACTCTTCGTCGATGGTTATTGTTCGAAAGAAAGACAATAACATGCGTCTTTGCGTCGATTATCGCAAATTGAACCAAGTTACGAAGTTCGATGCTGAACCTATGCCTTTATTAGAGGAGCTACTTATTAAACTTTCTAACTCTCGATTCTTTAATAAACTCGACTTGTCGAAAGGTTATTGGCAAGTTCTGTTAACTGAACGCGCCAAAACCTCTCACTGCTTTCTCAACACCTAGGGGTTTGTTTCAGTGGAATTTTATGCCTTTCGGACTTATGAACGCTCCAGCTACTTTCGTACGCATGATGCGTCGAATTCTTTCAGATCGTTTAGATGTCATCGCTTACTTAGACGACACCTGTCTTTTCAGTAACACGTGGAAAGATCACTGTGGTGTCTGCCAATGCACACCACATGTTAGATTTATTGAGTTTGAGTTAGTGCTGATAAATTCGGCACTATTTGGAATATTGAAAATGAGGCGCACAAAAGAATGACGTAAGAGATTGTTGTGATGTGTATGGCCAAGGTGGAGAAAAACCTTGAGCTTTGTGACAGCTGTGTTTTGGCTGTGTTTTCTTTTAAGTTCCAGTAGGAACCTACTACGAGGTGTTTACCTTCTGACAGGAGATGGTTTGTACAAGAGCACGAATACTCTTGAAATAGAATTAATATGTTTTGAGGAAGTTAATAAATAAGGATTGATCGGGACGAACGAGTATGCATGCTACAAGGAATATAAGTTATTAAAGGATATCGAGTTCGTTTCAAAAAGGAAGACTGTTTTAGTTCCTCATTGATGAATGGGTCAGTTAAAGAACCTGCATGTATGTTGTGAAGTATGGAACAAAACTATAATCGTCCAGAGATTTCACCCTGGATGTAACGGGGTAACGAGCATTATTATGAGCAACCGCAGGAGCAATCAAATATACATTAACAGAATCAACATATGCATTAACTGTGAACAGGAGTAGCAATTTACCTGAAATAATAATAAACGAACACAATATATTCAAACAGCGCCCCACCACAATCACTATTTGGGGTTACAGGAATTACTGTCTACTCTACGCGAACATAATTTGACTGCAAAACCGTCTAAAGCCTTTGTTGGGTTTAAGGAAATTTCTTTCCTAGGTCATGGTGTAGGTCAAGGTCTCTTGAAGACAGAGGATCAAAACGTTTCTAAGATATTAAATATCTCTGTTCCTAAGAGAAATAAGCAAGTACGTAGTCTTTTGGGGTTAATACAATTTTATGGAAGATTCATACATAATCTATCCTCTATTATAGCACCTCTTTCAACCCTATTGAAAAAAGGGTCTCCTAATATGGTGCGCTGGTCCCAAGAATGCCAATCTTCATTGGATCAGATTAAGAATTTGTTCTCATCCCCTCTTATCTTAAGGCTACCTGTTACTGATAAGACTTTTGTTCTTCGTAGTGATGCCTCTTCCACTGGAACTGGAGCGGCACTAATGCAGGAGTATTCAGGAACTCTGCATCCTGTGATGTATATCTCTATGAAATTGAATGCGGCAGAAAGGAACTATTCGGTTCTAGACCGTGAATTGTTAGCTATGGTTTGGTCCATTCTTAAGCTACAAAGACTCCTTCTTGGCGCGCATTTCATTGTGGAAACCGACCAAAAAGCTCTTACAGCTATTCAGAATAAGGATTTGAAGAGCTCGAGATCTACTCGATATGCTATTGCTCTTCAACCGTTTCATTTCTCGGTTCGAGCTATCCGTGGTTCAGATAATGTGATGACAGACATATTGTCTAGATGCCCACATGATTCCACTTAAGTCTGGTGTCCTAGATTTCCGATACATTTCTAGATTTAGGTCTGTTCTTTAACATCATAACTGACACATGTGTTTTCACATTATAGTTGTAAAGTAATTGTTTTCTTTCCCTGTTACCATCTTTGGTGTAACAGAGAGGCTGGGTTGACATAATATAAAGGTCAAAAAAAAATTAAAACGGCCACATGTAATATGTATAAATTTTGTATTGACTATAGTAAATTATAGCATGTTACTAATTGTGTCATTTATATTGTTCTCAGTGCAAACTAGTACCAGATACGCAGCGTTTGAGAGAACCTTTATGATGCCATATGTTGCCATTACTTACTTTTTTGATGATGCTTACGTTGTGACCTTCGGGATACAGCATTCTTTTGTTCCAGAGATGGAATCCCTTTTTGATAGATAATATATTTCTATTGTCGGATTACGTATAAAGACGTTAATAAATTTGGTCATGTCCATCAATTACATATGATGATAGTATAGCATTGTACTTCGATAGATTTGTATGTGGCTTTGACCTCTGGATTTATGTTGTCATTTGCCATTTCTATAATTATGATATGACATGATTTTTTGACATGTATGTAATTTTTGTTAGCATCGCCAGCAACTGAGTTTTCTTTGATGGTACCTTCCCGTGTATGTGATATTTAGAGAAAATGTTTTCTCTTATTTTGTGAGATGATTTTTGTTCTCTCCAGACGCTCTATTTGTGCGTCGGTTGAACTTGACACTAGGTTGGTTCTTTCATCGACGCATCTTTCATGCGTTATGAGCGTGTGGTATCTTACTCATTGATCTATTTCAAAAAAAAAAAGTTTCATTTTTTTACACGAGGGGTGCGGTAATCTGTTGCTGTCGTTTTTGACGGGGTTATAAGTGTCAATCTATTTGATATTATTTTGTATGATCAAAGTTAGAGAACTAAGTATTAACTTTGCTGTGACAGGTTGATTAGGGATTATCTTCCTTTTGTTTCATTCATTGTTGTTGACCTGTCTTAAGACAAGGTTAGAAGTAGTCAGTTCGGGGCTGTCTGCTCATGCGCACAGTTTTTGAGAAAAAACTGATAGATTTCCGTGGGGGAGTTGAGATTTTGGGTTCTGATGGACGAGATGTCCATAGTTCTTCTCTACCTTATCTTGGGGAAGTTAAGCCTGTGATGTGACTGTAATGTCAGTGCTTTCCCCAAAGATATTCTGTTCGTCGAGGGATGACGACAGTTGGTAATTGTGTATTCCTGGATTCTGTTAAAGGTAATACAGACTTTATTATTACTCTTTACGCATCGTATGCAGAACATTGTAAGGCTACTTGGCTGTGAGTATGGATCACAGACTGTTTTGATGCGGAATCCATTAGGTGTGCTCAAGGGAGCCATCCTAAGACTATTTATCTACTTTTTTGAACAGAAGCCCAATGATGATGATGATATATATATATATATATATATATATATATATATATATATATATATATATATATATATATATATATATATATATATATATATATATATGATAGGGTGGGCGAGATGATGATGATTATATTGTGATATGTTTGATCACTCTCTTGTCACACTCGCACCGACCCGAACAACAATAACTCTTGATTCTAGAGGCAAGGGCTGTATTTATTTTTACAACCCATTCAGGGACTAAGCAAACATTAAACAAATAAACTAGCGAACATAACAAAACAAAACACCCAGCATGTGCCCGATTGCTAATTGTGCTCAAGGCATTTACAGCTTGGCTCTGTCGTCTGTTCTCTCTGGCAGCTGTGGCAAAATAGGCCCGCTTGCCGGCCGCTATCTCTTTTATAAGCCCAGGTCGAATCACTCAATTTACTGCGCGCTAGGCGTATTGATTTGGCCGCATACATAACACTCGCGATTTTTGCTTTAGGAGGCCCAAACACAGAAATATACACAACTATTTCTAGAGCAAAAACACCACTATCAAATATAACACACAACTATGCACCGAAACTTAATTTAAAGGCATTATTATGGCCTTAGTAATATATCTTCTTGAAGACATTTTTACATCCCAGCATGCTTCGCGCACATCGAAAATACATGGGCGATAAATCTGCCCAAAAACAGGAAGGGGGCTGGCGTCTCCTTTTCGGTCCCATCACATATCTCCCTCCTGATTTTGCTGTCATCCCGACAACATCACTCCCTCTGGCGCTTCAGTTGTAACCTCTCAGATCGTCTCGGGGCAGGACCCTCTATCGGCTGCAGGGCATACCAGCCTGGTTCGGGCATTAGACCATGCACGTCCTCCCCAGGGTCTGTCTCATCTGGCGAAGCTGGTGCCTCAGGTAGGCCTAGTGTAGCATCTACCAGATTCGGAGAATCATCTTTGTCCTCACTTCGTCTCAGTTCGTGCGCCGCAACCCTCATCTTCAGATCTTCGTTGCCTGCTGGCCTTATCACATAATGACCACCGCTTGCATCTGGAATTGATGATACAATGAATTCGTCGTTGGACCACACGTCTTGTATTTTGGCCCTGTCAGTGTAGTGCACCCTTTCCCGCACTCTTTCACCCACTTGCAATGGTGTGGGACCTGGAAGCTGACTACTTCTCTCCCTCCTGTCAGCGGCTATTTTCTGCATTCTCTCTGCAGCTTTTTGGTGTGCTATGTGCAACCTCTCTAGGTGACCTTGCAGCCACTCATCAGTTGTCTCCGGCTCTTCATCTGGGGGCGTGCCTATCATGAAGTCTAGAGGAAGCCTCGGTTCTCTGCCGAAGAGGAGGTAGTATGGTGAGTACCCTGTCAAAGAGTGGGGGGTAGAGTTGTAGACCATAACCACCTCCGCTAGAGGATCAGACCACCTTCGCTTCTGGTCGGCTCTCATGGGTCTCAGCAAATCATGCAACGTCTTGTTGAAGCGCTCGCACTGCCCGTTGCCCTTAGGATCGTAAGCTGTAGTGCGGCTCTTGTGGACTTCATATACCTTGCACAGCTCTGCGACTATCGCTGACTCGAAGTTCCGGCCTTGATCAGAGTGTATCCTCTGAGGAGCTCCGAGATACTGGAACCACTTTTCCACCAGGGCCTTGGTGACTGTTGTTGCTTTTTGGTCTCTTGTTGGTATAGCAATGGTGTACTTGCTGAACACATCTGTCAGCACTAATACATTCTCATACCCTTTGGAATCCCGCTCTAGCAGGGTGAAATCCATTGCTACCACCTCAAGTGGTCTGGAGGCAATCAAGTTTCCCGATGGCCCATGAAACTTCAGTTGAGGTGCCTTGGCAACGTTACATCGGTTGCATCTGCGACAAAAGACGTCAACATCAGCTGTGATGCCTACCCAGAAGCACCTACTTCTCAGCAACTGCAGCATGCGCTCTCTTCCCTGATGACCCACCCTGTGAGCAGAGTCTAGTATCCGTGGTTTCATGGACTCAGGTATTACCAGTTGTCTCATGCTGGATCCATCTGATCCCTTCACTGTCCGGTATAACAACCCATCTGTCACTTCGAGCCGGTTACCCTGATTAAGTAGTTTCCTCGAAGCCAAGGGGATCTTTCGAGCATCTTTTCCTGCAGGTCTGGTGCCATCCTTTACCATCTTCCTAACCATCGCTACCACATCATCAGCTCCCTGGAGATTTATCAATTCCTCACGCGAATAGGTGGGAAATGCTTGAGTGGTTGCTGGTGTTGAGGTTGATTCGGCCGGTACCCTTTCACTGATATCTTTCTGGCTTGTTGCTGCCATCAACCCTATCTCATATGGTATCTGGGTAAACTCTCTGATAACCTCAGCTGTTATGCCACTTATTGCAACATCTGCGTCATCCTCCAGTTCTTCGCCTGCGGTTTCAATTGGAAAACGGGACAAATAATCTGCATTTCCATTGGCTCTCGCTGCCCGATGTCGGATTGTGTAGTTAAACATCGCCATCTGGGCCATCCATCTCTGCTCTATAGCTCCCAGTTTAGCTTTCTCACAGAAGGCCAGACCCCTATTGTCTGTAAATACCTCTACTTGTGATCCTAGCAGGTAACCTCTGAACTTCTCAGTCATGGCCCACTTAAGACCTAGCAGTTCCAGCCTCATACTGCTTTTTGAGTTTCTTTCAGAGGGTCGAAGTGTGCGACTTGCTGTGGCGCTGGCTATTGCACGCCACACGCCAGAAAATAAATAGGATTTTGGTGCTGATGAGCGCTGCACGATAGTGATTTGTCGATATGTGTATTGCGCACATGACGTGAGCAGTGTGGAGGAAAGATGGACAGAGCGTGTGTTGACCCTGAATGGGCGACTTGTGTGTGTGTTCTACCCAATGGTAGAAAAATGGGAAATGTTAAAATAGAAGTGTCTTGAAACATATTAATGTTTATTAAATACAACTAAAGGTAGGAATAGGAATGAGGTAATGTTTATATGGACCTACGGATTATAGGAGTTGCTGAATCTACCTAATTATGCATGCTGTGTAATGATGTATTGTCTACGTGAATAATAAATGGAATGTTACTAAAATATCCAGCTGTTATATTGATCGTTGTGTGGAATCTTCGAGTCATAGAAAGTATCGTTAATGAACTATTGTGGCTGTCCTGAATCTTGTGGACCTATGATATATAAACCTAGACACAGTGTGAAAACGAGCACAAACAATCAACTGAAGAATATAAACTTTAACGCCACACTTGCATATGCCAGGACTTTCTTTGTTCCATCTTGCACTTGCGAGAGAATTGCTCCCAATCCTTCAAATGATGCATCTACCTCCAGGATAAATGGTAGCGAGAAGTTAGGGAACCCTAGTAGCGGTGTGGAGGTTAGTGCCTTTTTCAGTGTCTCAAAGGCTACAGCACACTCTTCTGTCCACAGCTCTCCTATGGGTGACTTACTTCGTCTTTTAGTCTGCATGCCTTGATTGAGCGCTTCTACTAAATCATGTAGCGGTTTGGCTATCTTTGCAAAGCCCGGCACAAATCTACGGTAGTAACTGGCCAATCCCAGGAATGACCGTAACTCAGTCTTGGAACGTGGTACAGGGGCCTCTTGAACAGCCTTCACCTTGTCTTCCATAGCTCCTATTCCGTCTGCTAATATAGTATGCCCCAAGAATTCAATCGTTGTCCTGAACAGCTTACACTTTCCTCCATTCAACTTCAGCCCTAGCTGGCGTAGCTTAGAGAATACTTTCTCCAGTCGGCTCAAATGGTTAGGGAAGTCAGCAGAGTACACTAAAATGTCATCAAGGTATACTAGTATCAGCTGGAACACTAAATCATGCATACTGCTCTTCATTAATCGTTGGAAAATGCTAGCAGAGTTGGCTAAGCCCATAGGCATCCTGGTGTATTCATACAGTCCAAACGGGGTAGTGAAGGCGGTTTTCTCTTGGTCTTTCTCATCCATTGCTACTTGATAGTAACCACTTGCCAGATCAAGTGATGAGAATATCTTTGCTCCTCCTAGCGCATCCAGGTACTCGTCTACTCGGGGTAGAGGGTATACATCCCTCTTCGTCTTGCTATTGAGTGCCCTGAAGTCTACGCAGAGTCTAAGCCGACCATCCTTCTTCCGGACCAAAACTATTGGGAGGCCCAAGGACTGCAACTCTCCTTGATTATCTGTTTGTCAAGCAATCTTTGCAGGTGATCCTGTACCTCTCTATAGAAAGCAGGAGGTATTCTCCTGTAAGGCTGCTTAACTGGGGTGTCATCTGTTAATGGGATGGTGTGCGTTACCCTGTCCGTGTATCCTACATCTGTCTCATCTGTGGCAAAAAGATCGGCATAGCGTCTCAATAACGCTCTCACTTTCTGCTCTTCAGCCTCACTGCCCTCAAACCCGGCCAGGTCAATTGGGTACATCTCTTGCTCTGGATTCGTATATGGTGGACTTGCTGACATTTCTACCTCTTGAGCCCCTACAACTCTGAAATATGTGCTATAGTCCACCCCAGCTTCTGTCAGTACTCCTACTTGTGTCCCGGGAGCTAAAAACAAGTCCTCATCTCCCAAATTTATGGCCTGAATATCACAGGACCCACTTCTAAGAACAGTCAATGTATGACTCATAATCAGCCCTCTGTGTTCTAAGTCTCTATTAGGCTCAAAGAGAAAAGTTCTTTCTGACTGGCCTCCTCTCCTGCATTTGACTGTTATGGCCCTGTGCGACCTCTGCTCTGAGTTGCTCCACTTCGGCATTTCCTTCATGTGACCTGGGTGCCATTTCTTCGTCGGATGCGGTGACTGTGGCTATCCCAGCTCTTGCTGTTTGACCACTACCAGTCCATCTCAGAGCATCATCTCTTATGGACACAAAGATACTGCAGGCTCGTGCCGGACCCTGTCCTCCATCATTCTCCGCGTCAAGTCGTCCCTTAGACTGGCAACAAACTGGTCCCTTAGCACTGTTTCGTCAAGCTTGACACCATTGACTTTCTCCTGCGCCCCTGCTGCCTGCTCAAATATCTCATGAAGCCTATGGGCAAACTCACGCACCGATTCCCTTGGCCCTTGGTACGCTTAATAAAATAGCGCAATTAGTTCTTGGGTGCTCCTCGATTCCCCATACACCCTGAGCATGGCCTGAAGCATTGCCTCCGGGTCATTGTCTCTTACTTGTATCCGCAGCTCCCTGCGGACAACTGGGGTTACACTGTCGAGGATCACATCGGCTTGGTCCTCCTTACTCATGTAGCCGGACCTCCATGCAACTCTAACCTCCCTTGCATAGTCCTCCGCATTTGGCCCTGTGCGTTCTCCAAAAGTTCTCACTTTCTTGTGGGTGGGCACCATTATGCACCGCATGTGTTCTGGCTGGGGCAGTGGACCTGCTACTGATCCCTCACTTTGCACCACTGATGCACCGACCACTTGTGTTGGATCTACATCCTCATGCTCCCCTCTGCTCGTAGCACGTGTGCTCCTCGCGGCCATCTTGCTGCCGGACCGCACTGCTGGGTGTTTACAATATTTGTTCGTTTGCTGTCTGCTCAGTGTCACTGTCTGCCTATCCTGCCGACGACGCCAATTGTGATAGGGTGGGCGAGATGATGATGATGATTATATTGTGATATGTTTGATCACTCTCTTGTCACACTCGCACCGACCCGAACAACAATAACTCTTGATTCTAGAGGCAGGGGCTGTATTAATTTTTACAACCCATTCAGGGACTAAGCAAACATTAAACAAATAAACTAGCGAACATAACAAAACAAAACACCCAGCATGTGCCCGATTGCTAATTGTGCTCAAGGCATTTACAGCTTGGCTCTGTCGTCTGTTCTCTCTGGCGGCTGTGGCAAAATAGGCTCGCTTGCCGGCCGCTATCTCTTTTATAAGCCCAGGTCGAATCACTCAATTTACTGCGCGGTAGGCGTATTGATTTGACCGCATACATAACACTCGCGATTTTCGCTTTAGGCTGTTTTGAACACCGCTCTCAATAATACATGCAGACTAGCCGCGAGCTATTCACATACCGCTCAAAACAGTACAGAATAAATACATCTCAACATTTGAGATCAACAGCGTTTGCCACGCTTTTCTGTACTCTGTCACTCGAAAAATAGTCAAACAAGCATTGGCTTAATCGGGCATTCTAGCACCGCAACTCAAAATTTAACTTGTCCAAAACATTCTAAACATTACTTCCCCTCCATAAGATTTACTCGCAACAGTGATAGTGGGCAACTAGGTGCCGGAGTTGTAATACCACAATGGGGAATAAAAAAGAGCTACAGTGTAACTGAAAGGGCTTCGATTTTTACCGCAGGGATGGTAGCAATTCTTAAAAGTTTAGAAATAATCGAAGATAACCACCAGAAGCTGTTACGATATTTACAGACTCACTATCATCACTACAAGCACGAGAACACCCAGGTAAATGTAGCCGGCCAGACATAAAGGAAGAAATTCTAGCAATTAATACATCACTAGGGAACATAGGATGTAGTGTGAGGCTAGTGTGGGTTCCAGCATACATAGGTATTGGTAGTAACGAGTTGGCAGATCAGAACGCCAAGAATGGAAGAACAAGTAAAAACAATATAAGAGCAGGACTGGGAAGTTCGGAGATCAAGAGCCAAGTGAAGATAACTATAAACGAGGAATGGAAGACAACATGGAAGAAAAGTAGAAAAAGCAGACACTCGTTCAAACTGCTGAAAGAACCAACAAGGACAAGCCAGGTCAGAGAAGAATTAAAGGTACCATCAAACAAAAAACTGTGGCGTCTCCGTCTCGGTGCAGCATACTTTATGATAGAAGAACCACACTGCCAAGAATGTCAGGAAGAGAATGACATAGACCACTACCTGATCCACTGTAAAAAGTATGAACAACAAAGGCTTGAATTAAAAACTTACTATAGAAATCACAATATAGACTTGACAGGTGATAAGGTTTTAAGTATAGATGCCCCACGAGATGCCCAATCAATACTTAACAGATATATACAAAAAACAAAGGAAAACATATAAGGTTAGTAACAAAATAAAAAAACAACTCAAAAAGAACAAATACTAATACAAAGTAAAACCAAGTGTAAAGGACAATAGTTGTCAAGAAACAATACAAAAGAGAAAATAAAATGGAAAAATACTAAAATAAATTAAAATCACCAACTGCTAAAGAAAATAGCATTTAAATTGAATACAAAATATAAAAAAATAAAATGACACTAAATACCCCAATTATAACCAAATTTCAGGTTGAAAAGCGTAGACCAAGATGGAACGAGAAGAGGCAATAACGGACAGCTGCTAAGTGCCCGCTCTCCACCCATCACCTCATCAAAACAACAACAACAACAACGACTTACACAGTGCATTTCCATCTCGTCAAGGAGCAATCTCTAAAAGCCAGGATAATGAATAGAATTAGGATTTCAGTATAAGACAGGGCAAAGTACTAGAGGATCTTCTAAAATTAAGAAGGATATAACCTCAACTATTGTACTGGAAGTCACAAGTCCTCGGAGCCTGCCTTCAGCGGGAATAGTTGGGATTATACCTAATATAGTAACCCTAACCACCTGAGAGACGGCCTCTTAAAACAGTTGCCCGACAATATTCGGACCTTTCCTTGCATCAAGTCTGTGGATACAATACTTAACTCAAAATTGATTGGGGTAAGTTGCGATATGTATATTTTATCACTTTCTATTTTGCATTTTTACATAAATAAATTACTTGTGGATGGACAGTTGTACATGGGGTTGGTAACCTCTACTTCAAATAACTTGACATATGAACCACCACTGCAAGAGCCGGTGGCTGTTTCGTGTGGGTTTCCTCACAAGGAACTAACATCAGAGGCGGCCTCAAGTTTTATAGAGGGCAGGGAGTGAAGATGATAATTGTAATGAAGTCTGATTAATATCTCGGCATCAATACAAAATTATCACCGTAGAAACCCCTTGAATGTATCTGACCAATGAAAAGCCAGCTTGGTATAAACAGTGTAGGAAGATCGCTAGACATGGAGGAAACAAAAGTGTAGATGTTAAGGATATTTCGGAAGGCAGTGTGCAACTAATCATGGAATACCTAGATAAAGAAGGACCCAATTTGATAATAGGTATCATTAGCTTTAGGCAGATAGCACTAGATTCACTGGATGTGTAGTAGAGAGAGCCGAAGTTATCATGAATAGAAGACAGTGGAACATGAACCATGTTGTGTTTTTCCATGTTTCGGCTGCTCCGGTGAATAGTCGGATAAACTATAGGATAAAATGGATATCCATAGTGATAGAGCTCATTCATATGAGTAAAATAAGCCTAAGATGAAGGAAATTGATGCACTGCGGGGCCTCCACTCGTCAAGAAGACACAGTTAATACTGGCAAAGGCTCTGACAAACTTGAGCATTAAATTGCTGATTTGGTCACTAGAGATTGTGTATGACACTCAGGGCAGGATATAACCTGAAACAATATATACAACCTACGTAGTATCGCTCATTGTCTCCTTAGCCAGACAGGAGATAGTATGAGGCAGTTCAGATAGGCTGTGCTTAATTACAAGCGACATAGTAAGTCATGAATAACAATTCTTTCAAGTACTAGCACAATAGTTCAGTAATTCCCTTGTTACAGTTCTGTCCATGATGTGTTTCAATAAAATTATATAGGCCTTATGGTAATCATTGTGTTGTATATCAAATAATACACAAAATCAACCTGTTATAGTCATTTCTTCCTCCAGTTTGGATAGTAACGACCCATTTCACACATACACACGTGTTTTTTGCTCCTCAATTTATTCCATCCCTAAAGATTTTACATCGATAACTATGATTTCTTCATTTTTTACAAGGTCTTTTCATATCAATCAATCACTCAATCAATACCCTTTGCCTCCCCAGGGAGCATAGGCCTTCAACAAACCATGCAAGTCCTCCTACCATCAGCTCAAGGTCTTTCCATGTCTTCCTGTCGTGTGACCATCAGCTCAAGGTCTTTCCACGTCTTCCTGTCATGTGACATCAGCTCAAGGTCTTTCCACGTCTTCCAGTCATGTAACATCAGCTCAAGGTCTTTCCACGTCTTCCTGTCATTTTCACTTTTGTCTCCAGTTCTCTTCTCCATTCGTTTTTTTAAATTTTGGTCTATCGTTGCCTCTATTTCCTTAGGGACTCCAGAGCAAGAACTGCCTTGTAATGCTATCAACAGGTTTCCTCAATGTGTGTCCCATCAACAGGTTTCCTCAATGTGTGACCTATCAACAGGTTTCCTCAATGTGTGTCCTATTAACAGGTTTCCACAATGTGTGTTCTATCAACAGGTTTCCTCAATGTGTGTCCTATCAACAGGTCTCCTCAATGTGTGTCCTATTAACATGTTTCCACAATGTGTGTCCTATCAACAGGTTTCCACAATGTGTGTCCTGTTAACAGGTTTCCTCAATGTGTGTCCTCTTAACAGGTTTCCTCAATGTGTGTCCCATCAACAGGTTTCCTCAATGTGTGTCCTATCAACAGGTTTCCCCAATGTGTGTCCTATCAACAGGTTTCCACAATGTGTGTCCTATTAACAGGTTTCCTCAATGTGTGTCTTTTCAACAGGTTTCCACAATGTGTGTCCCATCAACAGGTTTCCACAATGTGTGTCCTATCAACAGGTTTCCACAATGTGTGTCCTATCAACAGGTTTCTTTAATGCGTGTCCTGTCAACAGGTTTCCTCAAATTGTGTCCTATCAACAGGTTTCCACAATGTGTTTCCTATCCATCGCCAGCATCGTCTCTTTTTCCACTGGCACTTGTCTAGTTCTTGTCATCAGTTCCGCATTTGTGACCTTGTCATACCATTTCAATCCTTTAGGAAAGTCTGTAGCTTTTTGGTTCTTGTCTTTTCATAACGCTTGCTAAAATTCACTTATATATTTGTGAACTGCATTAGATAGGAACGTGATCTCTTCTTTCACGTGATATTATTGTTATTAATAAACAGAATCGAAATCACTGCACTCCGGGCAAACTAATAGGTGTTTACTCTACCTCAGTATATGTCGAAGAGTGTGAATGCTAACTGTTCCTGTAGCTCGCTGGTTTTATACACGACGGATGCATCCTCTCATACGTCCATCTCTACTAGCCTTACGTTTGATGCCAAATTCCAACAGACTTAACCTTGATGATTCATCTATTGCAGTGTCATTCTCTAACAGGCACTCATTAATTGTTCTCAGTATCTCTCCCTTATCCATTTCCAGTGTCCCCACTGTGGGTGCTCTTGATGCTAGTCTGTCAGCTATCTCATTACCACGTAACCCTGCATGACCAGGACAGTTCATCCACACCAGCTCTTGCAGACTTGAAGCTTCTTTGAATGTTTTCCATTCATGCCGTAGCCAACCATTTTGAACCTTTCGAAGTATGGACTGAAAGTCTGACACAATGACTACCTTTGTAAATGAAGTCTCAGTTAGTCCACCTTAAGGCTGCAGTATCTGCCTCTACCTGCATTCTCATGCTGGATGTTGTTATCTTGTAAGCCCCACTATGTTCGGCAACCATTCTGCACTTTATCCTAGCAGAGAATCCCCAATTATTAACACTTGGTAAAATATAATTTAGTTGAAATTTCTAACGCTGTATCGATGGACTTGCAGGAAAGCGGATCGTTCGTCAGAGATAAAAGTAGCGTATATGCTGTATTTTACTCCTAATTCCAAATACTCTGAAACCTAAAAAACAAAGAAGAGTCCATTGGAAAAAAACCCAGACATGACACATTTTTATAAAAAACCAGAGTTACTGCCCTTATCACATTAAGCATACTCCAAAGAAAATATAGAAACTAAAATTATATTTGAAAACGCATTCCTGTCCAAGAAAATGAATCGTAAAAAACAGGCCATCCTTGTTTGTGTCATAGCGTTTCAAATTTTAAAAGTTCTTGTTCTCGGACTTCATTTTTGTGACATGTCTGGTTTTTTTTTTCTCAGTGGAGTCTTCATATGTAGCTCTTTCAGTCCTAAGCAAAAAAAGTGAGTTTGGCCCAAGCAAAAATGGCCACCCTAGTGCGTTTTTATTGTTGTTGTTTGGAAATAATTTTTTAAAATGTACATATGCATAAATAACCAAAAGTCCAAAATGAATGGTTACACTTTAAGTAAATAGCGTTTTTGAGTTGTCAAAATTAGAAAACAGCCCTAGAAAGGATCAAGAGATACGAAAGCCAGTATACTGTTGATTGGGCCACATGGGTCTAGAAGGAAGTACAGTATACTGGCTGTTGGGACTTAAAGAGGTAGGTGCGTATATCTTTCGAGCGGATAGCTTAGTGTTTCTTAAGTAGATGCCCACAGCTGGTGGGTTGCTCCACTGCACAGGTCGATACCGAGTCGATCTCGATCTGCCGTTACATCTTAGTGGATGGTTTGGGTGATCTTTAGACGACTGCGGGAAAATGAAGAAAGACATTTTTAAGATAGGGAAATTTCGGACTAGACCTCTCCCGCTGCCATTTAAAATCGTGGTGTCCCCCGGGATACTTTTTCCGCATTCCTAATGAAAACTCTCGAGCTGGCTACAAAAACATATTCGTGAACTGCATGAGATCAGAAAGCGATCTTTTCATTGTATGGTTCATCATTCCATTTCTTCTCCCCCTCCCATCTTAAAATTACTCACTCACACATACATACATATACATACACATATAGGGTAGATCTTTAGAAAGCTCAGTGTTAGTAAAGCAGATCCCAAAAGCCCCTAGGTTGCCGACCCCTGCTTTACTGTGTGTCTGGTCACAAGGTCAGCGGTTGTTGCCACTACTCTATAGTTTAAAAAAAAATTTTTTTCCTTTCCTACTAACCGGCTTTCAATGTGAATAATGCATTCGAGTACTACTCCATGCTAACAACTGGTTCTCAGAGGCGTACATAAAGTATTTGACACTAAAGGCGGATCATGTATTTGGCACCCCTCTCCGCCTAAGGAAGGTAAAAAGGTAAAGGTATTCCCAAATCAGATATTGTCGTAGGAGAGTGAAGTTGTTCGTTCATCACGGGTGATGAAGACCACTGTGTTCATCCAATTATTTAGGAATATGTTAGGTTAGTCTATGGGTACGAAGGTGACTGATGAGCCCGATGCGGGCCTGGAAAGATGTCGGACAGTGTGGGCAGGGAATGTTTGCTTCATGTGAAGGTTTTATTACACGGTCCTTTCTAGCTTGTCCCCGCTGTTCCGATGCTGCTCTTCTGGATGATTGGCATGCCGCTGCACCTTTACGAAGATATGTGTGCCAAGCAGTTCGGTCTTGCGCAGCAGCTTCCCATGTGTCTGGGTTTATGTCAAAGGTTTTCAATGACTCTTTAACGTGTCTTTGAAGCGCTTCTTTTGGCCACCATGGGAGCGTTTACCCTTCTGCATCTCACCATAAAAGAGTATATATAAAAGAGTCTGGCATGCGGACTACATGACCTGCCCAGCGAATCTGTGACTGCATCAGAATAGTATCAATACTAGGGATACCAGCTCTGTCAAGAACTGCGGTATCCGGGATCTTGTCTTGCCGTTTGATGTTCATTATCTTCCTGAGACAGACTGTATGGAAGTGGTTTAGCTTCTTTACGTGGCGCCTGTATACAGTCCATGTTTCACAAGCATATAGCAGCACTGGAAGCACCGCAGCTCTGTACACCTTCAGCTTTGTCTGTAGACTAATGCCACTTCGATGCCAAACGTTGGTGTATAGTCTGCCAAATGTGCTGCTGGCTTTGGAGATCCTGGTGTTCACCTCATCATCAATGACAATGTTCTGGGATAGTGTGCTACCAAGGTATGTGAATCTGTTCACAATATTCAGTTTCTCACCATTAACCTTGATGATTGGCTCAGTATAAACTATGCCAGGAGCTGGTTGGTACATGATTTCAGTTTTCTTCGTGTTGATGGTAAGCCCACAGTTGGCGCAGGCTTCGGAGAATCTATCCACACTATGCTGCAGATCAGCCTCTGAGCCAGCATTAAGAGCACAATCATCGGCAAACAGAAGATCTCTGATGGTGTGTGATTTGACATTGGTTTTTGCTTGAAGCCTCCTAAGGTTAAACAATTTTCCATCAATACGATAACTAATGTCGATTCCTGTGTCCCCGTCTCTAAAAGCATCAGTCAGCATAGCAGAAAACATGATACTGAACAGAGTCGGTGCAAGTACGCACCCTTGTTTAACTCCATTTGAGACGTGGGAAAGGCTCTGATAGCTCACCGTTTTCCTGAACTCTAGCCTGCATTCCATCATGCAGTTGCTGCACTATTGTGATAAATTTCTTTGGGCAGCCGTATTTTGCCATGATCTTCCATAGACCCTCTCTACTGACCGTGTCGAATGCCTTTGTCAAGTCGATGAAAGCTGTGTACAGGTCACAGGGCTGTTCTTGACATTTTTCTTGTAGCTGTCTTGCAGCGAACCCCATATCTGTGGTTCCACGTTCTTTCCGGAATCCACACTGGCTTTCAGGTAAAAGACCTTTGTCAAGATGAGCCGTATGGCTATTCAAAAGGATTCTGGCGAATATCTTCCCAGCGATTGATAAAAGAGAAATGCCTCGATGATTGTTACAGTCTTGGCGATTACCTTTACGTTTATATAGATGTATAATTGACGCATCTTTGAGATCGTGTGGGATGGTTTCACTCTGCCATATTTGCTGGAAGATCATGTGAAGTTTCTCTATCAGAACTGCACCACCATCTTTATAAACCTCAACAGGAATTGAATCGGAGCCGGGGGCCTTTCCACTAGACAGTTGACGAATCGCTTTTTTAGTTTCCTCCAGAGTTGGTACACCATCTAATGCTTCATTTATAGGAATTTGGGGCAGGCGGATGATGGCTTCGTCGTTAATGGATGATGGCTCGTTCAGAATATTATTAAAACGTTCAGCCCAGCGTTGGAGCATTTTTTCTTTGTCTGTAATTAGTGTTTTTCCATCTGCATTAAGGAGGGGAAATGATCCTGATGATGTTGGACCATAGACCGCTTTGAGTGCAAGGTAAAAATTGTTCAAGTCATGGCTGTCAGCAAAGCCTTGGAGCTCATCTGCTTTATTACTCAGCCATGAATCCCGCATCTGGCGTAGTTTATGTTGGACGATTCTACGCATGTTGTTGAAAGCGTCTTTCTTGGATGTAGATTTTGATCTTTTAAATATGCTTTATGGAGATGGTGTTTTTCAGCCAACATCTGCTTTATATCATCTGAGTTCTCATCAAACCAGTCATTTTGTTTTTTGATGGAAGGACCCAGGACCTCTGTAGCAGTGTTGTAGATCTGCTCACTTAGGGCTGCCCAATTTGTTTCCAAACTTTGGCCGTCTAGCGAGATAGATTTGAGACGGTCTTCTAAGGTGTCAGTAAATGACTGTTTGATTTTTGTCTTCTTTAGTTTGGTGACATCCAGCCTCTTTTGAGTTTTCTTCCCCTGAGGGCGCCTGGCTGGTTGGATACGAATTTTAAGTTTAGATACAATGAGGCGATAATCAGTCAAACATTCGGCACCACACATGGACTTGGTCACCCGGACATCTTGCCTGTCCTTCTTCCTAACAATTACATAGTCAATTAAGTGCCAATGCTTTGAGCGAGGGTGCATCCAGGAGGTCCTGTTGCGGGTAGGAAGTCGAAAAATGGTGTTGGTGACAAGGAGGTCATGTTCTGCGCAAGTCTGGAGGAGAAGAAGTCCATTGCTGTTACAGCGACCCACGCCGTACCTTCCAATAGTGCCATTCCAGGAGATGTTATCTGAGCCTACTCTTGCATTAAAGTCACCAAGAATGATGAGCTTATCTGCTTTAGGAACTGATGCAATGACTGCATGTAGTTCTTCGTAAAACATATCCTTGACGTCATCCTGGTTTGTCATAGTTGGTGCATATGCACTAATGATGGCATGTTTTCTTCCATAAAACAGGGGTATCTTGACCGTCATCAGTCGGTAATTTATTCCCTTTGGGGGCCACGCTAACTTGCTGACAATTGCTGTTTTGATTGCAAATCCAACCCTTGCTTCTCGTCTTTCTTCAGTTCCTCTTCCGCTCCAAAAGAATGTATAAACTGCACCCTTTTCACACAGTTGGCCCTCGCCTGCAAGTCGAATTTCACTCAGTGCTGCTATGTCAATGTTGCACCTGGCCAATTCTGTCCAAATCAGGGCAGTTCGTCTCTCAGGTCTGTTTGCATTAAAGTCTTTGTCAAGGAGAGTGCACACATTCCATGAGCCTAGAATGAGGGGGAAAAATCTGTCCTTTCTTTTTCTTATATGTCGCCCACCGAAGTAGGGTACCCACCAACCGCGGTAAGCTGGTTAGGTAATGGTGGAGCAGGCAATGTTTAGGGCACATTTTCTAGCCCCTTCCTCATGCCATGGAGGTGAGCATTGCTTTCCTAAAGAGGGCTGCTCAGACACTCAGGGGGCTGCCGAATCCCACTGCTGCTCCGATCAGTAGAAGACGACCATATGGCCTGAGCCGCCTGTGTGTAGGTCTGCGACTACGACTGCCAGCGTACCCACGCCTGTCGCTTCGCCGCTCGCCCATCGCCACAGGACTTGTTGTGAGTGGATGGATGAATGGATTTTTTTTTTTTTTTTTTGCGCGATGATTTGGATTAAAGAAAGGAAGAGTTGCGCAATTCGTCGACCTCACTCTCTCGCCTGGGTCCATCTCAATCCAGTTGCAAAACAAGTCAAGACGACTGGAGATGAAGTCAGGTGCAGTGGATGACCAGGGCTTTCTACGTGCCTCGCCGTGCTCTTTACGCTCCACAGCGCGTTGCTGGTAATCGCCGTCATGCCCGTTGAACCAACAAGTGGTTTCTTCCGCGCAGTCTATCGAATCCAGTCTTCGCATGCATGGGTAGGCAGACCCTAACTCACCGAAGGTTTATAACCATTCGGCGACCCTCACCTAGTTTAGCCGGCCTGTCAAAGCCGTTGCCCGAGTGGTGGCCGCTGTCGCATGCTGACAGCTACGAGGAGCCACAGGTGAGAGCTGGATGCCAGGTTTGGACCAAAGGTGGCCGACCTGCCCTGAAAAGGGCATGACAGCTCATTCACCAGAGGTACTAGGAAGAAAAATATACACAAATTAAATGTCACAAAAGTGTAATGTATGATCTGGCCAGTCAGCCTCGCCATTTACATCCTAGGGGGAAAAAAAAAAGTTGCAATTCTGTTGGTGAACTTGTACTTACATAAATTAACAAATATGAAAGCCTGCAAAATTGTCATAACCATAAAAATGGATTGTTCACTGTTATTCAGACAAGTATGTTCCAACTTCAGGAAAAATAAAACTTAAAATTAAAATAATGAAAACTGTACATAATATGTCATGTTATTGTATCAATGTCTTCTTTTAGCTAGTAATTAAAAACAATGATAGAGCTGAAATTATTTGTGCTTTATGGTATAATACGCCAAGCAGTTTACAGATATATTTTTTGGGTTGGGGGGGGGGGGGGGTCTGTGTGTGTTACATAATGAAGGTAGTGGTGATCTTTTGTAAGTAATATTTTAAAAATTGCAAAGATTATTTTCTTTTACTAATATAGCACTAAATTTCTTCTGCAGTGTGAAAGAAGACATGGTCCTGACTGATGTGTTACAGTTCTGTCAACATGTAGGCAGAATATACCCAATATGATGGTAGTATTTCAATTGGAAGCTCATATAACAGGACTGTTTACAAGAAAGTCCAGATGTTAATTAAACATACATAGACAAAAGTGATGTGAAGCATCAAGCACTGCTTGCTATCTGTTAGTTTAACAGTTATTAACTTTATCAAACAAGACTCATGCGCTACCTGGGCCCAAAAAGGACAAGAGGAGGAATGGAAAAGCATGGTAGCTTACCAAGAATGTCATAAGAGGTGACTAAGGATGGTAGACCATGGGGCTGGCTACTCTATCCCATAGAAAAGTAAATAAAAAAAAATATAACATTGTGAACACGTCATTCAAAGTAAGCAATTCAAGCTATTAAACTCAGCAATCCAAGAAGAAAGGTTTCCTATCAAGGAGAATGTATGTTAAGGTTCTAAGAAAGTCTGGCTGCTGACCTGCATTACTGCTTCTAGGAAGTGCACCCAATCTGAAGAGTATATTAAAAAAAAAAGGAAAAACTGAACAGATGGTAGAAGAAATAGGAAACTACAAAACTGACAGTCTAGTACTGTGTGAAACAAGATGGAAAAGAATAAAAAAAGAGGAAGCTGAACACAGGAGACCCAGTGATTTCCACAAGACAAGAGGAAGAAAGAGCATCTTATAGACAAGTTGTGGCTCTAAAGCTGTCACAGGATGTGCAGAAAGTACTCATATAAAAGGAAACAATGGGACCCAGAATAATACCAGCAATGTTAAAAAATTCCCAAAAGAAAAACGATGATCATCATCCAATGTTTTGTACCAAAGAATTGACAAAGAAGAATCTGTGAAAGAAGAATTTTATAAGACTAGAAAATATCATGGACAAAAAGACAAGACATTAAAATTCTGATGGGTGACCTAAATGCAGAGATAGGATCAGACAATAGTGGCTTTGAAGAGAACATAAAAAACATGCACTTGGGACAATTAAATACAGAGACACATAACTTCTGTGCTTCAAATCAACTTGCTATTGGAGGAAACATGTTTCCACATAAACGAATACATAAAGCAACAAGGATATCACCAGACCGCAGGACAGAAAATGAACTGATATATATGCATAAATAAGAAGTTTAGATCATCATCACATTATGTAAAAGTATATAAAGGAGTACATGTAGCATCAGATCACCAATCTTTTATTTGTCAAAATAAAGATGAAACTCAGAAGACAAAGAGCACCAGCCACAGATAAACATTCAATGGAATAAGACAAGTGAAGCAGTTGTTGTAAAAAACTCTATACAGATGTCAGGAACCTGAGTCTGATCACTGCTTTCTTCAATTAAACTCAAACTGACATCCCAAGTGTTGATAGAAGTTTTACATTCAATAAACTACAAGTCAGTATCCTTTTATCCAAACACCTCAAAACCTAAATATTTTGAAAATCAAAAGTTTCTTTGGGTGACTGGAGCTACTTTTTTTATCACAACAAACGATTGAGGTGACATCTGGAAACCAAAAACACCCGGTCTCTGAAACACAACTGTCCACAAGGATTTCAGATAAAAGGATACAGGCCTGTATTGATCAGCCAGGTAGATTATCTGCTCCTGAGATACCAACAACACCTATATAGGCCTAGTACATCTTTCTAATAACAAGGCAGACTCAGATCTTAATTCTTGTGATTTTTCTTCTCCTGTTGCCTAACTGTGAACTTAGCCTTTGCAGTACTAGCAATATTTCTAAGCAAACGACTGATGTTAAAACCTGAAGAGATGTTCTACGACTTAAAAGTCGTAGGAGAGTGAAGTTTTGTAGACTTCAAAATACTAGGTCAGCATCCAGAGGTAGGGTGACCATTCCCTTCCTCGCTGCCTTTTCCTTCCCTCATTCAAAATCAGGTACCCATTTACAGTTGGGTAGACGGGAATGTGTCGGTACCGTAGTTCGAACCCGGCACTTTTGCCGCTAGAGACCAGCGCTATAACCACTCTGTCAATCGGACGCTCCCGCCTAAGGTAACACACTTCTAAAATATATCTTTTTAATGGTAAGCACTATCATAATAGTGTCCGATGGCACCCCTCCCCCCTTTCCTGTCTGTCACCTGGGGCGGACCGCCCCTCGCACCAACTTAGTACGCCACTACTGGTTCTACTTGAATCTTTATTCGTAAACGTTTCAAAGCATGAAAAAGAAAGGAAATACCGATATAGATGTTTCATTCCTTCAGACAGACAGGCAGGCAGACACAGACAGACATGGTGCCAGGCATGTAGACAGACAGGGTGCCAGACATATAGACAGGCAGATTCCAGAAATATAGACAGGCAGGGTGCCAGACAGACAGACATGTAGACAGACGGACAGACAGTCTGACTGACAGTTAAACAGAGAGACAGGCAACATGTCAGTTAGACAGACAGACAGACAGAAAGATAGATAGATAGACAGACAGACATCTAGATAGACAGATAGACAGGCAGAAAGACAGACAGCTACACAAATAGATAGAGAGACAGCAGACAGACAGACACGGAAACAGACAGACACATTAACAGACAGGAAAACAGACAGACAGCCATACAGAGAGACAGACGGACATTTTATAAAATTATCTCGACTGTATATTGAACACTTACAGCTGTTTCGACAGTTGATTTCAGTCTGTGAGCAGTAAGTCCTGCAGATGGAGGCATACATACGTGGCCTAGAGGCACATTTGTTGTTGCAGGTATCCTTGTTGGTCGCACATGAGTTAAGGCAGGTTTGATCTGAGGATTGAATCAAATATTATTCTGAATTTTATGAGCGTTTAAAATTTCTCTTAATTGCGTATCATCATCATCATTCCTTTTCGTTCCCTGTGGAACATAGGGCTGAAACAGTTGCTCTCCATCAATTTCTATTCTGTGCTGTCTTTTTCATCTGTGCCCAAGTCATTCTAATTTCCCTAGCCTCCTCTTCAACAGTTCTTCTCCAAGTTCTCTTTGGCCTCCCCACTCTTCTTTTCCCTTGTGGGTTCCAGACAAGTTCTGGCTATGCTTGATTTTTCTCTTCTGAGTGTATGTCTTATCCATCCCCACTTTCTTACCTTAATTTCTGTCTGTATTGGCTGTTGTCGCAACTTTTCCTTAGCTCTATATGTGTTATTATATCTGGCCATCTTATACGGAGGATCCGTCGGAGACATCTATTTACAAATATCTGTAGCTTGGAGGTGATACTCTTTGAGACATGTCATGTCTCTGAGCCATACAGCAAGACTGACTTCACATTTGAGTTAAAGATTCTGATTTTGTTCCCTCTGGATATCGCTGAGGAGTTCCATATTGGTCGAAGGGCATTAAAAGCGCATCTGGCTTTATTTATAAATATATATACTTGTAATTGCGTATGGTCAGTCTACAATTTCACGACATTGCATTGTCAAAACACGTCTTGCCGTTTTCTTATCTGCTCGTGGTTTTGGTTTTAAGGATCATATGCATTGCACACGGTGTAGTGGTGTTGATGGTATTGTATGATGGTGTTATTACTACATGTAACTTGTATGAGGCCAGCTGTGAAGGCTCCTGAGATAAAATGTGGTTGAGAATTATCAGAAGGCCTTTCTTGCTACCACTACGACCTCACACTTAATTTTTTTTTTCTTAATGAATGTGGCTACGTAAAGTGTCTAGGGTAATGATGTGTAATGTGGTGTGTTAGTTATAAATACACCCACAGGCATTTAAGAAGACTAATAAGATTAACAAGTGTTAAAATACACTGAACTAACTCACGTGTATAAAGTTTTTGATATAATTATATTACATTTATTTGTTCTGGATCAAGTTTTATTTTGACCAGAACTTGTTTTAAAAGAAGGATTTAAAATTTATGAAAATTGTGCATGGAATGTTACATAATAAATACAAAAGTGTACATATTTAAGTACTAGAATAGTTAGTTTTATTCAAATGTTCTGGTAGTCAGCTACTAGGGAGGATATTTATTGTCTGTGCTGTTGGGGTGGTCTCATCACACCTGTCTATATTGACTACACCGTGTCCAGAAACTGGTGGGAATTTTTATGGGGATATTAGTCACTACCAATAGTTGGTGAATGTCCAGCAGACCAGAGGCTCACTCATCTTTTTGTAGCTCTGGTGCTGAAAACTTGCGGTCCCACCTCTCCGTGCTGGCGGACAATAATGGTGGTCTCTGTCACAAGAACTGCACAGATACACTCGAGTAAAGTCACCCACCGGATAGACTCTGCTTTGTTGTCGATAGAAAACTCACAGCTCAGATTAAGAATACATAACACAGAATTGCTAGCAAAACTCAGCTGAGCTGCTGGCTATAGTATGGCGTCCCTAAATTTATTCACTGTCTTTCATATGGGAACACACCACACTTTAAAATCTGTGTCTAACACTGAACAATTATTGAAGAATGACCCCAAATGCGCTCTGAGCGCTAATGATATGATTGTCTGTGGCCAATCACTGCCAAGGTTTATTTTTAATTTCAAATTTCTACACTAAAGTCATTTCAGTCATGCTTCAGTCAAGTATGGATGGTTATCTGTTAGTCTGTCCGTCTCTACTTGTGTTTCTAAAAAAAATGTGCTTGATTTTTGAAGCAACCTTTCTCTCCCCTTAAAATTTTGTCGTAAAAAGTTATATTTAGACACAGCTACCGCTCAAAACCCCTCTCCTCCATAATAAGTAACTTTGAACACCTGTTCCCAAGGTCGTGTTTTTGTGTGCAAATTGTGACACTTTTAGATTCAATATAGTCTAGCGATGATGTGAACTACACTGTCTTTTGTCATTATCTTCAATATTATCTATCCGTTTGTAAAATTAAGATCATATTAGTTCACTGCTCAGAATAGGCCATCCGGCCAGCTAATTTTTATATTCCTAACATTAATATTAAGAAAATTTACTTTTTAAATTTTTGTAATTTTCCTACCATCCGCGTTCTGCCGCTCAATTCAAATCAAAATCTTAGTATCGCAAAAGCGTCCATTTCCGTACCTCGTGTCAATTTGGGGGACGTGAATTTTTTACTTTCCTCCATCCCCCCCAATTGCGTCTCCTTAGCCTTGCTACGCAATCTTTCCAGTCATATTTTTTCCTTTTTGATCCTCCGTTCCCCTCCTGTCTAGCAAGTCAATTTTATGGAGGATGATGACCCGCGGTCTAGGCGATCATGTACATCAGCAGCTTACGCATTATGTTTTTTATCCTTAAATGTTATCTTTGGAGTATTTTACCGTTGTATCTCTGTCAATTTCACTACACATCTCCCCACTTGAAAACATGCCTATGGCAAGTTCCAAAACCAGCGATACACATAGGTAAAATTACTCCTCACGTCTGCCACTACTCTAATTTTGATCACAGGGGTGCCGACTGAGGAAATCTGCACCGACATTCAATTTGCCTGGGATATATTGGATACTGAACTGATAAGGTTGAAGCAATAAAGACCACCTCAGCAATCTTGCGTTTTCATGCTTAGCCTGAGACAAGAACACGAGAGGCTGATGATCCGTCTCCACCACAAAAGTCCTACCATACAGATAGATTTGAAACTTCTTTATTGCCCAGATTAATGCTAAACATTCTTTTTCGCTTGTGGAGTATCCTTGTTCCGCCTTATTCAATTTGCGGCTTGCATAAGCGACTGGTTTCAGTTCCCCATCAGGTGAAGATGATCTTTGCAACAAAGCCCCTCCGAGTCCTACATTACTTGCATCGGTTCTTAAGACAAAGTCCTGTGTCAAATCAGGCAGTTTGAGAATAGGCTTGCTAGTGAGTTTTTCCTTTAACTCTTGGAACGCTAGTTCACATTGTGCAGTCCAAATAATTTTATCTGGAAGTCCCTTGCGAGTCAGATCAGTCAGAGGAGCACAAATAGCGTTAAAATTTTTGATGTATTTCTGATAAAATCCGCATAACGACACGAATGATCGCACGTCCTTTTTTGTTTGCGGCCTAGGTGCTCTCTGCAGTTTTTCCAAGTTCTTAGGATCAGGGGTCATATTACCCTGATATACAGTGTGTCCCAAGAATTCCAACTCTTTGCATCCAATACAACATTTTGTTGGCCTAGCAGTTAAGTTCGCCTCCCGAAGTCTATCAAACAACATCTCCAGAGCTTCAATGTGTTCTTCAAATGTCTCTGTGGCGACGAGAATATCATCCATGAAATTCGTGATACATGGGTTATTCAGGGGGTCCAACAATTTTCGCATCATCCTTGAAAACACACTCGGAGCATTTTTCAGTCCGAATGGTAGCATATTGAATTCATAATGTCCATCCGAAGTGCTAAAAGCCAAATAAGGTCTCACTTCAGGCTTCACTGGGATCTGGTAATAGCCTTTACTAAGATCCACCTTTGAAAAGTATTTTGCCTTGTTCAGTCTGGCAAATAACTGTTTTGTGTCTGGTAATGGATCCACTTGTCCTTCTGTGACAGCATTCAGTTTCCTGTAATCTATGCACAGTCTGTGTTCCCCAGACGGTTTTCCTCAACAAAACGACACTAGAACTAAAAGATGATTCACTGTGCGAAATAATCCCCTCCTTCAACAAATAATCTATTTCTGCCTTCAATGCCTTCTCCTTCGCGAACGGAATAGAATAGGCTCTCATACAGATTGGGTTTGAGTCTACCAGTTTCATGTCATACTGTAGCAAATTTGTATGGCCTGGTTTATCTGTTAATACATCTGTATGTTCCTCCAGAACTTGTTGAACTCTCTCCCTCTGGTTTTTAGTCAGGTGCTTACTGACTTTTACCTGTGCTGCTGTTTCACAAGGATGTAATGGGTATTCATGTGAGGTGAGTGGTTCCTTTTGCATCTGGGTTGCAATAGCCAAGGTCAATAAGGGGGTGCTTTCCTGGAGTGGTCTGTCCAGATACTTCTTTAACAGGTTTACATGATAAACTTTTTCCTTCCCCTTTTTGTCAATTTTATAGTTTGTTCTAGACACCTTCTCTAGAACCGTATATGGACCTTGCCAACCAATTTGTAATTTATTCTGGCTTCCGGGTAGTAGAAGCAGCACCTTCTCTCCGACTGCCAGTTCCCTGTCCTTTGCCTTCCTATTAAAATATGCTGCATGTTTCTTCCTGGCTTGTTTCAAATTATCATTTGCCAGTTTCCATCCAGCTTTCAAACGAGTGGTCAGTTCGTTCACGTATTGATACGATGAGGTAACAGTCTCTTCCGCCTTCTCATCTGTCCAGGTCCTTAATAGAGTTACATCTGGATCTTTAATTTACCATACTTATTTTTCATGGAACCCATCGGGTCCCGTCCCTTAGAAGCTCTATAATGAGGACTTTTCTTCCTAGAATCATCACTCACAAATCGACCACTACCAATTTTTCTCTGGGGTTTGTCTCCCCACTTAAGATTGTTTATGAGAGATCTTCGCTCTCTTGTCTGTTCCTCC
Source organism: Oreohelix idahoensis (assembly GCA_024509875.1). NCBI lineage: Eukaryota > Metazoa > Mollusca > Gastropoda > Stylommatophora > Oreohelicidae > Oreohelix > Oreohelix idahoensis. The sequence continues at coordinate 575,060 of JAMPIV010019131.1, forward strand.
AGTTTATATAAGTCTGACCGAGGGATTGTCATCCTATCCTGGGTTAAATTTCTTCTTTGTACTCTTCGCATAGTGGCCATGTTAATCCATTCAAGTGAAGACTGGGTGTGAAAAGGGGGCTCCCATTCCACTTTGTCTACCCGAGTATAATTAGTTTTCCTTTCAGGCCTAAAGTTGCCCCGTGGCGGTTCTAGGTCCTGCACATATTTTCCCTTTGTGGGTGTTCCCTCATGAAATACGCCACATGCTTCTACAAAGTTTTCAACATCGACATTTACGTCGGGCCAATAGTATTTTAGAGCAATCTTTTGGCAGATGGTACCGACTTTCTCATGGTCACCATCTTTTCCAACATGTAAGCTCCTTATCAAATTTGCCCTATATCTCTTGGGAAGAACTAACTGTCCGTGACCAGTGGATCTAGTTCCTGTCTTCCTGTATAATAGTTTGTTCTTCATGAAATATTCCCCCTTGCTCGGAGGTGTGTGGCATTTGGGCAATTTTTTAAAACATGGCTTGAGTGTCCTATCCTCAGCCTGCGCCTTCCTCATCTCCTCCGGATGAGCATTTATAGGTTCACCTTCTTCCTCCTTCTTCTGTGACCTGGTCTGCACTGTCGCCATGATCACAGGTTTCTCGGGATTCCCCAAGAAGACGTATCTACACCCCAATATCAGAGGGTAGATTGGTTCATCTATCACTGCTGCTCTGATTTCTCCTTCCACATAGCGAGTTTTCACCGTTATCCTTGCGATGGGAAGTGTCATGAGTGGTATGTCCTTAGTCGCCCCTTGTATTTCCACTGTTTCTGTGGTATACTGACTTGGGTCCACTAGGCTAGACTTCACAACTGAATCATAATCCAAACCTGTATCATAAAGGCACCTTATGGTGACCCCATTACAAATAACATCCTCACAAACTGGGGGGTGATAAGGTTCCTGTTGTCCCTTAGGATTAACCTTTAATCTTTGCGTCCCCGACTTCATTGCAGCAATGTTTGAAGGTTTCCTTCTACAAAATTCGGTGTTATGGTTATCCTTCTTGCACCATTTACACCATCTTTTTCCTTGGTTCAACGGTTTTCTTTCATTGAACTTTTGGTCATTGAACTGTGAGTTTCTGTCGCGATAGTCATTTCTTGGCCGCTCAAAGTTTGTCCTACCCTTATTTCCCTGCTCTCTATTATCAAATTTATTAAATTGCTGTGGAGCTTTAAAATTGTCTATGTGCTTCTTCTTAGCACCACTTACCTCTGCCTGAGCTGCCTGATACCTCTCAGCAACATTTAAAATTTCCCCCAACTTCTCTGCACCTTGTTCCATGAGAAATTTTCTCATGTCTGGAGCCATGGACTCTCTCAATTGCTCAATCATGATCATTTCTTTAAGATCTTGGGTCTTCCCCAGAGCCGTCCATTTCTCCAAATAGGTTTCTAGTCTGGCAGAGAATTGGTGGTATGTCTCCCCAGACAACAGTTTGGCATTTCTAAATTTCTTACGATAAAATTCACCATTCTTCTCGTACCTTAATAACAAAGCCTGCTTTAACATGTCATAATTGTCTTGGTCTTCTCTGTTCATTTTGGCAAATACTTCATAAGAAGCACCCCTCAATCCCTGTGATAGCTTTAAACTCCACCTCTCTCTCTCTAACCCATATGTAGTAGCTAATAACTCAAAACGTCCTAGGTACCCCTCTATGTCATCGTCTTTTTCAACAAAATGGTCTAAATGAAACCCCATAGCTGAGTTTGAGGCTCCCATACTGGGCGTAGCATCTGAGGCAAAAGGGCTGGCACCATTTTCAGGGGCCGGGCCTTGTAATTCCAGCTCCCTTAGTCGTAATTCGTGCTCCCTCTGCAACCTTCTATCTTCTGCCTCCCTTTCGGCAGTCAACCTTTTTCCTTCTGCCTCCCTTTCGGCCTTTTTATCTTCTGCCTCCCTTTCGGCCTTTTTATCTTCTGCCTCCCTTTGCTGTCGTTTTTCTTCTGCCTCAATCTGCAGCCTCTTAATTTCTCTATCAGCCTCAATTTGTAATCTCTTTTCTTCAGCTAACCTGTCAGCCTCTAATTTTCTTTCAGCCTCTTTTTCTAATCTCCTTTCTTCCCGTTCAATATATTTATCACATTCAGTCGTTACGTATTGAATTAAAATTTGACCATCCATCCCCATCTCCTTCGCAGTGAGCACAGCAGCTGATCTAAACTTTGCTAGCTCTGCCATACTTTTTGGACAATATAATAATATACAAGATAAATCTCTAACCAGTAAATACACTAAGTACTTCTAATTACTATATGACTATAGTCTAACTAATTCTAACTAACCAGTTAACTAATTAATTATTACTGGCTGTGAAGATTCACCAACTTTTATCTGCAGGGACACTTTTAATTTTAAAGGAAATTTTACAATTTATTTCCCTACTTTTATTTCTCCCACCAGGAGATCCTAATTTTACTGTTGGGCTAATTATCCCTGGACAAGACCCCAATTTATGTAGTGGTGTTGATGGTATTGTATGATGGTGTTATTACTACATGTAACTTGTATGAGGCCAGCTGTGAAGGCTCCTGAGATAAAATGTAGTTGAGAATTATCAGAAGGCCTTTCTTGCTACCACTACGACCTCACACTTAATTTTTTTTTTCTTAATGAATGTGGCTACGTAAAGTGTCTAGGGTAATGATGTGTAATGTGGTGTGTTAGTTATAAATACACCCACAGCCATTTAAGAAGACTAATAAGATTAACAAGTGTTAAAATACACTGAACTAACTCACGTGTATAAAGTTTTTGATATAATTATATTACATTTATTTGTTCTGGATCAAGTTTTATTTTGACCAGAACTTGTTTTAAAAGAAGGATTTAAAATTTATGAAAATTATGCATGGAATGTTACATAATAAATACAAAAGTGTACATATTTAAGTACTAGAATAGTTAGTTTTATTCAAATGTTCTGGTAGTCAGCTACTAGGGAGGATATTTATTGTCTGTGCTGTTGGGGTGGTCTCATCACACCTGTCTATATTGACTACACCGTGTCCAGAAACTGGTGGGAATTTTTATGGGGATATTAGTCACTACCAATAGTTGGTGAATGTCCAGCAGACCAGAGGCTCACTCATCTTTTTGTAGCTCTGGTGCTGAAAACTTGCGGTCCCACCTCTCCGTGCTGGCGGACAATAATGGTGGTCTCTGTCACAAGAACTGCACAGATACACTCGAGTAAAGTCACCCACCGGATAGACTCTGCTTTGTTGTCGATAGAAAACTCACAGCTCAGATTAAGAATACATAACACAGAATTGCTAGCAAAACTCAGCTGAGCTGCTGGCTATAGTATGGCGTCCCTAAATTTATTCACTGTCTTTCATATGGGAACACACCACACTTTAAAATCTGTGTCTAACACTGAACAATTATTGAAGAATGACCCCAAATGCGCTCTGAGCGCTAATGATATGATTGTCTGTGGCCAATCACTGCCAAGGTTTATTTTTAATTTCAAATTTCTACACTAAAGTCATTTCAGTCATGCTTCAGTCAAGTATGGATGGTTATCTGTTAGTCTGTCCGTCTCTACTTGTGTTTCTAAAAAAAATGTGCTTGATTTTTGAAGCAACCTTTCTCTCCCCTTAAAATTTTGTCGTAAAAAGTTATATTTAGACACAGCTACCGCTCAAAACCCCTCTCCTCCATAATAAGTAACTTTGAACACCTGTTCCCAAGGTCGTGTTTTTGTGTGCAAATTGTGACACTTTTAGATTCAATATAGTCTAGCGATGATGTGAACTACACTGTCTTTTGTCATTATCTTCAATATTATCTATCCGTTTGTAAAATTAAGATCATATTAGTTCACTGCTCAGAATAGGCCATCCGGCCAGCTAATTTTTATATTCCTAACATTAATATTAAGAAAATTTACTTTTTAAATTTTTGTAATTTTCCTACCATCCGCGTTCTGCCGCTCAATTCAAATCAAAATCTTAGTATCGCAAAAGCGTCCATTTCCGTACCTCGTGTCAATTTGGGGGACGTGAATTTTTTACTTTCCTCCATCCCCCCAATTGCGTCTCCTTAGCCTTGCTACGCAATCTTTCCAGTCATATTTTTTCCTTTTTGATCCTCCGTTCCCCTCCTGTCTAGCAAGGCAAAATTTATAGAGGATGATGACCCGCGGTCTAGGCGATCATGTACATCAGCAGCTTACGCATTATGTTTTTTATCCTTAAATGTTATCTTTGGAGTATTTTACCGTTGTATCTCGGTCAATTTCACTACACACACGGACAACTCCATTGGTGCTCCGATCTCCTCTCTTAGATCTTACAAGGAGAATCAGCACAGTGCACGAACTCCGTAGCAACCAGCGAGGATCCCAATGTGTGTATACAGGAATCACACATTCTATGAATATTTTTGTGGCGGGTAGGTTTTCCTAATGTTGTAAATTTTCCAGAGTAGCGGCCATATGGCTTACTCTTTATGATTTCCAAATTCCGAGCAGGGCCGGATTAAGCCAAGAAGGACCTCTAAGCTTTCTGGTGTTTAGGCCTCACTTCGCTTAATAGGCAATAAATTTTAATTTTGTTTCAAACCCTTAACATAGTGATGGTTGTCACGTAGAGAGTTATGATCATTAAATTTTCTATTATTCTTCCTTTGTTCCACCCGTGTCCTCTATTTATTATCACTCTTTACTTTCTTCCTGTATTTTTCGCATTCGTTCGTTTGCGAACAAATATTTTCTTTCCCATTCTAACTTTGCCGGTTTCGTTCTCATTTAGAAACGCAGTAGATGACATAACGTGTCAGTCTCTACACGAGACGGGAAAGCGTTAAAATGCATCCTATTGCATTGGATGTCAGTGTACGAAACTGTGACTTTCGCTTATCTCAGACATATGAGCAGGCTTATGTCGGCACTTTCAGCTGACATGCGCGTTTTCTTCGGCTGAGCACTTAGGTAAGGCGCGATAACCGACATCTCTACGGCGCAGTACGAGACAGTTGTCTGGAAATTCCCCCTGACACGGCACTCACTGTGGACCATGGTCAGCGTGAGGTGTGAAAACTGCCTCGGCATTGGAGATAAGCGTCTGAGATTCGCAACTGACACGCGCACTCTCGGTCAGTAAGTGTCAGTTATGGGCAATACGTCTAGTAAGGGAAGTGTTAAACGTAAGTGTTAAAGACGGAAAGGGTAGATTATTTCGTTTTGCGAAATAAACGTTCACCTCTTTGTCTGTTTGATAGATATTAACCAAAGTTTGAAACTAGATTTTCATTCTTACTCCTGAAATTCGCAGTAGACAGGACGTTTCGTGCTAAGAGAATAAGCTGTATAGCGAAGACTTAGTTTGTTCTTGGCAAACCTTTTGCCGAACTTCTAGACTACCAATAAATATAAGCATATCATTCTAAGTTTGTGCGATCGCCTGTAATTCTGTTTGGAGGTAATATATTATATTAAGTATCTATATTTTGTGAAGTGTTTAAAGTGTTAAATCGCTTATTTCATATTCCACTAGTTAGATTTTGTAGGCAGAGTGAATAATTTATAAGTCTGTTATATTCTCTAGCTGATGAGTTACAGTGGAAAGCAGAATAAATTTTAAATTCTAGCTTAAATCATGTAGCTAAAATGAATTTAATTTAACTGCTAAATACCCAGTCGAGAATATTTTAAAAACTAACTTATAAATGCTAGATGCCTCATGAGTGTTGACGGAATACGTAGGTATCCCTAATTCATGCTGATTGATTTTTTTATATAACTTATTTCACGGGAAAGTTTAAATGTCAAGTCAAGCTCTACGCTTGCAGTTCAAGATGTAAGTTATTGAGTACATAATATGTAAAATATTTCATACGTGTTTTTTTTTCTTCATTCAGTAAATACTGGGGTAACCCAACTTGCCGCTGTTTAGTACAGAGACATTCCTGTGAGAAACATAAACATTTTATATCTTTAACCACGTGGGTTTTCAAGTACCACCTGTCTGACAGGGCGTGTGCCTTCAGAGATAGACAGAATACTGATCCCACTAACAGGTTTTTTTTAAAAGAATAAATGCTTATACTGGGCCTTTGAGCCAGATCATATTTCTCCTCGAACTCTGTGTTGAGGCTGCCTGGTGGCGAGAATAATTACAGAAATCTAAAACATTAACTTTCCGACATTGTTGACAAAGTGTGTGGTGAGCCAAGACTATCTGTTGAGAGAAGTGGCCCACCGGTCATCTTCCTAATTAAGGGAAACCACGTGTTCTGACACTGTGTGCCCGCTGAAACCCTAACTCTTACCTCGTGAATAAGTGACATTAACTTAAATCTGTAAAGAAAGAACGATCGCCTGAAGTGGACGCTCCCCGGACACGGTGAATGAAACCAATATCTGCAGAGCTGGGTATCCGCTACATCCACAGATAGATTAAGAGAAGTGTACACTAAGGCTTACGCCAGACGGCGATCCACGGCACTCTTTTAGGTAAGGTTGTGTGAATCAGGGCCCTGATCAAAGAACCGAGTGAAAGCAGACTGAAGGATGTTTTTTCTTGTTTGATTCACCCACGTATGTAACTTTCTTTATGCAAGTTATTGCTAACAATATTTTCCCTTAGAACAGAGCAGAGTATCAAGTCTGTCCATACTTCAAAAGGGGAAATTATTAGACACAAATCATATGTTTCTGTGACTCTTTGGGCTATCATCTTTCTCCTAACGGGACTGTGGGCTAAACATCGAGGGAAGATCATAACTGTGGGTCTATCATTTCTTGTAGCAATTCCTTGATTTTTTAATGACTATTTGTATATGCTTTTGATGTAATTTTATGCGTTGTGGTGGAAGTTTATATTGATAATTAAACTGCCCTTAAACTTAATCAGCGTGTTGGTCAGCTCGTTCTGGAATATCCATATAATCAGTGTTATAGTTTTTCCACGTCTGTGTGTCTAACTGTCGTCACTTGAATGTGCGTGCATGTGAGTGGATATATATATATATATATATATATATATATATATATATATATATATATATATATATATATATATATATATATATATATATGTATATATGGGAGCCGCGCTGGTGTAATGGCTTCGGCGTTGTACTGGCGACCAGGTGTTCATGGTTCAAACCCGGGCGTCGGCGTTTGAAGAAATGTTTACGGCCGGAAATTTGACTGAATAGCCTGAACGGCTCCTGTGATAAACCCTCTGTGGATGGGAAGGAGCGAAGCTCCTGACCGGGTTGGAAGGAAAGTCCTCAGGTTCCCCAGCCTCGCAATGACATATCATTGGGCCGAAGGGCTGAAAGCCCAAGTGCCGCTGGTTAAGGAAAAAAAAAATATATATATGTATATATGTGTGTGTGTTTAGACTGTTTGACTCCTCTAAATCTGTCATAGAAGATAGGTGAAAGAGAGAAGATTTCTCTATTTCAGAGACAGCCTCTATCATATTCTACCATCTCAATCGTGGAAATCTATTGCTATTTACTACTTCTCACTGTGACTTTCACTTATTCAGAAGGGACCAACCCAAGTCTTAATTCTCCTATCAAAAATCTACGACAATGGTATATACTAGTATTATTAATAGACTGGTATGTTAGTTTGTTAGCATAGCCTACCTCTTTCATTAGCAATTATATTTTATTAATGTTTATTAGTATTATTTTTATTATTATTAAGGTAAACATAATAAACACATTTAATTGAAAATGTTTCTTGTTTTTCTTTCAACAATTTCTTCAATAATTAGCAAGAAATCAGTTTTTCTCAGCATAGAAGATTCTATGCGTATCAATGCCAAATTGTTCAGTTTATCATCCTTCATGGTGGATCGTAGATAGTTTTTAACCCGTTTGAATGCAGAAAATGACCGTCCACCAAAGCAGTTGGTTGTCGAAAGTGATAATTAGATGCGAAGACAAATGGATACATTTGGAAAGACTTCTTGTGCCGGGGTTTTACTACCACATCCATTTCTCAATACATACTATACAGCAGTTTTGCCTCGTTTTGGCGAGGCGCGTCCCGTTCAATCTAGTCAGTTATATTAGGGCGCATGTCCAAACATCAAAGACCCTTAGGTCTGGTGTTTTTATTTATACAATACAGCATTAATTATATTTATGCACGGGTTTCCGACTTTATTTTTACCTTTAAAATGTTAAGTCCTTCCTACACAAGAGCTTCTTACCTAGCAGGTAAGGTTCCCTGTACTGTGGGCGGTACCTAGGTACGTATACTTTGCCTAATTGATAATCTGCCCTGCTGCCGAGGGATGTTTTCGCCCTCATCCGAGAAGGCTAGGCATCCGATTTCACTACCCAGGGGGAGTATGACATGATTAGGACTCTCTGGTTCGGAAAACAATTTCTATCAAATATTCACTGTACTGGGAACCTTACCCAATACCTTTGGAATCAGAGGCGGACGCCACACCTTTTAGCCACTTCGACACCCAGGACCAGAAGACGTGTACTTACAAAGTGCAATACTCATCATGAAAACAATTAGAAATACATCATACTGCAAACTTAAGTTAAGAAGCTAAATTAACTGAAAGTAAAGTAGCTAACAAATAGAATGACAACAGAGGAAAAATTAAAGTAAAGTGTAAGTAAAGTCATTTAAATCAGGTATATGTAAATCACACATGAGCACTTTCTGTCTGTCTGTCTGTGTGTCTGTCTTTCTTTCTTTCACATTTATAAGCTTGTTAACTGTTATTTTCACTTCTTACTTATCGTGTGTAAAGCACCATAACAAATACACAATTTGTCGATGTTCTGCTGATTTGTTAGCTCGTCTGCGTAAAGCTGAAATCGCTTTCTATGATATTGTATTAACCACCCACAACACGCTATTCTTGTTCTCGTCATAAATTATAAATTAATGAAATAAAACTATTGTTCAAAGCGCTAAGGATGAAAGTCTTGAGCAGAAAGTTGGTTAAGAAAAATATTTAGTTTGAACCAAACAAATAAAAAATAAAATGACCGTTGCTTTTGATGAAGGTAAATGGGAGGTTAATGATAACAGCGATGAAGAAGAAAAAAAGAAAAGCGATAACTACAGTAACATTTCGGACAAGTCAACAATGTGAGATGAGGGAATGCATCACATGTTTCACTCACCTTGTTGAGCGGTGACTACAGTCAGCCAAATAATGATTAGAACAGTCAGGTGATAGTAGATTCTATTTGTCATCTTTTTTGGTTCTAGGATTCGAGTTCCAATTCGTGGCCACGTATATAGTCAGAAAAATGGTCACACACAATCCTGGTCTGGAAAGTGTATCGTTGCCTTTTGATACGTTAACTATATATATATGTAGATTGTGTGGGCGTGGTCTAATTAGTGACGCCAATAGCAGGCGCTTGTTTTAAAATTTTTTTGTTAACCAAAGTTTGTGCACCCACCTCTTTATCTTTGACCAGGCCAACTGAATAAACATTTTTAGCTTGTGGGTTGTGTTCTGATCAATGCTTTAGAACGGGTCGGCAACGCAACAGCTGTGCGATCTACTGTAAAAATACTAAACTTTCTACAGATCTACCTGGATAAAAAAAAAAATAATGCTTGTTTTCAGAGTATCTGGAATTGGGAATAAGTTGCACTCAATGTAATTTGTATCTCTGCTGCACGATTTGCTTCCGACAATCCCAGTGACAGATCGTTGGAAATTTAAAAATTAAATACCTTACTGAATGTTATCTTCACTTCAAAGAAAATATCGCTTTCTATTTTTTTCAATGCACGAATGCAGTGAAATTTTGTAAGCTCGCTTACTGTGAATTCATTGTAAATGCTGTCGAAGTACTTTAAACCGGAGGAAACCGCACATTAAATTGACGGTAGTAGAGAGCTAGTCTGAAATTTACTTAGGTTGAAAAGTCCTTTTTTGCCCCATC